>CM053029.1:596928090-596953090 GCA_028564925.1 Lithobates sylvaticus
TGGATTACTTTTACAAGCAGCGAGAGTGGACGTATCCTGCTTCTGCCGCTTTATCGGGATCTCCTGTCCCACTGGAAGTCTTAAATCCTTCCTGTTCCAACATGGCTGCACACCAGTGCACAAAGCAAGGTCCATAAAGACACGGATGAGCAAGTTTGGGGTGAAGGAACTTGACTGGCCTGCACAGAGTCCTGACCTCAACCCGATAGAACACCTTTGGGATGAATTAGAGTGGAGACTGCGAGCCAGGCCTTCTCGTCCAACATCAGTGCCTGACCTCACAAATGCTCTTCTGGAAGAATGGTCAAACATTCCCATAGACACACGCCTAAACCTTGTGGACGGCCTTCCCAGAAGAGTTGAAGCTGTTATAGCTGCAAAGGGCGGGCCAACTCAATATTGAACCCTACGGACTAAGACGCCATTAAAGTTCATGTGCGTGTAAAAGGCAGGCGTCCCAATACTTTTGGTAATATTGTGCATTTCTAAACGAAATGATGTCAGCTGTTTTAAAACCACCAACCCTTTGCCGGATTTGGTGTCTGTGCGGTTTTATCCATAAGCTAGGAAGACAGACAGCTGCTCACTGACACTGAAGTTTTTACAGTTTAAACCAAGTCAATAAAAGGGGATTACTGGAAGCCCCCCCCCCCCCCCCCCCCCCCCCCCCCGGAAGGATCATACGTTTGTCCCAAATGCCACATTTGCTGGGCGTCTCGTCCTGCATATAAATAAATGTGTGTGTGATAAATAAAGGAATTCATTTATGGGATACGGTTGTTTCCAGAACACAATCTCTGAAACTTAGAAAGAGTGGAAGGATGGACAAAATTTCGGACATCCATCGCAGGACAAGTGTCAGTCAGTTACAGGAACCTACCACATGGGGGCAGCACTGAGGCTGGAGTGTCCATACTGCGGGCAATCTGTCATCAGTGCTTGGCTAGCTAGGACAGTCGATGCAAAAGACCCGTATTCCAGACCTTGGTTCCTGATCGTGGGTGGTACTCCGTACAGATTTCAGCCCCGTCTAGCCGCAGCCACCTATAGACACCCCGTCCTTCCCGGGCACACAGCATCTAGATCAGGAATATGCAAGCGGACCTCCAGCTGTTGCAAAACTACAAGCCCCATCATGCCTCTGCCTCTGGGTGTCATGCTTGTGGCTGTCAGGGTCTTGCTATGCCTCATGGCACTTGTAGTTCTGCAACAGCTGGAGGTCCGATAATTGTATACCCCTGATCTAGATGGACCCTTGTGCAAGGGGCCTTATAGAATAGAGCAGTGGTCACCAAACTGCGGCCTGCTGGCTGGACACAGCCCCTTGCTTGCCTTTATCTGGCCCTTGGGGCACTGTTCCTTTCACCGATACAAGGCACTATTTCAACCACTGACACCATTAATGGGGCACTATTCCGCCCACTGACACCAATGATGGGGCACTATTCCTCCCACTGACACCAATGATGGGGCACTATTCCTCCCACTGACACCAATGACGGGGCACTATTCCTCCCACTGACACCAATGACGGGGCACTATTCCTCCCACTGACACCAATGACGGGGCACTATTCCTCCCACTGACACCAATGACGGGGCACTATTCCTCCCACTGATGGGGCACTATTCCTCCCACTGACACCACTGATGGGGCACTATTCCTCCCACGGACACCATTAATGGGGCACTATTCCTCCCACTGACACCAATGATGGGGCACTATTCCTCCCACTGACACCACTGATGGGGCACTATTCCTCCCACTGACACCACTGATGGGGCACTATTCCTCCCACTGACACCATTGATGGGGCACTATTCCTCCCACTGACACCAATGATGGGGCACTATTCCTTTCACTAACACCAATGAAGGGGCACTATTCCCCCCCACTAACACCAATGATGGGGCACTATTCCTCCCACTGACACCAATGATGTGGCACTATTCCTCCCACTGACACCAACGATGGGGCACTATTCCTTACACGGACACCAATGATGGGGCACTAGTAGAGCTGGGCGATTTTCCCCAAAAAAACTTGATTCACGATTTGAATTAAGTTTTTTTTTTGTGATGGTCCCGAGGAGCGGCGGGCAGGAGTTTTGAGGCGAGGCCGCGGCTTTGGCATAGTCCACAGCGTCCTGGTGAAAATAAATAAAAATCTAAAAAATAAATCGATTTGCTGAAAATTTGATTCGATTTGACCTCTCAACTGGATTCAAGATTCAAAACGATTTTTTCCCCAGCCCTAGGCCAGTGATGGCGAACCCTTGGCACCCCAGCTGTTTTGGAACTACATTTCCTATGATGCTCATGCACTCTGCAGTGTAGTTGAGCATCATAGGAAATGTAGTTCCAAAACATCTGGAGTGCCAAGGGTTCGCCATCACTGCCCTAGGCACTAGTCCTCCCGCTGACACCAACTATGGGGGCACTAGTCCTCCCGCTGACACCAACTATGGGGGCACTAGTCCTCCCGCTGGCACAAACTATGGGGGCACTAGTCCTCCCGCTGGCACAAACTATGGGGGCACTAGTCCTCCCGCTGGCACAAACTATGGGGGCACTAGTCCTCCCGCTGACACCAACTATGGGGGCACTAGTCCTCCCGCTGACACCAACTATGGGGGCACTAGTCCTCCCGCTGACACCAACTATGGGGGCACTAGTCCTCCCGCTGACACCAACTATGGGGGCACTAGTCCTCCCGCTGACACCAACTATGGGGGCACTAGTCCTCCCGCTGACACCAACTATGGGGGCACTAGTCCTCCCGCTGACACCAACTATGGGGGCACTAGTCCTCCCGCTGACACCAACTATGGGGGCACTAGTGAGATACTGTAGGAGAATTTGTTTCCTCTCTGTGTATCACCTGAGGCCAGTCACTTCTCTGGGTATATGGAAGGGTTTCCAACCAGTTTAACTTTGAAAATGAAAGTTGGCAGCCGATTTGTTACCGGGCACAGCTGATCCAGTCTTGGTAAATTCTCTTCATTATTTTAGGGCTTTTCAGAGCGGAGCGGATAGTTATTGTATCTGTCATATGAGTGGTGAATTTCTATAGATCTCCATTTTCACTGACTTTTCAAGCCACGTTTCCCTGCTCTAGAAAAATGGTTCAAAATACACAACAATGCGTCTGGCGTGGATCAGCCGCCGGTACGAACTGCCGCCATTAGTATCCTCTGACATAATAAAGATACCCACTCACGTTATCCTGTGGATCTCCGCTGCTCTCTGTGCCAAGGTTCACTGCTGCCAAGGAGCCGAAGATCCCAAAGGACTGTTCTGGAAATACATAGGACATGATTTACCAACTCAGGATGTCAGCAGGCAATGGGCATGTAAGGCTGGCAAAACACAAGAACAATCCTTAACCAATTGCTTACTGGGCACCTAAACCCCCCTCCTGCCCAAACCAACTTTCAGAGCCGTCACTCTTTGAATGAAAATTGCGCGGTCATACAACACTGTACCCAAATGAGATTTTTTAGAGATTTCTATTGGTGGTATTTAATCACCACTTGGGTTTTTTTTATTTTTTATAAAAAAAATAAATAAAAAAAACACAAAATCATTTTTATATTTTGTTAATAAATTTTGCAAACTGGTCGTTTTTCTCCTTCATTGATGTACGTTGATGAGACTGCACTGATGGGCACAGATAGGTTGCACTGATGGGCACCGATAAGGCGACACTAATGGGCACCGATGGGCACCGATAAGGCGACACCGATGGGCACCGATAAGGCCGACACTGATGGGCAGCACTGAAGGGCATTGATAGGTGGCACTAATAGGTGGCACTGAACGCTGACACTGATGGGTGGCAGTGATGGGCACTGATAGGTGGCACTGATTGGCACCACTGGTGGGCACTGATAGGTGGCACTGATTGGCACCACTGGTGGGCACTGATAGGTGGCACTTACATACTGTGGGCACTGATTCGTGGCACTGGCAGGTGGCACATATGAGGCTCTTCCTCTTCGGGACCGATGTCCCTTCAAACAGAAGCCGGTGATCGCCTTTTTTTCTCCTCACGTCAGCGTGAGAAGAAAAAAAAAAAAACAAAAACAATTACCGATCCTCTGTTTACATCACGTGATCAGATGTCATTGGCTGACAGCTGATCACGTGGTAAGGGGCTGGGATCGGCCCCTGACTCGGATCTGTGATCACCCGAGTCTGTGGAGCCTAAAGAGTTAATCCTCCACACTTTAAAAATGGCTGTTATCTCTGACCTTCACCTTCTTTCAGTGTCTCCAACTCATCTCCAGGTATTATAGAGGAAAGGTGACAAGCTGCACATGCTCAGCTTGGTGTGTATTGCTAGAGAGGTTTTATTTTTTTTTTCTTGGGAGAGTGCATGTAAACAGCACAGGACCAATCAGCACTGTCCAGACAGAGGGTCGGGGGTCCTGCAGTTTTATAAGACAGTGAGAGCAGAATGAAAACTCCTCCCACACGCTTTAACCAGTGCTCAGCCGGACACTGATAGAAGTCACAAGAGCTGACCGTAAAGATGGGAACACATGGCTTGAAATTCAGCCAGTTCAGCAGGGCCCAGACAATTTTCGATCTCTTTTCTGAAGATATCCAGCATTGGACGAAACACGGGAGGGGTGGAGCTTCTGGCCGATGATATCATCACACTTTGAGCATAGGGTGCGAAGAAGCTGGTTAGCCGAGACAGGGCTAACTTTGGATCGAGCCCAGCAAGTGGCAAGACAGGCTAGTATCATGTGGCCGCATTTCATTTATTAGAAGGGATTAGAGGTGGAAGCCAATCAAAGAGTGTGCAGATCAGGGGAAGGAAGCCAGCCGAGGGCTGATGGGATTGGAGAAGGAAGCCAGCCGAGGGCTGATGGGATTGGAGAAGCAAGCCAGCCGAGGGCTGATGGGATTGGAGAAGGAAGCCAGCCGAGGGCTGATGGGATTGGAGAAGGAAGCCAGCCGAGGGCTGATGGGATTGGAGAAGGAAGCCAGCCGAGGGCTGATGGGATTGGAGAAGGAAGCCAGCCGAGGGCTGATGGGATTGGAGAAGGAAGCCAGCCGAGGGCTGATGGGATTGGAGAAGGAAGCCAGCCGAGGGCTGATGGGATTGGAGAAGGAAGCCAGCCGAGGGCTGATGGGATTGGAGAAGGAAGCCAGCCGAGGGCTGATGGGATTGGAGAAGGAAGCCAGCCGAGGGCTGATGGGATTGGAGAAGGAAGCCAGCCGAGGGCTGATGGGATTGGAGAAGGAAGCCAGCCGAGGGCTGATGGGATTGGAGAAGGAAGCCAGCCGAGGGCTGATGGGATTGGAGAAGGAAGCCAGCCGAGGGCTGATGGGATTGGAGAAGGAAGACAGCCGAGGGCTGATGGGATTGGAGAAGGAAGACAGCCGAGGGCTGATGGGATTGGAGAAGGAAGACAGCCGAGGGCTGATGGGATTGGAGAAGGAAGCCAGCCGAGGGCTGATGGGATTGGAGAAGGAAGACAGCCGAGGGCTGAAGGAATTGGAGAAGGAAGACAGCCGAGGGCTGATGGGATTGGAGAAGGAAGACAGCCGAGGGCTGATGGGATTGGAGAAGGAAGACAGCCGAGGGCTGATGGGATTGGAGAAGGAAGACAGCCGAGGGCTGATGGGATTGGAGAAGGAAGACAGCCGAGGGCTGAAGGAATTGGAGAAGGAAGACAGCCGAGGGCTGAAGGAATTGGAGAAGGAAGCCAACCGAGGGCTGATGGAATTGGAGAAGGAAGCCAACCGAGGGCTGATGGAATTGGAGAAGGAAGCCAACCGAGGGCTGATGGAATTGGAGAAGGAAGCCAACCGAGGGCTGATGGGATTGGGGAAGGAAGCCAACCGAGGGCTGATGGGATTGGAGAAGGAAGCCAACCGAGGGCTGATGGGATTGGAGAAGGAAGCCAACCGAGGGCTGATGGGATTGGAGAAGGAAGCCAACCGAGGGCTGATGGGATTGGAGAAGGAAGCCAACCGAGGGCTGATGGGATTGGAGAAGGAAGCCAACCGAGGGCTGATGGGATTGGAGAAGGAAGCCAACCGAGGCCTGATGGGATTGGAGAAGGAAGCCAACCGAGGCCTGATGGGATTGGAGAAGGAAGCCAACCGAGGCCTGATGGGATTGGAGAAGGAAGCCAACCGAGGGCTACCAATGGGAAAGTGAATAGTTCACATTTAGGGCTACATTTATAAAGGAATTGTATGGTGAGGAGTAAATACTGTGATGTCCAGTGGAAACCAGATAATGACATCCACTTTCTGCTAGAATTAGGCCCCTTAGACTTTAGATTCACTTAAAAGTATTAAAAAAACAAAAAACAAAAAAAAAAAAAAAACACACAATAAAGGCCGTCCTTGAAACTGTAAAATAAAACTGATAAACTATCTGCAAAAATGCCATTTAAACTTTAGGCAATAGCAAAATTCTAATGTTCCTTTAAAAGTTGAAGGTGCTCACCATTCTTCATTTCCACATTAGACCACACATTGGCATTTAACGCCTGTACTATTCGGGTAACACCGACGGACTCTGGGAAATCATCTGCAGCAAGAAAGAATAAAAAGATTGAACAATTCCTGAAACTTCCCGACAGAAGATAAATTTCCAGTTCACGAGTTGATTACCATCTTCATCTGGCAGCTCCTCCGGGTTCAGCTCCACCAGCTCAAACCCATGTTGGATGCACCACTCCTGTGCCGTCTGCCGACTCACACCTGCAATATGAACTCAGTATTACTGTACGGAGGTATATACAGTCATGGGCAAAAACATTTGCACCCCTGCATGTCACACAATGCACCCCTGCGCCCATCAAATTGTTGCAATTAGAAATGTTTAGGCATTCTCATGTTTATTTCTTTTGTTATGTATCGGTACGACACAAAAAAAAGTGGAGAAACAAAAAGCCAAATCTGACACATTCCACACAAAACTCTAAAAATGGACTGGACAAAAAATATTGGCACCCTCAATTTAATATTTGCTAGCACACCAAAAAAAGAACTGAAATCAATTGTTTCCTGTAACCATCAATGAGTTTTTTTACACCTCTCTACTGGAATTTCGGACCACTCTTCTTTTGCCAACTGCTCCGGGTCTCTCAGATTGGACGGCTTCCTTTTCCCAACTTCTGTTTTGAGATCTCTCCACAGGTGCTCGATGGGATTTAGATCTGGACTCATTGCTGGCCAGTTCAGTACTCCAGCGCTTTTTTTGTCTTAACAAATTATTATATATATATATATATATATATATATATAGGGTGTCCTCGACCTACAAACATCTGACCTACAAACGACTCCTACTTACAAACGGAGGGAGACAACAGGAAGTGAGAGGAAATCTACCCCTAGGAAGGGAAATTCACTCCTGTAAGAGTGAATATGGGAAAAAGGTGTCTCCACTGAAGCTTTATCATCACCAGTCCATGTTTCCCTAACAACCCAAATTTTCAAAATCCAATTGTCATTGGGACAGAAGGTGAGGTGAAATCTTCTGAACAGGGGCACAGACAGCAAAACAAATGTTACAGGCGTGATAACCCTTCTATATGTCATCTAAAAAAACTTAAAAATAGATTTTTTGGGCTGGAGCTACACTTAAAAAATGGACCTGTTCCGACTTACAAACAGATTCAACTTAAGAACAAACCTACAGTCCCTATCTTGTTTGTAACCCGGGATCCCCTGTATTAGGGCTGTGGAAATTAAAGATTAATTTTTAATTTTTTTGATCAATCAAAATTCTTTTGATCGGTACTTGCCTCTCCTTCAGGGGAGTTCCGTCTGAGATCCGGTGACGTCGTGGACATCGACGTCACCAGACTCCTCCCCCTTCTCCAAGTGCCTCTGTCTGCGAACGAAGGGAAGGGGGAGGAGTCCGGTGACATGGAAGTTCTGATTGAACGTAACGCGTACAGGGGAGGAGCTACGCATGACATCACCCGCTGATGCCCTACGGATCTAAACACGATGTCGGGTGATTATATATAGTAGGGTGATTGTATATAGTGTATACCACATTTATCACCGACTAATGCAGAGTTGCAATGGAGATCAAAGGAGATCAGCTAAAAGTAGTTGGATCTGTATGTGCATTATAATTAATCGAAATTAGTCGATTAAAAAAAAAAAAAAATCAATTAAATCGAAAACGAAAATTTTAATTAGTAACAGGCCTAATATATATATATATATATATATATATATATATATATATACAGGGCTCAAAATTTCAAGTCCTGAGCTACTAGCCAGGCCTTAAGGGTTACTCGCCACCAGTTGCCCCGCCCAACCCCTACCCTGCCCCTAAAGCCGCCCTCATAAATTATCTCATTAAATGACACCTTTAATGTTTTATGCAATTAAGTTATAAAAATATTAACAACCTTAATGTTAATGCAGCCTGTGTGCCCCCCCATGTGCAGCCTGTGCCCCCCATGTGCAGCCTGTGCCCCCCCCCCATGTGCAGCCTGTGTCCCCCTCCATGTGCAGTCTGTGTCCCCCCCCATGTGCAGCCTGTGTCCCCCCCCATGTGCAGCCTGTGTCCCCCCCCCATGTGCAGCCTGTGTCCCCCCCCCCCCCCATGTGCAGCCTGTGTCCCCCCCCCCATGTGCAGCCTGTGTCCCCCCCCCCATGTGCAGCCAGTGTCCCCCCCATGTGCAGCCAGCGTCCCCCCCCATGTGCAGCCAGCGTCCCCCCCCATGTGCAGCCAGTGTCCCCCCCCCCATGTGCAGCCTGTGTCCCCCCCCCCATGTGCAGCCTGTGTCCCCCCCCCCATGTGCAGCCAGTGTCCCCCCCATTTGCAGCCTGTGCCCCCCCCCCCCCCCATTTGCAGCCTGTGCCCCCCCCCCCCCCCATTTGCAGCCTGTGCCCCCCCCCATTTGCAGCCTGTGTCCCCCCCCCCCCCATTTGCAGCCTGTGTCTCCCCCCCCCATTTGCAGCCTGTGTCCCCCATGTGCTGCCTACCTGTGGAGGAGAAGAGAGGAGAGCTGCCACTGGTAGATCACAGCAGGGAACATTCAGACTTTCGTTTCATAAGCTGTGAGTGTTCCCCCGCGGCGCGCCGTCACATAAGCCCCTCCCCTTGTCCGGGGAACTTTGATACATGTCACCCGTCCTAGGATTGGACGGGTGATCTGTCTATCAAAGTCCCGGAAAGGGGGAGGAGCTTATGTGACGGCGCACGGCGGGGGAACACTCACAGCTTATGAAACGAAAGTCTGAATATTCCCTGCTGTGATCTCCCAGTGGCAGCTCTCCTCTCTTCTCCTCGCCAGCCCTCAAAAATCACTCGCAAAATGCGAGTGTGCGAGTGTAATTTTTGAGGGCTGTGTATATATATATATATATATATATGTATGTATGTGTATATAGATAGATAGAGAGAGAGAGAGCGAGAGAGAGAGAGAGAGCGAGAGAGAGAGAGAGAGCGAGAGAGAGAGCGAGAGAGAGAGCGAGAGAGAGAGCGAGAGAGAGAGCGAGAGAGAGAGCGAGAGAGAGAGCGCGAGAGAGAGCGCGAGAGAGAGAGCGAGAGAGAGAGCGAGAGCTCTCTCTCACACACAAAATATATATATATATATATATATATATATATATATATATATATATATAAATATATATATATATATAATATATATATATATATATATATATATATATACACACTATACACTGATCACTGTGATAATGTCAACGGTCCCCCAAAAAAAAAAAAAAAAAGTGTCAGTTAGGTGTCTGATTTGTCCGCCGCAATATCGCAGTCCCACTAGAAGTCACTGATCGCTGCCATTACTAGTTAAAAATAAATAAATAAATAAATAAAAATCTCAGTTTGTAGACACTATAAAACACACAAACCAATCAATATACTTATTATTGGGATTGGAATTATTTTTTAACCAAAAATATGTAGCAGAATACATATTGGCCTAAATTGATGAAGAGATTTGATATTTTAACATTTTTGTTATTCTATATGTTTTATCTGTTTCTGGAACCTTGGGGAAGCTTCCAGATGTAGTGGGTGAAGTCTAGGAGGAGCTGCTTGGTATATTGATGAGGGCCCCAGCCAATCCCCAGAAAATGGGCTAGCAGGGGGCAGGCCACTTCATAAAAAGGCATGAGTCATGCCAGCAGAGGCAGTCGGGTGGAAGATGGAAATGGAGTGCTGAGGAGGCTGTCGGTGGCCCTTGAGGGTGTCCCCTAGTCTGGGGGTTCGGGAGGTCCTCGGGCGCCGGAAGGATCCCCCACAGCACATGAAGGAACCCCTTCCAGGAGGCACGGGAGCAAGGGGAGGACAGCGGGAGCAGGTCAGCATGTCTGGGAGATCTCTTGGGAAGTCAGACGGGTGGGCTGGGGAGTGTGCAGTCTGGGGGGGGGGGGCTGTGGAGAAGTTTGAAGTCAAGTGGGCATCCCATAATTCCCAATTCCCACCCATGTTCTAATCCCTTAATAAATAACAAAAAAAACGATGTAATGGACTGTTTTCTGACTCTGAGGTGACTGTGAAAATTCAGTGTGCCTGGCTCTGCGGGGTGGGGATCCCATGCTACCTGCAGCTCCTTAGGGGGTATGCAACACGTAGATGGACTCGGAGGTAACTGAATGTAAACATGTCCATTTACATCCACCCGCCTTACATGGATTCTCCATCCAGATCCACCTAAAAAAATGGACAGGTGGATCTGAACTGCACCGACATGTGAAAGGGACCATTGGGATGCAATAAAAACACAACTGTGAGGACAAATACCCAGACATATTTCATTTAGAAAACATAGGATTACAAACAAGCAGTAAGCAATGATAGTGGAGGAGGAAGCCAACGAGACCAGAAGACTACCTTGAAGGAGAAGTATGAAGAGTAGAGATGAGGTTATAGACAGAGAAAGGGTTACATGGCATGGCAAGGGTGGCACTACAAGTGGTAAAATGTATGAAGCTGCCAGGTAATGAACGCACAAACAGAAGAGTCTTACCTGTATCAGAAGCCCGGTCACACACCAAGATCATGACATCTAGCATCCAATCTTCCAGCAATGGAAGCCATGGAGACACCGTCTCCAGACCAGATTTCTGTCAGGAAATATGGCAGAGTTAAAGCAGAACCCCACCCAAACAGCTTAATACACAGCTACAATTCTGTTGAACCATTCTTATAACTTGCACATGCTTTCCACAAAGCACAGCCAGGATGCGGACACCCCAACCACTACTAAAACTTCTAGTGTCCAACTGTCTGCTCTCTGCAATATGGAAGAGGGTGATCTGCACTGATCTGTGATCTGCTCTACTATATACTGCTTAAGCCAGCCAGGAACCCCTGTTAGGATTAGCTTGTCTCAGGGAACTCCTGCTATATTCAAAGCTCATAGTACATTAGTGTCATGGTTCAGAGGGGCGCAGAGTACAGGGTTCAGAGGGGCGCAGAGTGCAGGGTTCAGGAGTGCACCGTGTACAGGAGTGCAGGGTTCAGGAGTGCACCGTGTACAGGAGTGCAGGGTTCAGGAGTGCACCGTGTACAGGAGTGCAGGGTTCAGGAGTGCAGGGTGTACAGGAGTGCACCGTGTACAGGAGTGCAGGGTTCAGGAGTGCAGGGTGTACAGGAGTGCAGGGTTCAGGAGTGCAGGGTGTACAGGAGTGCAGGGTGTACAGGAGTGCAGGGTGTACAGGAGTGCAGGGTTCAGGAGTGCACCGTGTACAGGAGTGCAGGGTTCAGGAGTGCACCGTGTACAGGAGTGCAGGGTTCAGGAGTGCACCGTGTACAGGAGTGCAGGGTTCAGGAGTGCACCGTGTACAGGAGTGCAGGGTTCAGGAGTGCACCGTGTACAGAGTGCAGGGTTCAGGAGTGCACCGTGTACAGAGTGCAGGGTTCAGGAGTGCACCGTGTACAGAGTGCAGGGTTCAGGAGTGCACCGTGTACAGAGTGCAGGGTTCAGGAGTGCACCGTGTACAGAGTGCAGGGTTCAGGAGTGCACCGTGTACAGAGTGCAGGGTTCAGGAGTGCACCGTGTACAGAGTGCAGGGTTCAGGAGTGCACCGTGTACAGAGTGCAGGGTTCAGGAGTGCACCGTGTACAGAGTGCAGGGTTCAGGAGTGCACCGTGTACAGAGTGCAGGGTTCAGGAGTGCACCGTGTACAGAGTGCAGGGTTCAGGAGTGCACCGTGTACAGAGTGCAGTGTTCAGGAGTGCACCGTGTACAGAGTGCAGGGTTCAGGAGTGCACCGTGTACAGAGTGCAGGGTTCAGGAGTGCACCGTGTACAGAGTGCAGGGTTCAGGAGTGCACCGTGTACAGAGTGCAGGGTTCAGGAGTGCACCGTGTACAGGAGTGCACCGTGTACAGGAGTGCAGGGTTCAGGAGTGCACCGTGTACAGGAGTGCAGGGTTCAGGAGTGCACCGTGTACAGGAGTGCAGGGTTCAGGAGTGCAGGGTGTACAGGAGTGCAGGGTTCAGGAGTGCAGGGTGTACAGGAGTGCAGGGTGTACAGGAGTGCAGGGTTCAGGAGTGCAGGGTGTACAGGAGTGCAGGGTGTACAGGAGTGCAGGGTTCAGGAGTGCACCGTGTACAGGAGTGCAGGGTTCAGGAGTGCAGGGTGTACAGGAGTGCAGGGTGTACAGGAGTGCACCGTGTACAGGAGTGCAGGGTTCAGGAGTGCAGGGTTCAGGAGTGCAGGGTGTACAGGAGTGCAGGGTGTACAGGAGTGCAGGGTGTACAGGAGTGCACCGTGTACAGGAGTGCAGGGTTCAGGAGTGCACCGTGTACAGGAGTGCAGGGTTCAGGAGTGCACCGTGTACAGGAGTGCAGGGTTCAGGAGTGCACCGTGTACAGGAGTGCAGGGTTCAGGAGTGCACCGTGTACAGGAGTGCAGGGTTCAGGAGTGCACCGTGTACAGGAGTGCAAGGTTCAGGAGTGCACCGTGTACAGGAGTGCAAGGTTCAGGAGTGCACCGTGTACAGGAGTGCAAGGTTCAGGAGTGCACCGTGTACAGGAGTGCAAGGTTCAGGAGTGCACCGTGTACAGGAGTGCAAGGTTCAGGAGTGCACCGTGTACAGGAGTGCAAGGTTCAGGAGTGCACCGTGTACAGGAGTGCAGGGTTCAGGAGTGCACCGTGTACAGAGTGCAGGGTTCAGGAGTGCACCGTGTACAGAGTGCAGGGTTCAGGAGTGCACCGTGTACAGAGTGCAGGGTTCAGGAGTGCACCGTGTACAGAGTGCAGGGTTCAGGAGTGCACCGTGTACAGAGTGCAGGGTTCAGGAGTGCACCGTGTACAGAGTGCAGGGTTCAGGAGTGCACCGTGTACAGAGTGCAGGGTTCAGGAGTGCACCGTGTACAGAGTGCAGGGTTCAGGAGTGCACCGTGTACAGAGTGCAGGGTTCAGGAGTGCACCGTGTACAGAGTGCAGGGTTCAGGAGTGCACCGTGTACAGAGTGCAGGGTTCAGGAGTGCACCGTGTACAGAGTGCAGGGTTCAGGAGTGCACCGTGT
The DNA here is from genome assembly GCA_028564925.1 of Lithobates sylvaticus. Lineage (NCBI taxonomy): Eukaryota > Metazoa > Chordata > Amphibia > Anura > Ranidae > Lithobates > Lithobates sylvaticus. The sequence continues at coordinate 596,941,592 of CM053029.1, forward strand.
ACAGAGTGCAGGGTTCAGGAGTGCACCGTGTACAGAGTGCAGGGTTCAGGAGTGCACCGTGTACAGAGTGCAGGGTTCAGGAGTGCACCGTGTACAGAGTGCAGGGTTCAGGAGTGCAGGGTTCAGGAGTGCAGGGTTCAGGAGTGCACCGTGTACAGGAGTGCAGGGTTCAGGAGTGCACCGTGTACAGAGTGCAGGGTTCAGGAGTGCACCGTGTACAGAGTGCAGGGTTCAGGAGTGCACCGTGTACAGAGTGCAGGGTTCAGGAGTGCACCGTGTACAGAGTGCAGGGTTCAGGAGTGCACCGTGTACAGAGTGCAGGGTTCAGGAGTGCACCGTGTACAGAGTGCAGGGTTCAGGAGTGCACCGTGTACAGAGTGCAGGGTTCAGGAGTGCACCGTGTACAGAGTGCAGGGTTCAGGAGTGCACCGTGTACAGAGTGCAGGGTTCAGGAGTGCACCGTGTACAGAGTACAGGGTACAGGGTTCGGGGTGTGCTATGCACAATGTGCAACACCAACCCCTCAAAGCTTCCTTGCATCTCTACTCTCTTCTACTTCTCCCTGTGTAGGTGGTTCTCTCTACTCCCCTTGTATTGGTCTCTATTATACCTCCCTGTGCAGGTGGCGATGCTTTGTAAGGAGATCATCCTCGCTGTCACATTCTGCAGAGCTGTCCTCGCCATGAGGGCTCTATTACATCTGGAAGCCACTGAAAGCAAAGCATCGTCTTGTAAACGCAGAAGGCTTCTACGTTTACAAGTGACAGAGGGAAGCGGGAGGGTGGAATAGAGTTCTGCCAGGATCCCGCTGCAAAACTGGATCAGCGGGCCCCATGACAAAGCCTGGTGGGCCGGATTTGTGATTGACACATGTGCTCTGGAGGAGAACCCTGGGTCAGAAAGGCTTGTGTCCCCGGCTCCCAGTGCCTGAAAACATGACACAATGGCAATACTGGGCAATGCAATCCAACTGGCTCACATTCTTTGCCACTGTGTGAGAGACTAGAGGGACATAATGTAAAGTAATATTCCAAGCAGTTTATTATTAGTATTATAATGATTTCATATCGTGACTGCAAGGTGTCGCTCAAATCTGTACAAAAAAACACTGAGCTTGTAATATACAATTTCGGCATCACTAAAAAATGATAGCCCTCTGGTTGCTAAGAAAACGCAGGACACAGTGAAAGCAGCAACTTGGCGAATGCACATCTCCAATCACGGGGCTCGGACTGAGCCAGGCTACTGAAATAACATTCACTTCCAATTATAAAAAGGTTCAGATTCTCAACAAGAGATATTTATATTGGAAGCTACTCTGCAGCAAACATGTAAAAACAGAGAGAAAACGATCGCTGGAATCCGATTGCTAGGCTTGTATATTTTATATCTTGTTCATACTTAGGCTTCTGTTTACCGTTACAGATATACACACCTACCGGCCACTTTATTAGGTACAGTGCACCCGGAAAGTACTCACAGCGCTTCACTTTTTCCACATTTTGTAATGTTACAGCCTCATTCCAAAATGGATTAAATTCATTATTTTCCTCAAAATTCTACAAAACAATCTCCCATAATGACAACTTGAAAGAATTTTGTTTAACTTCTTGCTGACCGCCCACTGTCAAAAGACGGCGGAGCGGTGCCGCTTTTGTGGTGGGCCGTCGTCATATGACGGCGCAACCATTTTGGCCACTAGGGGGCGCGTGCCCGCCGCGTCGCTGGGGACCCGATGCGCGTGCCCGATGGCCGCGATGTCCGCCGGGCACCCGCGATTGCACAGTTACTGAGCAGGACGTGGATCTGTGTATGTAAACACACAGATCCACGTCCTGTCAGAGGAGAGGAGACCGATGGTGTGTCCCTTGTACATAGGGACACCGATCAGTCCCCTCCCCCAGTCAGTCCCCTCCCCCCACAGTTAGAATCACTAAGATAGTGAACATATTAACCCCTGCAGCGCCCCCTAGTGTTAACCCCTTACCTGCCAGTCACATTTATACAGTAGAAGAATACATATCGGCCTAAACTGAGGAAAAAATTTGTTAAAAAAAAAAATAAAAAAATTGGATATTTATTATAATAAAAAGTAAAAAATATTATGTTTTTTCAAACTTGTCCCTCTTCTTTTGTTTATAGCGCAAGAAATAAAAAACGCAGAGGTGATCAAATACCACCAAAATAAAGCTCTATCTGTGGGGAAAAAAATGATAAAAAATTTATTTGGGTACAGCATTGCATGACCGCGCAATTGTCATTCAAAATGCGACAGCGCTGAAAGCTGAAAAATGGCTTGGTCAGGAAGGAGGTGTTCATGCCTGGTAGGCAAGTGGTTAAAATCTTTGCAAATTTATTAAAAATTTTAAAAATCCCATGTACATAAGTATTTACACCCCTTTGCCATGACACTCAAAATGTAATTACCGTATTTAATTGGCGTATAACACGCACTTTTTTTCCCCCCTTAAAATTGGGGGAAAGTCGTGGGTGCATGTTATACGCCGATCCCCACTGTCTGTGACCCAAAAATATTGAGCGCCGCCAAAAAATAGCGAGCACCGACGAAAAAGACAGAGCCGACTGCTCGGCTCCGCTAGCAAGCCCCGCCTCACTGCGGTTTCTGGAGCGAGCGCTGCCGAAAAAGACTGAGCCGACTGTACTGTGTACTCGGCGGCGCTCGCTCCGTCTGTCAGCGGTGGGAAATTTGAATGTGGGCAAGGCTGCAAATGAACTCTGGGCAAGGCTGCAAATGACGCTTAAATGTACGTTTTTTTTTTTTTCTCTCCTCTAAACTTCCCTCCTAAAACTTTTTTTCCTTAAAATGCCCTCCTAAACTTGGGGTGCGCGTTATACGCCGATAAATACGGTAACCACTTGCTTACTGGGCACCATAACCCCCCTCCTACCCAGACCAAATTTTCAGCTTTTAGCGCTGTCACTCTTTGAATGACAATTGCACGGTCATACAACACTGTACCCCAATTTTTTCCCACAAATAGAGCTTTCTTTTGGTGGTATTTGATCACCTTTGGGTTTTTTATTTATTTTTTATTTTTTTAAAGACAAAACCGTTTTATATTTTGTCAATACATTTTGCAAACAGGTATTTTTTCCTCTTTCATTGATGTACGCTGATGAGGCTACACTGATGGGCACTGATAGGTGGCAGTGATAGGTGGCAGTGATAGGCAACACAGCTAGGTTGCACTGATGAGGCACCACTGGTGGGCATTGATAGGTGGCACTGATTGCTGGCACTTAACGTAAGCATTGTGGGCACCAATTTTTGGCACTGGCAGGCGGTACTGCTGGGCACATAACATGCCGTTCCTCTTCGGGACCAATGTCCCTGCAAACTGAAGACGGTGATCAGCTTTTTTTCTTCTTACGCTGAAAAAAAAAACGATTACAGATCCTCTGTTTACATCACATGATCAGCTGTCATTGGCTGACAGCTGATCACATGGTGAGGGGCCGAGATCGAGAAGACAGTGCAGAGAGGAGAAAAGGGCCGGTGTCCTGTCAGATACTGTCCCCCATCGGATACTGTCTACTGTGTACTGCGCATGCACAGTTCGCTTGACAAGCAGATTCCGAAAATATCCAAAGATGAACGGCGCCTGCGCCGTGAGTCCAGGTTCAAGCCCCACCATCCAAGTGGACATAGAGTCAGAATAAAAAAAAAAGAGCCGAGCGCAGCCAGGGGCCCTCTAACTACGTGCAGCCCTATGTCCACTTGGATGGTGGGGCTTGCACCTGGACTCCCGAATCGCCTTGTCCTCCGTACTGCGCAAGCGCTGCGCCTGCGCAGTACGGGGCGGACACTTTTCGATAGGCGGACAGATGTCGCCAGAAGAGGGAGAAGAGCCAAAGCTGCCTTAATAAAATACGGTGTAGTGTGTTTATTTTCACCTAGGGTGAGGGGGGGGGGGGGGCGGATTCCAATAAGGCCCTGCCCGCAGACCCCCGACAACCAATGGAAAGGGTTGTCGGGAAGAGGCCCTTCTCCTCATCAACATAGGGACAAGGTTCTTTGGGGTGGAGGGGTGCCCTGAAGCACCGACCCCTCATGTTGAGCGTATATGGTATGGGGGGGGGGGTGCGATCGCTCGTCCCTCCCACCTTCCCTGACCTTACAGGCTGCCTGCTCGCATAAGGGTTTGGTATGGATATTGGGGGGACCCCCATGCAATTTTTTGGGTGTGGGGGGGTTCCCCTTAAGATCCATACCTGCCCAAAGCACCTACCCCTCATGTTAAGGCTATGTGGCCTGGTGTGGGGGGGGGGGGGGCACGCGCTCGTCCCCCCCACCTTACGGGCTGCATGCTCAGATAAGGGTTTGGTATGGATCTTGGGGGGACCCCCATGCAATTTTTTGGGTGTGTGGGGGTTCTCCTTAAGATCCATACCTGCCCCGAAGCACCTACCCCTCATGTTGAGGGTATGTGGCCTGGTATGGGGTGGGCGGGGGCTCGCTCGTCCCTCCCACCTTTCCTGACCTTAGGGGCTGCGTGCTCGGATAAGGGTTTGGTATGGATCTTGGGGGGACCCCCATGCAATTTTTTGGGTGTGGGGGGTTCCCCTAAAAGCGGAGTGACACTGTCTGTAATGTATTTTATTTATTTTTTTGTGCAATGAGAAGGATTAGGAGATGGTTATTACACACTCACGTGTTCCGTTTTCAGAGGGAACTGCTGCCGGTTTTCGTCACAAATAAACACTTATAAAAAAAGTGTTGCTGCTGGGTGCCATCTTGCCTGTGGGCATGTGAAACCACACAGGCACCTTCTATGGCCCAGCATGCACCGCCGTTACTGCGCCGATCTCGCGCGTGCGCAGTAACGGCAAAGTGTAGCTCACGTTCGCCGAAATCTCGCAAGATTTCGGCAGGAGCCCTGTAAATCTCGCGAGATTTCGGCGGATGTCTGCACTGACTCCTGGGATCAAATGACACCAGATCCCAGGAAACAGTGCGGCATGACAAGGATCGACGCACAGACCCGTCCACCCCCGAAGAGACAGAGCAGCAATTACAAGGTAAGTGAAAAAAAATACTTCATTTAGTACTCTTTGCCTGATTTGGAAGGCAAAGAGATTTACTAAATGAAGTGTGTCCAGAACCGCTTTAAGATCCATACCAGATCGTCACTTTAACCTCACGCAAATTTTTTTTTTACATTTTAAGATTGTCAGCACACAATTCGTACCGCTACTCGGATCCGACTTATTCAAATCAATGGGCTCCCATAGGGAACATAGATTTTGAATAGAGACAGAGAAAGCGCGGCTGAAAGCGCACTGACGCCAATGCAAAACGCGGATAAAATCCCGTTTAACGCTGCTTTTTTTCCTGGCATCGGTACTAGCTTTACAACTCGTTTTTTTAAAACGCCCGTGGGCATTGAGGCCTAACTTTTGCATCGTTGGAAAGAGGAGGTGAGTATTTCTGAGAGTTTAGTTTCACTTAAAAAAAAAAAAATAATTCTATCCCGGTATAAAAGACTAAATCAGACTGTCACTTTAATCTGGTCCTGTACATATTTGTATTGTATATCCACCATAAACACTTACCACTGTGCTGTCAAAGTATACAACGAAGGCCTGGACAGACTCGGCGACCCGAGCGGTCACCTGGGTTGTGCTGGGTACTATGCAGAGATTTACATCGGCTGTGTAGTACTTGTTGTCTATCCTCCAGGGGTAATGCCGCACACCCGCCGTCTCCTGTACCAGAGCGCCAAGCTGGTCTGTGCCGATGATTTCTTCAAGAAAAAAAAAAAAAAAATGTATTACTTGGAGAAAAAGTTCTCATCGTCTCTTTCCTTTAACCTTTTCGCAGCCAGAGACGTTTTTGCAAATCCAGTATCTCACAAGTAAGTACACCCCTCACATTTCTGTAAATCTTTTCTTCTATCTTTTCATGTGACAACACTGAAGAAATGACACTTGTCTACAATGTAAAGTAGTGAGTGTACAGCTTGTATAACAGTGTAAATTTGCTGTCCCCTCAAAATAACTCAAACACACAGTTATTAATCGTTTGCGGACCATCGGCCGCAGTTTTACTGCGGCAGGTTGGCTCCGCTGCGCGAAATCACATTATTGTACGTGTTCTCGCGAGGTCCGGATAGCAGGCGTGCATGCCCGCCGCAAGCTCCGTGAGTCCGACAGCAGGTCCCGCAGACTCGATGTCCGCAGGGATACAGGCGATCGGCTCGCGGAGAGGAAGAACAGGGGAAATGCTGATGTAAACAAGCATCTCCCCGTTCTGCCTAGTGACAAGACACTGATCACAGCTCCCTGTAATCGGGAGCGGTGATCAGTGTCGTGTCACACATAGCCCCTCCCCCCAGTTAGAATCACTCGCTAGGACACACTTAACCCCTCCTGGTTAACCCCTTCACTGTCAGTCACATTTACACAGTAATCAGTGCATTTTTAATTGCACTGATTGCTGTATAAATGTGAATGGTCCCAAAATAGCGCCAAAAGTGTCGATGTGTCCGCCATAATGTCGCAGTCACGATAAAAAAAAAAAAATAAAAAATCACAGATCGCCGCCATTACTAAAAAAAAAAAAAAAAAAAAATGAATAATAAAAATGCTATAAAAAACTACCCCCTATTTTGTAGACGCTATAACTTTTGCGCAAACCAATCAATATACGCTTATTGCGTTTTTTTCCTCAAAAATATGTAGAAGAATACGTATCGGCCTAAACTGAGGAAAAAAAAAATTTATATAATTTTTGGGGGGTTTTTATTATAGCAAAAAAAAACAAACACAACAACAAATTAAAAAAAAAAAAAAACACTGATCGCAGCCATTACTAGTAAAAAATAAATAACTTATAAAAAAGCCAAAAATAAATAAATAAATAAAAAAACAACTACAGGGGGTCCCCGAGTTACGAACTCGTTAGGGACTGCCCGCCTGTACGGAAGTCAGAAATGTTCGTAAGTCGGCCGCGCATGCGCAGACCGACAAATACGGAGTTTTCCGGACATTTCCGATGTTCCGTCTATTGCCGTTCTGCGCATGCGCGGCAAATTACGGACATTTCCGGCATTTTCCGAAGCTCCGTATGGCCGCGCATGCGCAGAACGGCCGAAAGACGCCGAAAAAGACCGAAAAATAGCGGAGGGTCCCCGCAGCACCCCGTTCGTAAGTAGGGGTTGTTCGTAGGTCGGGTGTTCGTAAGTCGGGGACCCCCTGTATCTCCTATTTTGTAGATGCTATAACAACATTTGCGCAAACTAATCAATAAATGCTTATTGTGATTTTTTTTTACCAAAAATATGTAGAAGAATACGTATGTGCCTAAACTGAGGAAAAAAAAAAGAAGTTTTTTTTTTAGATACTTTTGGGGGAAATTTATTATAGCAAAAAGTAAAAAAAAAAAAAAAAAGTCTTTTTTTTTCTTCAACATTTTTGCTATTCTTTTGTTTCTAGCACAAAAAATAAAAATCGTAGAGGTGATCAAAAACCACCAAAAGAAAGCTCTATTTGTGGGAAAAAAATAAATAAAAAAAGGAGCGTCCATTTTGTTTGGGAGCCATGTCGCGCGACCGCGCAATTGTCAGTTAAAGCGACGCAGGTTGCCACTGGGAGTCCGCTTCCACTCCTCCATGATGACATCATGAAACTGATCTGATCCGACCGTTTGCTGGGCAGGAAGTCGAGTCAGGATAAAAATGGCTGACACTTGTCTCCATGACCGTAAAAAGCGCTGTATCCCTCCGTGATCGCGTGCAGAAGCGAACGCATACGTAAGTCACACCCACATATGTAAACGGCGTTCAAACCACACATGTGAGGTATGCGATCATTAGAGCGAAAACAATAATCCTAGACTTCCTCTGTAACTCTAAACTGGTAACCTGTAGAAAAATTTTAAAGCGTCGCCTAAAAAAGTACAGTAGTTTATTGCCATTCCACAAGCGTTTTTAAAGCATGACATGTTCGGTATCTATTTGCTCGGTGTAACATCATCTTTCACGTTATCCAAAATAATTGGGGTAACTATTGTGCTTTTTATTTTTTTTTAATTCATTCAATGTATTTTTTCCCAAAGAAAATTGCGTTTGAAAGACCAATGCACAAATACTGTGTGATATAAAATATTGCAACAATCGCCATTTTATTCTTTGGGGTGCTAAAATATATATATTATGTATGTATATAAATAAATAATAGATCTGCGATTTTTTTTTTTTAAGAAGAAACTCGATTCTAATCGAGATTTTTTTTTTTTTTGATGGACACTGTGCCGATCCTCAGGTGCTGTGGGCAGGAGTTTTTAGGAGAGGCCGCAGCTTCGGCATAATCCGCGAGGCCAGACGCCGCGGAAAAGGCCGAAGCTGCGGCACCTCAGGACCGCAGCGGTGTCAGCGCCGGTCCTGGTGGAAAAAAAAAAAAAAAAAAAAAAAATCGATTTGACCTCCCAACTCGATTCAAGATTTGAATCGATTTTTTCCCCAGCCTATATATATATATATATATATATATATATATATATATATATATATATATATTTTCTAGCAAAAAATACAGGTTTTCCAGAAAAGGCCTGGTCGTGCATGAAGGTTAAAAAAAATACAAAAAAAACCTTCTGTGTGCAGCTTCCCCCCCCCCCCACAATACTTACCTGAGCCAGATCTTGATCCAGCGTTGAGCACAAGAGCAGCTGCTCTCCCAGGTCTCTTCTAACTTAATGGCTCCTGCTGCTGTCAATCACATCCAGTGAGGTGGGAGCAAGGGGGGGGGGGGGGGCAGAACAGAGAGCCCCCCCCCTACGAGGGCTGTACCAAAAGTCATGCAACAGCGGACATAACTTTTTTTATTAAAAGGAGAAGTACGGGGAAAGCTTGTTTGGCTCTATTTCGTCCTGCACTCCTGTGACCCTGATACACTGTGTGTGTGTGTGTGTGTGTGTGTGTGTGTGTGTGTGTGTGTGTGTGTGTGTGTGTGTGTGTGTGTGTATACTGAGTGTGTGTATACTGAGTGTGTGTATACTGAGTGTGTGTATACTGAGTGTGTGTATACTGAGTGTGTGTATACTGTGTGGCCCCATAATCTCCTATTGCCCGGGGGCCCCATGAGTTGTCTGCCCCTGGATGTACATAATAAAGTGGCAGGTAAGAAGACATGTGTCGTGTTCTTCATGGTGGAGTGTTGGCATCACTTGTCTTGTTGCTCCTTCATCTTCTATACAAAGTAGGCCGCAGTGCCCCCGACACAGATATCCTCCGCCCGGGGCCCCCCCCCCCGACACAGATCCTCCGCCCTCCGAGGAGGAGGAATGACGAGAGCTCCACAGCTTCTCCTATTGACTTTGTGCCGGAGCCGTCCAAACTAAAGAGAGCGCAGCGCTCGCCTCTCAGACACTCGTAAAACACGGAGCTGCCTTCTCAGACATCCCGCAAAACAAATCTTATCCCAGGAATGCGCTTTGAACGTGTGCCCTTCCGCGCCCGGCGTACGAGCGGAGCGACAAGTCAGCGCACTGCATCGCATCAGTTTTTCCCGACAACAGCTTCGGTTGGCAAAAAATAAAAAATAAACCGCTTTCACATCAAGATGCGTTAAACCGAGAAGCGTATTCCTACTTTTCCAGGAAAAGTTTAGAAAACTGCACAATACGTTTGTTATGTGTTGGCATTTTGCCCCCCCCCCCCCCCCCCCGGTTCACACCAAATGCGGCTTTGAAAATCTCGCTACTTCAGCGTGCGATTGCGATATATTTATTTTTACTAGCAATGGACGGCGATCAGCGACTTATAGCGGGACTGCGATATTGCGGCGGATTAATTGGACACTAACTGACACTTTTTGGACACCAGTGGCACTAATACAGTGATTAGTGCTAAAAAAAAAATATGCACCGTCACTGTACTAATGACACTGGCTGGGAAGAGGTTACCATCTAGGGCATGGGGTCTCAAACTGGCGGCCCTCCAGCTGTTGCGAAACTACAAGTCCCATCATGCCTCTGCCTGTGGGAGTCATGCTTGTAACTGTCAGCCTTGCAATGCCTCATGGGACTTGTAGTTTTGCAACATCTGGAGGGCCGCCAGTTTGAGACCCCTGATAGGGCAGGGGGTCTCAAACTGGCGGCCCTCCAGCTGTTGCGGAACTACAAGTCCCATGAGGCATTGCAAGGATGACAGTTACAAGCAGCAACTGTGCGCCAGATCAAGTATATAGCCGGGTACTGCAGACTCCATGTCCACCGGCACCCGCCGATTGTTCAGTGCACATCGATCTGTCAATAAGGAAGGCATGGATCCTGTGTTCCTGCAAAGCAGGGGAATGTATCTATGCCTTCCCCTTCGTAAAAGTACCTCCCCCCACAGTATACAAGCACTGGCTACACATTTTACTGATCGCCCTACAGTAGGGGTCTCAAACTGACGGCCCTCCAGCTGTTGCCAAACTACAAGTCCCATGAGGCATTGCAAGGCTGACAGTTACAAGCATGACGCCCACAGGCAGAGGCATGATGGGACTTGTAGTTTCGCAACAGCTGGAGGGCAGCTAGTTTCAGACCCTTGATCGAGGGCAGGGGGTCTCAAACTGTTGCGAAACTACAAGTCCCATCATGCCTCTGCCTGTGGCAGTCATACTTGTATGACAACATGTATGTACAACATACTTGTAACTGCACACAGCTCCACGGTCCCGCTGTTTTCCCGGGCAATCGCGGGTGCCCGGCGGACATCGCAACCTCCGGGCATGTGCACCGGGTCCTGAGCGACGCAGCGGGGGGCGCGCGCGCACCCCTAGACGGCCGGGAATAGGAGGACATCATATGACGTCCACCCAGGATGGGAGATCCATCTTGTGGACGTCATATGACTATAGGCGGATATTGAAGGGGTTAAATTTATTTTGAACCCCCAAACAAAAACAAACACACACACACACACACACACACACACACACATGTATATACACACACAGTATATACTCGAGTATAAGCCGAGGCACCTAATTTTACCACCAAAAAAATGGGAAAACGTATTGGCTCGAGTATAAGCCTAGGGTGAGAAATGTGCAGCTACTGTAAGTGGAAAAGAGGGTCAACGATGCCCATTTGCAGCCTCACTGTGCCCATTTGCAGCCATAGTTCCCCCGAACTTCAAACTCGGTAGTTAAGGGTTCCTAGATGTCCCCCCCCCCCCCCAGCCAAAATTTGGGGTCCTGAAATGACATTGCTGCAGATGGACACAGTTAACCGATTTTGGGGCCCCGTATCTCAGAGCCACTTGGTGCTAGGAACCCCAAATTAATGGATATGTTGTAGTGCTAGGTCCACTGGGTTTGCACACCAACTTTGGGGTTCCTAGCACTAGGTGACCCCGAGATGCGGGGCCCCAAAGTCGGGTCGGAAAATGTCAAGCACTTTTCTGCAGCAGAGAATGACATTTTCTGAACCGACTTTGGGGCCCCGTATCTCGGGGTCACTTGGTGTTAGTTGCAGTGCTGGTTCAATGG
>CM053029.1:596955590-597448090 GCA_028564925.1 Lithobates sylvaticus
GAACTTGAAGGCAACACGTTTTATTGTCATTATAGATAGAATAATGGAGAGTTATAACCCTCTCCCAGGTTTTTTTTTGCCATCGGTGTCCCCATTGGGGAGATTTCCCTTTACTTCCTGTCCTAGTATAGGCACAACAGGAAGTGAGAGGAAAACTTTCAAAAGTGTCAAAAGGAACTAGTGTCCCCCATTGTAAGATTTCCTCTCTATTCCTGTTCTGGGGGCAACCCTAAATTTGGGATTTTTAATTCCCCGTTGGTGTCACCATGACGAATAGAGAGGGAGAATCTCACCAACGGAGAGCAATAAAAAACCTGACATGGGTTCTAATCCCTCTCCATTCCATCCATAACTAATGTAGAAATAAAGGAGAAACTTTATATTTTTATATGTGTCCCCATTGGAAGATTTCCTTTCACTTCCTGTCCCATAACCACAACAGGAAGTGCAAAGAAAACCTTACAAAGTGTCGCCAGAACTAGTGTCCCCCATTGGAAGATTTCCTTTCACTTCCTGTTCTATAGCCACAACAGAAAGTGAGAGGAAAACCTTCCAAAGTGTCACCAGAGCTAGTGTCCCCATTGGAAGATTTCCCCTGTATTCCTGTTCTGGGGGCAACCCCCCTAAATTTGGGATTTTCTTTCCCAGTTGGTGTCACCGGGACAAATAGAGAGGGAGAATCTCCCTGACGGGGACACAGACAGCATTAATAACCCGCTCTCAGATATATCTCTATCTTACTCTATCCACAATGTTCTACTTTCATTTTGGGAATTGCAATATAATACATCATTTTTTTTTTGGTAGAGTAAATAGAACATGTCTACCTTTACCCACTTCAGTACCCCCCCCCCCCCCCCTTCCTGCCCAGGACAATTTTCAGCTTTCAGCGCTGTCACACTTTGAATGACAATTACACGGTCATACAACACTGTACACACATGACATTTTTTATCATTTTTCTCACACAGAGATTTCTTTTGGTGGTATTTAATCACCACTGGAGTTTATTTTTATTTTATTTTTCCGAATAAGCAGAAACATTTTTTTTCATAGTTTGTTATAAATTTTTGCTAACGGGTTATTTTTCTCCTTTACTGATGGGCACTAATAAGAGGCACTGATGAGGCTGCACTGATAAGAGGCACTGATGGGCACTAATAGGCACCACTGATGGGCACTGATAGGTGGCACTGGTAGGCACCACTGATGGGCACTGATAGGCGGCACTGATGGGCACTGATAGGTGGCACTGGTAGGCACCACTGATGGGCACTGATAGGCGGCACTGATGGGCACTGATAGGTGGCACTGATGGGCACTTATAGGCACCAATGATGGGCACTGCTAGGCGGCACTGATGGGTACTGCTAGGCGTCACTGATGGGCACTGGTAGGCAGCAGTGATGGGCACTGATAGGCAGCACTGATGGGCACTGATAGGCGGCACTGGTAGGTAGCACTGATGGGCACTGATAGGCAGCACTGATGAGCACTGGTAGGCAGCAGTGATGGACACTGATAGGCAGCACTGATAGGCGGCACTGGTGGGCACTGGTAAGCAGCACTGATAAGCATCACTGATGGGCACTGATAGGCACTGGTAGGCAGCACTGACAGGCATTGATAGGCAGCACTGATAAGCACTGATAGGCAGCACTGATGGGCACTGATAGGCGGCACTGGTAGGCAGCACTGGTGGGCACTAGTGAGGCTGCACTGATAAGCACTGGTAGGCAGCATGGATGGGCACTGGTAGACAGCACTGATAAGCACTGGTAGGCAACACTGATAAGCACTGGTAGGCAGCATGGATGGGCACTGATAGGCGGCACTGATGGGCACTGGTAGGCAGCACTGATGGGCACTGGTAGGCAGCACTGATGGGCACTGGTAGGCAGCACTTATAAGCACTGGTAGGCAGCACTGATGGGCACTGATAGGCAGCACTGATGGGCACTGATAGGCGGAACTGATAGGCAGCACTGATGGGCACTGATAGGCAGCACTGATGAGCACTGGTAGGCAGCACTGATAAGCGGTACATAAAAGTACATGAATACTATATTGGTGTATAGGGGAGCTGGAATTTAGAAAACAATGAAGTGTACGAAGGTGAACTTACCCTTTAAATATGTGACCAATCCATGCAATGCGTTCTTCTTCAGGTACAGAACGATCTGGAACATTTGAAGAAGAATCTGGGGAACTCCAATCATCAGAATGGGGCCGTGGTGGACATCCAGACTCTGGAGACGGCAATACAGAGGACGGAGCACGGAATAAAGGTGACTGAGGAATCTCTGATCTCTGTTTATAACATCAAAACCCAACTCCGGGCAAAACAAGTTCCCCCTTGGAGTGGGGCTGTGCCCGCGCCGCTCTGGGTAACGACTCGATTGTCTAGGGGAGAGGAGAACGGAGATGGGCTTACCTAATCCTCCAATCCTCCCGGCACAAGACCGCTCCAGCACCCCCCGCACTCCAGCGGTTTTGAGTTGTGGACTGTTCCTGATGTCATTACGCCCAGAGCGGGCTCCATAGACCAGGAACAGTCCACTGCTGGACCGCGGGGGAGCACCGTTTTTGACTGGGCTTCTGGAAGAATGGTCAAACATTCCCATAGACACCTTCCTAAACCTTGTGGACGGCCTTCCCAGAAGAGTTGAAGCTGTTATAACTGCAAAGGGCCAACTCAATATTGATAAACAAAATCTACCAAACACAACCTAAAGGTAAATAGTGGCAATGAACAGGCAATAACATAAACAATGAACTCGGTTCTGCACCCATTTCATTTAGTAAATCTCTTTGCCTTCCAAATCAGGCAAAGAGTACTAAATGAAATGTGTTTTTTTTTTTTTTTTACTTACCTTGTAATTGATGACTTCCGGTCTTCTCTCTCTTCGGGGGTGGGCAGGGTCTCTGCGTCGATCGTCGTCACGCCGCACTGTCTCCTGGGATCTGGTGTCATTGATCCCAGGAGTCAGTGCGGACATCTTCCGAAATCTCCCGAGATTTCGGCCACATCTGCCGAAATCTTGTGAGATGTCGGCAGATGTGCCGTTACTGCGCACGCGCGAGTAACGGCGGTGCATGCTGGGCCATCTAAAGGTCCTGTGGGGTTTCACATGCCCACAGGCAAGATGGACCCCAGCAGACAAGAAGAAGACAAGAAGAAGATGAAGATGAAAACCGTCGGCGATCGAGATGGAAGATGGAACAGGTAAGTCCCCCAATTGAGCTATATGCCCTTGGCATATAGCCCCAAAAAAAAAAAAAAGAGTGCAGAACCGCTTTAAATATATATATATTACACACCCAGTGAGTAGTAATAACAGAAGTCGTAATGACGAAACGCGTCTGAACCTGGCTGTACGGCAACCGGAAGTGTCGTTTATTTATCACCGGATGTTATGCTCCGTGTGTACTGGCTTGTTGGTTGGGTGAGATACGGTGCCCATCCTTATGTCCTCTGTGACTGGGATATGCTTACCGTCTGTTTATCATACCAATGCGCTTTTAATTTGCCTTCTTGTAAGCAGTGGAGGCGGTCCATTAGGGGCGCCCGGGCGCCGCCCCCTCTCTCCACTCCACCCCCTATATGGTAATGGATAGATTCATGCATAGCATGAATCTGTCCACGGCTGCCACGGCCACCCCCTCTCCATGCGTCCGGCCCCGTTGAGGGCACTGGGGGCATGAATTACACCTGCGTTTTTTTTTTTATTAAGCACCTGATTAGAGCCAGAGGTTCTAATAGGCTTCAAAATCGGATGGGCTTGGGACACAGAGGATGCACTCCGATCCCACCCAGGTGTGTTACAACAGCGAATAATAATTCGCTGTTGAAAATTATATGTTCCCGAGCAACCTATTATATGTTCCCGAGCAACCTATTATATGTTCCCGAGCAACCTATTATATGTTCCCGAGCAACCTATTATATGTTCCCGAGCAACCTATTATATGTTCCCGAGCAACCTATTATATGTTCCCGAGCAACCTATTATATGTTCCAGAGCAACCTATTATATGTTCCCGAGCAACCTATTTATATGTTCCCGAGCAACCTATTTATATGTTCCCGAGCAACCTATTATATGTTCCAGAGCAACCTATTATATGTTCCAGAGCAACCTATTATATGTTCCAGAGCAACCTATTATATGTTCCCGAGCAACCTATTTATATGTTCCCGAGCAACCTATTTATATGTTCCCGAGCAACCTATTATATGTTCCCGAGCAACCTATTTATATGTTCCCGAGCAACCTATTTATATGTTCCCGAGCCCACCTGGCATTTGAATGAATTGCTTTGATAAAAAAAATAATACATATATATATGTACATACGCTATTACACAGCGTTTTGCATGTAATAGAAGTCAGTGGACCCGCATCCAAAACGCAAGTACCACGATTTAACTGCGTTTTATCGCAATTTTCCCACGATTTGCGTTTTTAATTTAAATTTTTTTTACACTGTATATAGCTGGTTGCCAAGCAATCACAGTGTAAAAAAAAAAAAATTTAAATGCAAAACGTGGCAAAATCGCGATAAAAAGCGCGTCCAAAAACGCGGCAAGCACCACAAAAAGCACTGCAAAAACGCTCAAAAGCAACATGCATAGATGTGAATCGAGCCTTTAGGAGGGTGTCTATGGGAATGTTTGACCATTCTTCCAGAAGAGCATTTGTGAGGTCAGGCACTGATGTTGGATGAGAAGGCCTGGCTCGCAGTCTCCGCTCTAATTCATCCCAAAGGTGTTCTATGGGGTTGAGGTCAGGACTCTGTGCAGGCCAGTCAGGTTCCTCCACCCCAAACTCACTCATCCATGTCTTTATGGACCTTGCTTTGTGATTAGAGTAAATTAAGGGTTAATAATGGGGTTAAACAGAGGAACATTTAATAAAAATAAAAAAATAAAGTATTTATTTTTTTGTTACTTGACAGGTTGCTTTAACCACTTCAGCCCCGGAAGGATTTACCCCCTTCCTCACAAAAGCACTCTTTGCGATTCGGCACTGCGTCGCTTTAACTGACAATTGCGCGGTTGTGCAACGATGTACCCAAACAACCTTTTTTCTTCCCCCACAAATAGAGCTTTCTTTTGGTGGTATTTGATCATCTCTGCGATTTTTAGTTTTTGCGCTATAAATAAAAAAAGAGCGACAATTTTGAAAAAAAAAATATATATATTATTAACTTTTTGCTATAATAAATATCCCCAATTTGTTTTTAAAAAAAGTGAATTTTTTTCCTCAGTTTAGGCCGATACGTAATCTTCTACATATTTTTGGTAATAAAAAATCGCAATAAGCGTATATTGATTGGTTTGCGTTTTTTATTTTTTGTGCTATACGCAAAAAAAAGAGCGACAATTTAGAAAACATATGTATATTTTTTACTTTTTGCTATAATATCCCCAAAAATGTTTTTTAAAAAACAAATTTCTTCATCAGTTTAGGCCGATATGTATTCTTCTACATATCTTTGGTAAAAAAAAAAAAAAAAAAAACGAGAATAAGCGTATATTGATTCGTTTGCGAAAAAGTAATAGCGTCTACAAACTATGGGAATGATTTATGGAATTTTAATGGCATTATTATTATTTTTTTTTTTTACAAGTAATGGCAGTGATCTGTGATTTTTAGTGGTATTGCGACGGGCAGATTGGACACTTTTGACACATTTTTGGGACCATTGACATTTATACAGCAATCAGTGCCATAAAAATGCACTGATTACTGTGTAAATGACACTGGTAGGGAAGGGGTTAACTAGGGGGCGATCAAGGGGTTAAATGTGTGTTCCCTCAGTGTGTTCTAACTGTATGGGGATAGGACTGAGTAGGAGTGGAGACATATCACTGTTCCTACTTACTAGGAACAAACGACATGTCTCCTCTCCTCTGACAGCACAGGGATTTGTGTGTTTACACACAAATCCCTGTGTTGGCCCTCGTGCGCGCGTTTGCGCGTGGCCTGCAGCGACCGCCGGCCATGCGCCTCGGGTCCCCCGCCATGCAGGGGGCGTGCCCCCTTAAAGGAACCCCATACCGGGTTTAGCACAGGGGAGCCATTCTGTCCCCGTAAATACACGTGAGCCGGTCGGGAATCTGTTAACCACTTTCAGACCCGGACCAATTTGCAGCCAAAGGACCAGGCCCCTTTTTGCGATTCGGCACTTCGTTGCTTTAACTGACAATGGCGCGGTCGTGCGACGTGGCTCCCAAACAAAATCGACGTCCTTTTTTTCCCACAAATAGAGCTTTCTTTTGGTGGCATTTGATCGCCCCTGCGGTTTTTATTTTTTGCGTTATAAACAAAAAAGAGCGACAATTCTTTTTTATTTTTTGCTATAATAAATATCCCCCAAAAATATATAAATAAAACATTTTTTTTCCTCAGTTTAGGCCGATACGTATTCTTCTACATATTTTTGGTTAAAAAAAACCGCAATAAGCGATTATTGAGTGGTTTGCGCAGAAGTTATAGCGTTTACAAGATAGGGGATAGTTTTAAAGCATTTTTATTAATAATTTTTTTTTACTAGTAATGGCGGCGATCAGCGATTTTTATTCTGACTGCGACATTATGGCGGACACATCGGACATTTTTGACACATTTTTGGGACCATTGTCATTTATACAGAAATCAGCGCTATTTAAATGCACTGATTCCTGTGTAAATGACACTGGCAGTGAAGGAGTTAACTACTAGGGGGCGGAGAGGGGTTAAGTGTGTGTGTTTTTTTTTTACTGTAGGGGGCGTGGCTTTGCGTCTGACATCACTGATCGTCTTTCCCGATGACAGGGAACAGCCGATCAGTGACAGCCTCACTAGGAAGCACGGGGAGAGGTTTGTTTACACAGACCTCTCCCCGTTCTTCAGCTCTGTGACCCGATCGCGGGACACCAGCGACGATCGGGTCGGCTGGTCCCGCGGCCGCGGTCACGGAGCTCAGGACCGGGTCGCGAGCGCGACCCACGGCTGGGCTCTTAAAGGGCCACGTACAGGTACGTGGTTGTGCCCAGCCGTGCCATTCTGCCGACGTATATCGGCGTGAGGCGGTCCTCAAGCGGTTAAAGGAACCTCGTACCCGTACCGGGTTTCACGCAGGGGAGCCATTCTGCCCCCGTAAATACACGTGAGCTGGTCGGGAACTGGTTAAACTGACTTCATCTGCAGGTTAAAATTCAACCCTTTCATCTGTAGATGAAGAAAAACAGTAAGATACAAAAATACGTTTCTTTTTGTATCTTTCGGCTGAGCGTCTGAGCAATGTTGTTGATAAACAATGCCTGCCTGCTTTTTTTTTTTTTTTAAAGCTGCAATTGCCGGGACTTCAGTTTACACTTCAGCTGTCAACAGGGGAACTTCGCTGTCAACTGAATCAGTCATCGGTTGTTAAGAAGGTGGCGGCCCCGCTCCTTAAAGCGGAAGTAAACCCATCGATTTAACAGCTTCAAAAAAAAGGCATGCCGTAAAATGCTAGCTGTCACATTGGTTGTGCTCTCAACCAAACTGTCGAACCATCCAATGGCTGGTGTCATAACTAATCACATGTGCAGCATCATGGCAGTTGAAGATCAGAGCCTGAAAGTATCGGTTTCATGTACTGGAGCATTTGCATAAGTAACCAATAAGTGTGCAAATGCTTAGTATCGGCACAGACACCGGTATCGGTGCATTCCTACTTTTATTAATTCTGTGGCCCCCAATAATGATCCTTGATAAACGAGGGTATCGGTGCATTCCTACTTTTAGCTTATCTTCTGTTACTCGTGTAAATACATTTCCTCCCAGTCTTTGTATTGAGCCAAATCTTTGCACATACGGAATGTTAGCTGAGCGGTAGACGATCGTCTTATAGAACAGGCAGGAAATCAACTCTTCACCTTTGACATCGTTCTTTATGTAAAATGGCAGCATGTGGTCTTAGGAAGTTAATAAATATTGACTGATTAATTCACTCAGATTGTATCCCGTTTTCCTCTGATCTGTTAGGAGAAGCAAGGTACGGCGTTCGTGCTGCTGGAGAACCTGAGAAGGCATCAAATAGGAATGATGTGAGTATGTCTGTGGAGCACTCTGTACTATGACCTCATTGGTCAGAGGAGGGGCCAGGCTATCCATCCCATCCCATCCATTTATCCCATCCATTTATCCCATCCATTTACCGTATATACTCGAATATAAGCCGAGTTTTTCAGCACATTTTCTGGTGCTGAAAATGCCCCCCCCTCGGCTTATACTCGAGTCAAGCATTTTTCTGCAGCAGAGAATAACATTTTCCGAACCGACTTTGCGGCCCCGTATCTCATGGGCAACTTGGTGCTAGGAACCCCAAATTTGGTGTGCAAACCCAGTGGAACCAGCACTACAACATATCCAAAGGGGTTATCTCGGGGTCCGAGATACGGGGCCCCAAAATCGGTTCGGAAAATGCCATTCTCTGCTGCAAAAAAGTGCTTGACATTTTCCGAACCGACTTTGGTGTCCCGTATCTCGGGGCCTCTTAGTGCTAGGAACCCCAGCTTTGGCTATGTTGTAGTGCCACTGGGTTTGCACACCAAATTTGGGGTTCCTAGCACTAAGTGGCCCGAGATACGGGGCTGCAAAGTCGGTCAACTGTGTCCATCTGCAGCAATGTCACCCTTTGGGTCCAGAAACCCCAAATTTTGGCTGCAGCTAGGGGGCATCTAGGAACCCTTAACTACCGAGTTTGAAGTTTGGGGGAACTATGGCTGCAAATGGGCACAGTGAGGCTGCAAATGGGCACAGTGAGGCTGCAAATGGGCATTGTTGACCATCTTTTCCACTTACAGTAGCTGCACATTTCTCACCCTAGGCTTATACTCGAGTCAATAAGTTTTCCCAGGTTTTTTGTGGTAAAATTAGGCTTATACTCGAGTATATACGGTATCCATCCATTCATCCCATCCATCCATCCATTTATCCATCTATTTGTCCATCTATCCACCCATCCATTTATGCATGCATTTATCCATCCATCATCCATTTATCCATCCATTCATCCATCAATGCATCCATCCATCCCATCATATCCATCCATTAGACATGTGCAGTTCATTAATTTCGAATTTTCGGAAATTGGAATATTGGAAATTTCGGAAATTGGAAATTTCAAAATTCTGAATTTTGGAAATTCTGAATTTTGGAAATTCTGAATTTTGGAAATTAGGAAATTCTAAAATTTGAAATTTCACAATTTAGAAAATTCTAAAATTTGGAAATGTGAAAATCCAAAAATAAGAATGAGAATCTGAAGATTCGAAAACACAAAAATCTGAAATATTAGATAACTAATAATAAATATGAAATTTTAGGTATTGAAATTTCCTTTCAAATTTGGCTGTTAGTGAACGTAGCCAATACGGATTTATCCCAAGTTACGAATTATCTGAAATAACGAATGCCGCATCTAAACCAATGGAATGTAACGATCTAATAATAATAAATAACAATAATAATAATAAACCCTTTTTATTATTATTATTTATTATTAATTTGTTCCATTCCATTTTTTTAGATGAGGCATTCGTTATTTCGGATAATTCGTAACTTCGGACAAATTTGTATGCGTTATGTTCACAAACAGACAAATTGTAAAGGAAATTCCAATACCTATTTTATAGGTAATTATTAGTTCGTTATTATTTTGAATTTTACAGATTTTCTTTCTTTTTTTCAGATTTTGCGAATTTCCAAATCTCGGAAATTCGGAAGATCGAAAAATCGGAAATTTGAAATTTTGAAAATTCTAAAATTTGCTAATTCTAATTTTGGAAATTCAGAAATCCGAAAATTCTAAATTCGGAAATGTTGAAAATTTGAAGATTCAAATCTCTGAATTTCTGAAAAAAGCAAAAAAAAAATTAACGAAAACAAACACATTTTTTGTCAGTGTACATGTCTACCATTTATCCACCCATCAATTTATCCATCCATACCATCATATCCATTCATCCCATCCATCCATTTATCCATCCATCCACCCATCATCCATCTATTTGTCCATCCACCCACCCACCCATCAATGTATCCATCCATCCCATTATATCCATACATTTATCCATCCCTCCATCCCACCCCATCCCTCCATTCCACCCCACCCTTCCCTCCCTCCCATCCCTCCATTCCACCCCATCCCTCCATTCCACCCCATCCCTCCATCCCACCCCATCCCTCCATTCCACCCCACCCTTCCCTCCCTCCCATCCCTCCATTCCACCCCATCCTTCCCTCCCTCCCATCCCTCCATTCCACCCCATCCCTCCATTCCACCCCATCCCTCCCATCCCTCCCTTCCACCCCATCCCTCCCTCCCTCCCACCCCACCCCTCCCTCCCTCCATCCACCCCTCCCTCCCATCCCTCCATCCCACCCCTCCCTCCCTCCCATCCCTCCCCACCCCACCCCTCCATCCCACCCCCATCCCCTCCACCCCATCCTCCCATCCCTCCATTCCACCCCATCCCTCCCATCCCTCCATTCCACCCCATCCCTCCCTCCCTCCCATCCATCCCTCCATTCCACCCCACCCCTCCCATCCTCCCATCCCTCCATCCCATCCCTCCATTCCACCCCATCCCTCCCATCCCTCCATTCCACCCCATCCCTCCATTCCACCCCATCCCTCCCTCCCTCAATTCCACCCCATCCCTCCCTCCCTCCAATCCCTCCATTCCACCCCATCCCTCCCTCCCTCCCCATCCCTCCATTCCACACCACCCCTCCCATCCTCCCATCCCTCCCTCCCATCCCTCCATTCCACCCCATCCCTCCCATCCCTCCATTCCACCCATCCCTCCATTCCACCCATCCCTCCCTCCCACCCATCCCTCCATTCCACCCCATCCCTCCATCCCATCCTCCCATCCCTCCCTCCCATCCCTCCATTCCACCCCATCCCTCCCATCCCTCCATTCCACCCCATCCCTCCATTCCACCCCATCCCTCCCTCCCATCCCTCCCTCCATCCCTCCATTCCACCCCACCCTTCCCTCCCTCCCATCCCTCCATTCCACCCCACCCCTCCCTCCCTCCCATCCCTCCATTCCACCCCACCCCTCCCATCCCTCCCATCCCTCCCATCCCTCCCTCCCATCCCTCCATCCCATCCCTCCAATCCATTCCATCCCATCCCTCCCATCCCTCCATTCCACCCCATCCCTCCATCCCTCCACCCCATCCCTCCAATCCACCCCACCCCTCCCATCCTCCCATCCCTCCATCCCATCCCTCCCATCCCTCCCACCCATCCCTCCATTCCACCCCCCCATCCCTCCCATCCCTCCATTCCACCCCATCCCTCCCTCCCTTCCCTCCCATCCCTCCATCCACCCCATCCCTCCCTCCCTCCCATCCCTCCCCATCCCTCCATTCCACCCCATCCCTCCCTCCCCATCCCTCCATTCCACCCCATCCCTCCATTCCACCCCATCCCTCCCTCCCTCCCATCCCTCCCTCCCTCCCCATCCCTCCATTCCACCCCATCCCTCCTTCCCTCCCATCCCTCCCTTCCACCCATCCCTCCATTCCACCCCATCCCTCCCTCCTTCCATCCACCCATCTTCCGGCCCATACTGGGGTTGAATTAACAAAGGCAAATAGACTGTTCCATTTGCAAGCCAATTTTGCCGTAGCTTGGTAAATGTGGTGAAAATTCCCTGCAAAGTCTCTACTATACAAATCATGTGCAAGGAAATAAAAAACATTTTTTATTTGCAGAGGATTTAATGATGGAAGTCAGCTGAGCCTCCCACCGTATTCACTAAGCTAAAGGAAAATTCCCTTGCAAAGTGAAAAGCCTGGCTTTGGTAAATCGACCTCACTACATCTATCGGCAAAGAGCTACTGCCGAGTGAATACAATTTTCAGAAGGCGGTACACTCTGAGGCTGTAGTAAATACTTGTCGGCCCCTTTGCATCCAAAGAATCATTGATTTTAAAAAGATGAGACAGACTGCACTGTCACTGCAAATGTTGCTATTGTACAATGACATCTACATGCTATTAGACCTAGAAGAGAGCGGGTTATGGTTGGGCTCGTGCCAGTCTTCAATTATTAAAATTGCATGGCTTATATAAGAAAGATTTATGT
Organism: Lithobates sylvaticus; assembly: GCA_028564925.1. Taxonomy (NCBI): domain Eukaryota; kingdom Metazoa; phylum Chordata; class Amphibia; order Anura; family Ranidae; genus Lithobates; species Lithobates sylvaticus. Next base: position 596,967,725 of record CM053029.1, read on the forward strand.
TTGCTCCCTTATTTAGCTTTATTAACTTTGGCAGATGTCGGCCCTCACACCTGGTCCCCCCGTTTCTACGTGTATATATGTATACTACAGCTGTATAGTTGTTACATCTTTCTTAAAGCGGAAATAAACCCTCCTCTCCTTAAAGTGGTATTAAAGGCCTTTGGTAATGTTTTACCTACAGTTACAGTAAATATCTTCTAAACGTGCCTCGTTTAGGAGATGTTTACTTGTGCAGCTGCCAGTGACGTCACCGGCCCATGTGTTCTGATGGAATGGGATACCCATGCTGTTCCTTCAGAGACCTGTACCGTAAACAGTGGCATCATCGCAGGTCAGCCATTCAAAGGACCAGAGCCTGCGAACCCGAAGGGAGATCGGGTGAAAGATAGAAGCCCTGTCAGCAGTAACAGCGCGCTTCTGGAGGGTTTTGTTTTGAGGTAAGTTTCACATAATGTGCTAAATGCAACCTTCTGTCCCCCGACTCCTGGCTGGGGCTCCTCTGACCCCTGGGTGAGACCTTCTGTCCCCCGACTCCTGTCTGGGGCTCCTCTGACCCCTGGGTGAGACCTTTTGTCCCCTGAATCCTGCCTGGAGCGCTTCTGACCCCTGGGTGAGATATTCTGTCCCCTGACTCCTGGTTGGGGCTCTTCTGACCCCTGGGTGAGACCTTCTGTCTCCTTTTTCATGACTAGAGCTCTTCTGACCCCTGGATGAGACCTTCTGTCCCCTGACTCCTGGCTGGAGCGATTCTGACCCCTGGAGCGATTCTGACCCCTGGATGAGACCTTCTGTCCCCTGACTCCTGGCTGGAGCTCTTCTGACCCCTGGGCGAGACTTTTTGGTACCCGACTTCTGCCTGGAGCGCCTCTGACCCCTGGGTGAGATATTCTGTCCCCTGACTCCTGGTTGAGGCTCCCCTAACCCCTGGTTGAGACCTCCTATCCTCTGACTCCTGACTAGAGCTCTTCTGACCCCTGTATGAGACCTTCTGTCCCCTGACTCCTGGCTGGAGCTCTTCTGACCCCTAGGCGAGACTTTCTGGTCCTTGATTCCTGCCTGGAGTGCCTCTGACCCCTGGGTGAGATCTTCTGTCCCTTGACTCCTTGCTGGGATTCCCCTGATCCCTGGGTGAGACCTTCTGTCCTCTGACTCCTGACTGAGGCTCCTCTGACACCTGGTTGAGACCTTCTGTGCCCCGACTCCTGGCTGGGGCTCCTCTGACACCTAGGTGGGACTTTCCGTCTCCAAATTGGGAGCCCTGAGCTATCCTCAGGCTTGAGTATATAACGACCCTACACACCTGTGTAATCAGGCTGCAGGCACCTAGTAAAATCTGTAAACAAGATTGAAGGTTCTGTCCCACCCATGACACTTTGGAACCTTCAAGCTCCAGGCCCCAATCCGGGACTACAGAATCCAGAGAAAAAACAAAAACACAGCTTTCTCTGCTCAGAAAGAATAGCCAGGAACCTCACATCAAGGCCTAATGAGAATCCTGTGTCATCTTCTCCTACATTGTCACAGTGGCGGGGCCTCACATTGTCACAGTGGCGGGGCCACGCACTGTCACAGTGGCGGGGCCTCGCACTGTCACAGTGGCGGGGCCTCGCACTGTCACAGTGGCGGGGCCTCGCACTGTCACAGTGGCGGGGCCTCGCACTGTCACAGTGGCGGGGCCTCGCACTGTCACAGTGGCGGGGCCTCGCACTGTCACAGTGGCGGGTCCTCCCGCTGTCACAGTGGCGTGGCCTCACGCTGTCACAGTGGCGGGGCCTCACGCTGTCACAGTGGCGGGTCCTCACGCTGTCACAGTGGCGGGTCCTCACGCTGTCACAGTGGCGTGGCCTCACGCTGTCACAGTGGCGTGGCCTCACGCTGTCACAGTGGCGGGGCCTCACGCTGTCACAGTGGCGGGGCCTCACACTGTCACAGTGGCGGGGCCTCACACTGTCACAGTGGCGTGGCCTCACACTGTCACAGTGGCGGGGCCTCACACTGTCACAGTGGCGGGGCCTCACACTGTCACAGTGGCGGGGCCTCACACTGTCACAGTGGCGGGGCCTCACACTGTCACAGTGGCGGGTCCTCACATTGTCACAGTGGCGTGGCCTCACACTGTCACAGTGGCGGGGCCTCACACTGTCACACAAGAGAACAATGTAAAAATATATAATATCGATACCTGGAATTCTTCTCTAACTATTGTAGGTTCATTCGGTGGTCAGTAACATGTAAATGAGCACTAAAAACTGTACTTACTATGGAGCTCAATGATCCAAATGTAAATAACATAAGGGAGATTAAATAACATATCATAACTTGATTGGTATGGCGTGCAATGCGCGGACGGAGATTTCAATGCAGGTCTGCTAATAGCACGGCAGACGTAAACATGTTTGAGATTGAACGGTAAATGAACGCGTCTTCCAACCCTGACCTGCTTCTCTCTGAATCTCATTACAAGGAGCATCGCCGAGGACCTCCAGGGAGCGCTGATGACCTTTGCTCGCAATCTGTTCATCATCCATCAAGAAATATCTGCGCCCAAAATGCAGGGAGAAACTAATTTCAAGGTGAGCTGTTAATTAACTAACGATTTCAGCTCTGTTTCACAAGTCAGTGGTAAGGGAAGTGGACAGGAGAGCTCCATTCATTATGGAAGCATCGCTCTGGTTCTGGTAATTACTGTCCTACAAGAGAAACGGGCAGTTAATGATCGGCACGAGGTTCCTATCACTGGGAGGATTCCATGGAACAATCGTATGATTTATACAGGGAGGTCACCTGCATCAATAGGAAACTGCTAATAGATGACATGTGTACAGGACATTAAATGGTATGTACAAAGCAATCTACATTGGAAACACGACTATGCAAAACGATCCAAAATTACTCGCATGATCGAGGAATGAAAGGGGAAAATAAATGAATAAAAAAATAGGTTGAACCCTTTTGCTGTTTTACATTTTTTGCGCACGTTTAAAGTGATTGTAAATGTTTCATTTATCATTTTTCTTCGAAAATAATAAATACCGTATATACTCGAGTATAAGCCGAGTTTTTCAACACATTTTTTTGTGCTGAAAATGCCCCCCTCGGCTTATACTCGAGTCAAGCACTTTTCTGCTGCAGAACATTACATTTTCCGACCTGACTTTGGGGCCCCATATCTCAGGGCCACCTGGTGCTAGGAACCCCAAATGGTGTGCAAACCCAGTGGAACTAGCACTACAAACATATCCAAAGATAGGGTTCCTAGCACCAAGTGGCCCCGAGATACAGGGCCCCAAAGACGGTTCAGAAAATGTCATTCTCTGCTGCAGAAAAGTGCTTGACATTTTCCGAACCGATTTGTGGCCCCGTATCTCGGGGCCACTTGGTGCTAGGAACCCCAAATTTGGTGTGCAACTAGCACTACAACATGTCCAATATGGGGTTCCTAGCATCAAGTGGCCCCGAGATACGGGGCCCAAAAGTCGATCAACTGTGTCCATCTGCAGCAATGTCCAGAGACCCCAAATTTGGCTGCAGCTAGGGGGCATCTAGGAACCCTTAACTACCAGTTTGAAGTTCGGGGGGACCTATGGCTGCAAATGGGCACAGTGAGGCTGCAAATGGGCATTGTTGACCCTCTTTTCCACTTACAGTAGCTGCGCATTTCTCACCCTAGGCTTATACTCGAGTCAATACGTCTTCCCATTTTTTTGTGGTAAAATTAGGTGCCTCGGCTTATATTCGGGTCAGCTTATACTCGAGTATATACGGTATATACATCCTATATACTGTAATAATAATAATAATAATTTTCTTTTTGAAGTTACTTACCTGCTCTGTGTAATGGTTTTACACAGAGCAGTCCTGATCCTCCTCTTTTGGGGTTCCTCTCGCCAGCGCTCCTGGCAGGGAATGCATTAAAGAGGAGTTCTGCCCCCCCTCACAAAAATTAAAAGTCAGCAGCTACAAAGACTACCTGTCCAGGGTTCCCGCAATGTCAGCACCCCAGCCGATTTTCCTTGTAACAGCCAGTTCCCTACTGTGCATGCGCTACGCCCGCTGCACATTCTAACTGGCTTGGCGGCGAAGAAAGGAGGTGGGGGGCCAAACTTCTGCGGCGCTGTCTCCCAGAAGTGGGGAAGGGTACCTGTCAAAAACTGGTACCCCCCTCAAATGTGGCACCGGGGGGGGGGGAGAAGATAAGTGGAGGTTCCACTGTTGGGTGGAACTCCGCTTTAAGGTGAAGGAGGGAGATAGAGAGAGCAGTGCCGCTGCTCTTGAGCACATAACTGGCCCAAGATCGGGCTCGGGTAAGTATTTAGGGGAGGCGGGGGGGAAGCTGCACCTAAAAAGTTTCTTACCTTAAAGGAGAAGTCCAGCCTGGGCTCATTGGGCTGGGCTTCTCCTTTGGGTGACAAGAGTGCAATTCGTTCGTTAACTCGTTTTCAGCAGTGGTCTGAAGTCTGACTACGGAAGTCTGGGTCCGCCAGGTGGCTGGACTGATGGCTGTCTCAGCCTCTCAGCGAGCCGCTCCCCACCCCTCCACAGCTCAGCGCTCCAATGAGCATGGAGGAGCAGAGCAGGAGAGCTGCTGACTGACAGGCAGCAGCTCTCTGCTCGGGGAGGTGAGAGAACGGAGCCATCAGTGGTGTTCGGTGGCTCGGTTCTCAGTGAAGAGGCGGGGGGGGGGGGGGGGGATGCGGCACCCACCTAGGTAAGTATGATTATGGGATAATAAAAAAAATCCCTTACTTCTCTTTTACTGCAGAGAATGCATTAAAGTGATAGTAAAGTGGATTTGTTTATGTTTTACCTACAGGTAAGCCTATAATAAAGTAGAGGAGACATCCAGGGTCTAATAGACCCTAAATGTCTGAATAGAGTCACCTCTATGCTATCACATAGCCGGAGTGAGAACAATAATTCTAGCATCAGGACAGGAAAAAATATAGGATACTGAAGTACAGGAGTTCTGGTGCTAGAATTATAGAATTAATTTTAATTTTTTTGGGGGGGGGGGGGGTGCAAATAGCTGGTCTTGCCAAAGGTTGGAAGATAGTCCAGCACTGGCCCTGGGTATCAGCCGCTATTTGTATTCTTCGGATTAGGAGAAGTCCAACCAATAAAACCATGTCTTTGGTGAAAATACTGGTGGTCCTTTTTAAGGGAGCCAGTTAAAGTGATTGTAAAGTCTTGTTTTTTTTTTTCTATTAAATATAACAAACATATTATACTTATCTGCTCTGTGAAGTTGGTTTTGCACAGAGAAGCCTGGATCCTCCTCTTCTTGGGTCCCTGGCTGGAGCTCCTGCCCCCCCCCCCCCTCCTGTTGAGTGCCCCCACAGCAAGCAGCTTGCTATGGGGGCACCTGAGCCCAGCTGCAGCTCTGTGTGTTCATTTAGACACAGAGCCATATGTGTGCGCACAGGGTGTGCTGAGTGTGCCTGGGCACACCCTAATCACTCCATGCGCATTAGAATTATCACTCTGTGTGCCACTGGGAAGATGGGAAAGATCTCCCTCTTACCGGCTCTGCCAAAAGAGAAGTGCTTACGCACTTCTTTCACTTTGCTGGCAGGGAATGCAGTGTGCCAGCCGGGGTCATATATATGTAGACACGCACAGATGTGTGTTTGAGCTTCAGGGGGCACACCCTAATGCAATGGGCTGTGCACACCTATGCACAGAGCTACGGTTCGGCCCCATCCCCTCTCTCTCCTCATTGGCTAACTAAGTTTGATTGACAGCAGCGGGAACCAATGGCACCGCTGCAGTGTTTTAGCCAGTCAGGAGGGACGGCCGAGGCACTCGTGGACATCACTGGATTGAGAGGGAGCTCAGGTAAAAATTAGGGGGGCTGAGGGGGGCTGCTGCACACAGAAGGCTTTTTATCTTAATGCATAGAATGCACCTTCTGCGTTTACAAACCCCTTTAAATCTTTCATCCACATGATGTCCTCAATGCGGCGAAACCACTGTCGAATCGCAGGCAGTGAAGGAGATTCCCTACTCCCCTTTTTTTGCTTTATTTTTTATTATGCAGGGGACCAAACGTCCCTCGTGTGATAGTATTTTGTTTAGACAAGTGCTCTTTATTAAGATGTCAGGGGTATCTTTTAAAGATTCGCTCCTCATGGGAGGGAACATCAAAGTGTTTGTTATATTATTTTCCTTTATAAATCCCAGATGTGAGTAAAGGTGTGTACAAACCACTTTACATACTGTACCTTCACATCAGTCCCTGCCCTTAAGAAGCTTGCAATCTAAGGTCCCTATCTCACATACTGTACACACATTTGCATACTAAGGCCTGTTTAGACAGAAGCCACTAAACCTACCGGCATGTCTTCGGAGTGTGGGAGGAAACTGGAGCAGCCAGAGGAAACCCCACGCAAACCCCACGCAAACACAGGGCAAACATGCAAACTCCATGCATCATTGGCAGCACTTCCTAAACCTAACTTCTGCCTTGCAGCACTAGGGTCATCGGTTCAAATCCCAATTATGGTTGGGATTTGAACCGATGACCCTAGTGCTGCAAGGCAGAAGTTAGGTTTAGGTTGTGCTGCCAATGATTCTGAAGGAAAGTTGGAATCTTCCTTATATGACCAAGTCTATAGTTTTGGGAGCTCAGGTCTGTCACAGTGTAAAGCTGGCCATACACTGTACAAATTTTCAATTGGTTTCGTTCTGGCCAACATCCCTCAGCTAAAGTTGAAGGAGCATGGCAGAAAACTGATGTCCAAAAAGCTGCTGTATCCAATCAGATGCGGCTGCTGTTCGGGTATTTTGATACCACATACTAAGCTAAGGGAAATTACCTGTGCAAAGGGAACATCCTATTTGGCTTTAGTAAATCAGCCCCACTATTGTAGTTTTGATTGTGTGGACGTCCGATTGGTGGGCCAGTGAATTCTAAATATGGCTGCACATTGGGGCTAATTTACTAAAACGTTAGGGTCCTTTTACACGGGTGGTCTGCTTGGCGGACTCCGCTTGCTCAGTAGGGATCAATCCGCTGATCCCCACTGAGCAGGCGGATGACAGGTCCGTGTCCGCTCACTATGATGAGACGGACCTGTCAGTCCCGCTCTCCTCTATGGGAGATCGGATGAAAACGAACCGCCTGTCCGTTTTCATCCGATCCCATCCGATCCGCCAGACGGATGGAAAATAGGGTCACCATCCATCTGGATTTTTCGGACAGGATCAGATTGGATAGCAGCGGGTGACAGCGGTCATGTCACTGCTGACATCCGCTGCTCCATAGGGTTGAATGGATGGTCCAATCAGGTCCGCCTGAAAAACTGACTGATCAGAAAGCCTGTGTGAAAGGGCCCTTATGCCGCGTACACACGGTCGGAATTCTTGTTGGAAAAAGCTCTGATGGTTTTCCGCTCAAACTGTCTTGCCTACACACGGTCACACCAAATTCCGACCGTCAATAACACCACGCCTTAAAAAACGTTCGACTGCACTATAAAAGGGAAGTTTAATGCTTCTGAGCATGCGTCGAATTGTTTCTGAGCATGCGTCGTAATTTTGCGTGTCGGAATTGCATACACACGATCGGAAAATCCGATAGAAAGGTTTTCCGTCGGAAAAATTAAGAACAGGTTCTCAATCCAAAGTCCGTCGGAAATTCCGACAGAAAAAGACAGATGGGCATACACACGGTCGGAAAATCTGATGAAAAGCTCCCATCGGACTGTTTCCATCGGAAATTCCGACCGTGTGTACGCCGCATAAAGCCCCATACACACGGTCGGAAAATCCGACCACCAAATCCATCGGATTTTGTCCGACGGATTTAGTCCGACACTGGTGTTGCATACACACGGTCGGACAAAGTTGTCGGAAAATCCGATCATTCTGATCGTGGTGACGTTCGTTGCGTACGACGGGACTACGTAGAGGCTAGTAGCCAATAGCTTTGGTCTTGTAATGTGATCTGAGCATGCGTGGCACTTTGTCCGTCGGAATTCGCTACACACGATCGGAATTGGTGTGATCGGACTTTGTTGTCGGAAAATTTATCCAGCAGGAGATAGAACTTTGTCCGTCGGACAATCCGATGTAAACCGTCCGATGGTGCATACACACGGTCGGAATTTACGACAACATTGTCCGATAGGACAGAATCCATCGGAAAATCCGACCGTGTGTACGGGGCATTAGAGTGCAGAATCTGGTGCAGCTGTGCATGGTAGCCAATCAGCTTCTAACACGCACTCTCCAATTTTAGTAAATTGTATTTTATAAGATTAGAGCCGTTGATTGCGTGCTTCATTGTACACAAAGTTTCTTTTTCTTTTTTTGCATTTGAAAAAGAAGATTTGTAAAGACTTTGCAACATTTCAGTAATGTGTATCAGGTTTACATTTAATAGTCAACCTGAGATTTCTTATTGAGAAGAAGTGAGCGTTGGTATGGAAATCACTGTAGTATCTGCTGCTTATATTTTGAATGAATGTCTTTATAAATCCAGAGAGAAGCTCATTTTAGAGTTTACTGGTTATTGATTTTCTTCTGTGCAGGACTGCGTGCAAGAAATAGAGACGATTCTCGGTGTGACGGAAGAAAACAAGCTGGTGTTTGAGCAATAAAATCCCACCATGCCCGGTATTACAGCGGAGATGAAGAACAATGGACAGCATACCTTCTGTTTCTGTATCTACTAAATGACAAGACCTTCTCCATATTGTTCCTCCAATAGCTGGGACTATACATCTGCTAGGGACCTCAACCTTTATACCAGCCATTCCCAACCAGGGTTCTGTGGGACACTAGGGTGCCTCCAGGGGTTGCTAGGAGTTATTTGGTCAATTTCTGTCTCTCAAATCAGTTACTATAGACACCATATTTGTAGCTATCTGTAAAGGGGCAATTCTTCATAATGAGTGACAATGTAAGGGACGTTCTTCCCACTGATCAACAGTGTAATAGGGCCCTTCTCCAAAAACTAGCAGTGTATACGGGTCCTTCTTCCACTGGCCACCAATCTAAGATGGTTTCTCCACTGACCCCCAATGTAGGGTATGCTTTCACTGACCACCAATGTAGGGTATGCTTTCACTGACCACCAATGAAGGGTATGCTTTCACTGACCACCAATGTAGGGTATGCTTTCACTGACCACCAATGTAGGGTATGCTTTCACTGACCACCAATGTAGGGTATGCTTTCACTGACCCCCAATGTAAAGTAGGTTTTTACTGACCCCCAGTGTAGGGTGGGCTTTTACCGACCCTGAATGTAGGGTAGGTTTTCACTGACCCCCCCAATGTAGGGTGGGATTTCACTGACTACCAATGTAGGGTGGGCTTTTACTGATTACCAATGTAGGGTAGGCGTTCAGTGACCCCCAATGTAGGGTAGACTTTCACTGACCCCCGCCAATGTAGGGTGGGCTTTCACTGACCCCCAATGTAGAATGGGCATTCACTGACCCCCAATTTAGGGTGGGATTTCACTGACCACCAATGTAGGGTGGGCTTTTACTGATAACCAATGTAGGGTGGGCTTTTACTGATAACCAATGTAGGGTAGGTGTTCAGTGACCCCCAATGTAGGGTATACTTTCACTGACCCCCCCAATATAGGGTGGGCTTTCACTGACCCCCCCAATGTAGGGTGGGCTTTCACTGACCCCCAATATAGGGTAGGTTTCTCAACTAGGGTTCCTCCAAAATTTGCTAGTGGGCACTTTCTGCCTCTCAGATCAATAAGTACAGAGACCAATGCTCTTTTTAGCTTTTTGTAAGGGGGGTATTCTTCCTTATCAGTGACAATGTAAAATACATTTTTTCTCACTGAACACCAGTGTAATGGGGCCCTTCTGTAATGACCAGCAATATATAAGGATCCTTCTTCCACTGACCACCAATCTAAGGTGGCTTCTTCACTGACCCCCAATGTAGGGTAGGCTTTCACTGACCTCCAACATAGGGTGATAACCCTCCCTTACTCTATCCAAAAAAAGAAAAAAAAAGTTTTGCCTTTATTTCTACTTTCAGACCGGACCATTTTGCTGGCTTAAGACCAGACCACTTTTTGCGATTCGGCACTGCGTCGCTTTAACTGACAATTGCGCGGTCGTGCGACGTGGCTCCTAAACAAAATTGACATCCTTTTTTCCCCAGAAATAGAGCTTTCTTTTGGTGGTATTTGATCACCTCTGCGGTTTTTATTTTTTGCGCTATAAACAAAAAAAAGCGAAAATTTAAAAAAAAAGGCTATATTTTTTTCTTTTTGCTATAACAAATATCCCCCTGAAATATGTCCAATATATATCCTATGTATTCTTCTACATATTTTTGGTAAAAATCGTAATAAGCGTATATTGATTGGTTTGCGCAAAAGTTATAGCGTCAACAAAATAGGGGATAATTTTATGACATTTTTATTATTCATTTTTTTTGTAGTAATGGCGGCGATCTGCGATTTTTATCGTGACTGCGACATTATGGCGGACATATCGGACACTTTTGACACTATTTCGGGACCATTGTCATTTATACAGCGATCAGTGCTATAAAAATGCACTGATTACTGTGTAAATGACACTGACAGGGAAGTGGTTAAACACTAGGGGGATCAAGGGGTTAAGTGTGTCCTAGGGAGATGTTCTAACAGTGGGGGGGGTGGGCTTCTACTCGCATGACAGCGATCACTGCTCCCGATGACAGGGAGCAGTGTTCTCTATCATGTCACTAGGCAGAACAGGGGAAATGCCTTGTTTACAAAGGCATCTCCCCATTCTTCCGCTCCGTGACACGATTGCAGGCACCCGGCGGACATCGAGTCCGCGGACTCAAGATAAGGAAAGGAATATCAAAGCTCCAGGTAGGTAAGCCAAAAGTATAACGTAAAGCCTCTCCTCCAGTTTAGAAGCCCCAGGTGCTGGCAATGCATATAGCAATGAAATAGGAAGAAGTTCTGGACTATCAAACAGTACTTAACCACTTCCCACCCGACCACTGCACATGTACGGCTGGGTGGGCGCTCTCTCCTTCTGAGTGAACGTTCAGGAACGTCCCTCAGAAGGAGCGGGATCGCGCACGCGCGTTCCCGCGCATCGGCGCGATCCCGATGCGCACGTGTCACCCGGACATGGCGCATCTTAGATTGGCAGGAGGGCTCTGTGATTGGTCCTCCTGATCACATGACGGCCGTGTCCAATCACGTCCGTCATGTGATGTAAACAAACAGCCAGTTGCTAGGTGATCGGCTGGTGATCAGTGAGTATGAGCTGTTTGTTAAAGCTTTTTACTGATCACCAGTCTAGTGTCACCACAGTAAAACACACACAGTAACCACACATGTCCCCAAAACACATGTCCCCACATAGTAATGATCCCCAAAACACATGTCCCCCACATATATAACAGTAAAATCACATGTCCCAATGATCATTTGCACACATATGTCCGTGATCACCTGCGCACATCTGTACATGATCATTTGCGTACATCTGTCCGTGATCACATGAACCAATTATTATACACTTAACGGGACTTTTTTTTTACCAAAAACATGTACCAGAATACATTTTGGCTTAAATTTATGACAAAATTTGATTTTATTGGATTTCTTTTAAAACAGAAAGAAGAAAGTATTGTTTTTTTTTCAAAATTTGCGCTCTTTTTTCGGTTATATCGCAAAAAATAAAAAACAGTCATGAATAAATACCACCAAAAGAAAGCTCTATTTGTGCGAACAAAATGATAAAAATCTCATTTGGGTACATGACCGCGCAATTCTTATTGAAAGTGCGAGAGCGCTGAAAATTGGTCTGGGAAGGAAGGGGGCGAAAGTGCCCGGTATTGTAGTGGCTAATCATAGCTCATGATTAAGCACTGTTTGATAGTGTGAAACGCGTCAGCTCTTCTGCTCTGCTGTGGCATGTATTTTTGATCCTGTTTTTTTGAATAAAAGGCAATTTTTGGAGTGCGGCGGTCCAGAACTTCTTCCTACTTCATCGAGTCCGCGGGACCCGCGGTCACGGAGCGTGCGCGCCCCCACAATACTGCTTCTTAAAGGAGACATACCTGTACGCCCTTTTGCCCACCAGTGCCATTCTGCCGATGTATGTGGCGGTCGGGAAGGGGTTAAAGAGCAGACAGGGAATTGTATACACCTAATTCTAACCACCATCCAGAGCCCATCTACAATTAACATGTAATTATCCCTTCCGTAATCTGAGGCAAGCGGGGGATTACCTGTAAAAGCTCTACTAGATTATTTGCCTTGTATTGCTTACAGAAGGAATTCTCGAGATAATCCCAGCTAAAGGGAGATGTATTTTTAGGCTAAATGAGGACTTGGTAATCAAGTTGTATAAAGTACAGCAATGTCAGCTTATTAGTAACTACACATGAAACTCTCCGTCCAGAGCTGGGCAAGGACAAGGTCACTTGAGTCCTCCGAGCTCCGTGTCTGACCATTTACCCGACATTTCTCAATACTTTCACAGTATTTAGGTTGAAGATATTTTTTCATGAACAAAGTTTTCAGAAGTTACAGAAGTAATTTTTTTTTTTAAGTTGAATATATTTTTATTATGAACAAGTTTTCAGGAGTTACAAAGTAACTTTGACAGTATTTGCCACTTGCAGACCGCCCATCGTACATATACTGCGGCAAGGGCGGCCGCTCTGTGCCAGATCTCCTACCTAGTAGTGCCACCGGTGACCCGCTCCGATCACACACAGAGGTCCGCAGACTCAATGTCCCTCGCCACCCGCCGATTATACAGTACACAGGCAGAACGCCCATCTTTCTATGTAGACAAGGCAGGTCGCTGTTCTGTCAGTAGGGAATGTATTTCTCCTGTGTTTCTGCAAAGCAGGAACATGGATCAATGCCTTCCCCCTATTCAAAGCACCTCCCCCCACAGTGAGAAATCACTGGCTAGGCACACAGTTTGATCGCCCCTGATGTTAACCCCTTCCCAGCCAGTGTCATTAGTACAGTGGCAGTGCATATTTTTTTAGCACTGATCACTGTATTATGCCCTGTACACACGATCGGAAATTCCGCCAGCAAAAGTCAGATGAGAGCTTTTGGTCGGAAAATGCGACCGTGTGTACGCTCCATCCGACTTTTGCTGGCGGAATTCCCGAAAGCAAAAGATTGAGAGCAGGTTCTCTATTTTTCGGTCGGAAAAAGTTCCCATCTGAAAATACGTTCGTCTGTAGCAATTCCGACGCACAAAATTCCTACGCTTGCTCGGAAACAATTTGACGCATGCTCGGAAGCATTGAACTTAATTTTCTCGGCTCGTCGTAGTGTTGTACGTCACCGCTTTCTTGACGGTCGTTAGTTCAGAGAACTTTTGTGTGACCGTGTGTATGCACGCCAAGCTTGAGCGGAATTCCGTGGAAAAAAAACATCCAAGATTTTTCCGACGGAAATTCTGCTTGTGTGTACGGGGCATAAGTGTCACTGGTCCCCAAAAAGTGTCAGTTAGTGTCAGATAGACATGTGCACTGACAAGAAATGTGTTCATTTTCGTTTTCGTTTCATTAGTTTTTTTGCTTTTTTCGTAAATTCGGAAAATCCAAAATTCGGGAATTTGGATATTCGCAAATTCAGAAATTTTGAGAATTTTCACATTTATATTTTTCGTATTTCCGAATTTCAAATTTCCGAATTTCATATTTTCGGATTTCCGAATCTCTGAATTTCCGAATTTTCGAATCTCTGAATTTCCGAATTTCGTATTTCCGAATCTCCGAATTTCGTATTTTCAGATTTCCGAATTTCGTATTTTCGGATTTCCGTATTTTCGGATTTCCGAATCTCCGAATTTTCGGATTTCGTATTTTCGGTTTTTCGGAATTCCGAATTTTCGGATTTTCGGGAAAGATTTGAAAATCTGAAAAAAGAAAGAAAATCAGTTTAATTAATAACTAACTATTAAATTAACGAGTACGAATTCATCCGAAGTTACGAATTATCTGAAATAACGAATGCCGCATCTAACCAAATGGAAAAAGGTTTTATTATTATTGTTATTTATCATTATTAGATTGTTACATTCCATTTGGTTAGATGCGGCATTCGTTATTTCAGATAATTCGTAAATTCGGATAAATTCGTACTCGTTACGTTCACTAACAGACAAATTTGAAAGGGAATTCCAATACCTATCATTTAATAGTTAGTTATTTAGAATTAAACAGATTTTCTTTCTTTTTTTCAGATTTTCGATTTTTCAAGTTTTTGAATTTCCGAATTCCGAAAATTCAGAATTCGGAAAATCCGAAAATTCGGAATTCGGAAATTAAAAATTCGGAAATTCGGAAATCTGAAAATATGAAATTCGAAAATTCGGAAATTCAAAAATTCGGAAATTCGAAAATTGGAAATCCGGACATTCGAAATCCGGAAATTCGGAAATTTCGGAAATTCGTAATTTCGCAAATTTTGAAATTCGGAAATTCTGAATTTTCGGAAATTGAAAAATTCGGAATTAAAGAATTTGTCAAAATTTGTTAAAAAAAGAATTAGGAACTAAACGAATTGCACATGTCTAGTGTCAGATTTGTCCACCATAGGATGCATTAACCACTTTCAGACCGGACCAATTTGCAGCCAAAGGACCAGGCCCCTTTTTGCGATTCGGCACTGCGTCGCTTTAACTGACAATTGCGCGGTCGTGCGACGTGGCTCCCAAACAAAATTGACGTCCTTTTTTTCCCACAAGTATAGCTTTCTTTTGGTGGTATTTGATCGCCCCTGCGGTTTTTATTTTTTGCGCTATAAACAAAAAATAGAGCGACAATTTTGAAAAAAATGCAATATTTTTTACTTTTTGCTATAATAAATTAGCCCAAAAAAAATAAAAAAAAAAATATATAAAAAAACATTTTTTTTTCCTCAGTTTAGGCCGATACGTATTCTTTTACAAATTTTTGGTAAAAAAAAATCGCAATAAGCGATTATTGATCGGTTTGCGCAGAAGTTATAGCGTTTACAAACATATATTTAAAGGGGAATAAAAGAGGCCAACTGCCTCTGGGATGAGGCAGTTGGCCTCTTTTATTCCCCTTTAAATATATGTTTACAGAATTTATTGGGATTTTGGTATCACTCTTTGTTCAACTACTTCATCTAGCTTACTTCATAATTATAGCGTTTACAAGATAGGGGATAGTTTTATAGCATTTTTATTAATAATTTTTTTTTTATTAGTATAGGGGGAGATCTGCGATTTTTTTTGTAACTGCGACATTATGGCGGACGCATCGGACATTTTTGGGACCATTGTCATTTTTACAGCAATTAATGCTATTTAAATGCATTAATTCCTGTATAAATGACACTGGCAGTGAAGGGGTTAACCACAAGGGGGCAGTGTAAGGGTTAAGTATGCCTAGGGGTGTGTTTCTTACTGTGGGGGGGGGCGTGGCTGTCAGCTAGTGAATGCTGATCTCTGCTCCAATCACAGGGAGCAGAGATCGGTGTCACTAGTTGCTAGGCAGAACGGGGAGATGCTGTTTATCTCGGCATCTCCCCGTTCAGCCTTCCTGTGAGACGATCGCGGGGGTCCCCGTGGCGATCGAGTCCGCGGGGACCGCGATCGGACTCACGGGGGTCCCGACCGGCGCGGGAGCGCGCCACTCCCAGCGCCCTCCCGATGGCACGGACAGGCAGAAAGGAGGGACTTATATATACGCCCTCCTGCCTGTACCTGCCATTCTGCCGACGTATATCTGTGTGCGCCGGTCGGGAAGTGGTTAAGGTGAATAAACATGAGCCTTTGGAACCCCTTTAACTGGGGCACAGACAGCAATAAAAACCTGACAGTGGTTCTAATCCATCTCCACTCTATCCAAAAATAAAAAAAGGCTTTTCCTTTAGTTAATAATACAATAAGCAATGTGACTACAATACACAAGATTAATATACAACACAACAATCTGAATGAACACTAATAGTGTTGGAATGAAGGTTTGTAAGTCCAATCTAAAAGCAATGCCTTTCAAATGCGTTCCTAATAAACAATGTTCAATTTTATATGTGTGTCAATAAAATTTTACAAACTATTTCCAAACTATTACGGTTTTTTTTGGTTCTTAATGGAAACCTGTACTGGGAGGAATGGGGAAGCTGTCATTGTTGACTTGCTTATTAAAATGCTACTTACCTGGCTGTCTGGCTTTTGTTCTGGTGTTGCCACCAAGCCGAAAGATCTATCTCTCTCTATATCTCTCTATCTATCTTCGTGGCCAAAAGTTTTGAGAATGACACAAATATTAATTAAGTCTGCTGCTCAGTTATTATGATGGAAATTTGCCCCTAATGGGCCCGTCCATTAGGGGCACCGCCCCCGTTAATCCATGCGCCTGGCCCCTAACCTCCATGCAGGGACGCATGGATTTCATGGATCTACACCCCGAGCCGACCCTTTTTGAACACTAATGTGTTCCTGCTTCTCTTCCTGGCCAACCAACCTCCTGTTCGGCGCGGGAGGAGAAGCAACGGCCCCTCCGGCGGCAGCAGCAGCCTCTTCCTGGAGCCCTGGTTCAGCAGTGCACCACCACCTCATTCTCCCTTGCGCACCTCTACCGAAGTAGGGCCACGGATTGCACGTGGGTGGGGGGGTCTCCTTAGTGCGAGTGGATCAAGAGTGACGGGGGGGTCTCGTTAGTGCAAGTGGATCAAGAGGCACAGGGGGGGGTGGGGTTAGTGCGAGTGGATCGAGAGCGATGGGGTCTCGTTAGTGTGAGTGGATCAAGAGCCACAGGGGGTGGGCGGTGGCGTTAATGTGAGTGGATCAAGAGTGACGGGGGTCTGGTTAGTGTGAGTGAATCAAGAGCCAAGGGGGGTGGGGTGGCAGTGGTGTTAATGTGAGTGGATTAAGAGTGACGGGGGGGGGGGGCTCTCGTTAGGGTGAGTGGATCAAGAGCCACGGGGGGGGGGGGGGGGCGTTAGTGTCAGTGGATTGACAGCCACACCAAAATATTGACCACCAGCTGCCACTGCTCCAGAATGTTATGAGGAGTGATCAAATGAATTGCAATTGATTTCAAAATTACTCTTTGCCATGAAAAATAACTTAATCCCATTTCCACTGCATTTGTGAAGAAGGCTTCAGGGCGCCCAAGAAAGTCCAGCAAGCGCCAGGACCGTCTCCTACAGTTGATTCAGCTGTGGGATCGTGGCACCCCCCAGTGCAGAGCTTGCTCAGGAATGAGAGCAGGCAGGTGTGAGTACATCGGCATGAACAGTGAGAAGACTTTTGGAGGATGGTCTGGTGTCAAGAAGGGCAGCAAAGAAGCCACTTCTCTCCAGGAAAAACATCAGGGACAGACTGATATTCTGCAAAAGGTCCAGGGATTGGACTCCTGAGGACTCGGGGGAAAGTCATTTTCTCTGATTTACTGTTGGCATGACACAGGACTGATGGTAGCGCTCACCTTTTCTTCACCTTGATGGTAGCGCTCACACCGCTATGAATAAAGAATGGTACAAAAACCTCCCCCGAGAGCAACTTCTCCCAACCATCCAAGAACAGTTTGGTGAGGAACAACGCCTTTTCCAGCATGATGGACCACCTTGCCATAATCGTTTGGGGCATCTGGAAAAAACCTTGTCCGGAGAAGAAGAGGTGAGAGCTACCATCAGTCCTGTGTCATGCCAACAGTAAAGCATCCTGAGACCATTCATGTGTGGGGTTGCTTCTCAGCCAAGAGAGGGGGCCCACTCCCAATTTTGCCTAAGAACACAATAATAAATAAAGAATGGTACAAAAACGTCCTCTGAGAGCAACTTCTCCCAACCATCCAAGAACAGTTTGGTGAGGAACAATGCCTTTTCCAGCATGATGGAGCAACTTGCCATAAGGCAAAAGTGATAACTAAGTGGCTTCGGGAACATAACATGGACATTTTGGGTCCATGGTCCAAAAACTCTCCAGACCTTAATCCCATTGAGAACTTGTGGTCAATCCTTAAGAGGCGGATGAACAACCCCCCCCCCCCCCCAACCAATTTCTGACAAACTCCAAGCATTGATTATGCAAGAATGGGGGGCGGCCATCAGTCAGGCTGTGGCGCAGAAGTTGATAGACAGCATACCAGGGGGAGCTGCAGAGGTAAGAACGCTGCAAATATTGACTCTTTGCAAAAACTTCATGTCATTGTCAATAAAAGCCTTTGACACTTCTGAAATGCTCGTAATTATACTTCAGTGTCCCATAGTACCATCTGGCAAAAAGATCTAAAAACACTGAAGCCGCAGACTTTGTGAAAATTAATATTTGTGTCATTCTCAAAACTTTTGGCCACGGCTGTATTTCTTCATTGGTGACTCTAATTATTCATTATTTGATTACCAGACATTCAATACCGGGGACTTTCACCCCCCTCCTGCCCAGGCCAAGTTTCAGCTTTCAGCGCTGTCACATTTTGAATGACAATTGCGCGGTCATACAACACTGTAACATAACTAAATTTTTATCATTTTCTTCACACAAATTGAGCTTTCTTTTGATAGTAACGACTTGTGTCTTTTTTCATCCTCACCTTCTATGTAACTATATATGTATTTAATCACCACAGGTTTTTTTTTTTTTTTGCTAAATAAACGAAAAAAGACTGAGAATGTTGAAAAATAATTATTTTTCTTTGTTTCTGCTATACAATTTTGCAAATAAATAATTGTTCTTCATAAAATGTAGCCCGAAATGTATTTTGCTACATTTCCTTGGTGAAAATAACCCAAATCAGTGTACGGTATATTATTTAGTTTGTAGGTAAAACACAAACTAAGGGATATATATCTGAAAATCGATCAGTCCTGATGTACTGATCTCATTTCTTCCCTAAAATGCCTGGACAAATACCCCCCCCCCCCCCCCCCCCCCCCCCCCCCCCCCCCCCCCCCCCCCCCCCCCCCCCCCCCCCCCCCAATGACCCCGTTAGACAGTCCAAGGTATTTATTAAGAGGCATGGACAGTTTTTTGAAGTTGTAATTTTTTTTTCATAATTTTTTGGAAAATTAAGAAATATTTTTTATTGTATTATTTACATACTGTCACCATTGTAGTACAGCGTCATCATATAACTGGTGTGGTGGTGATCAAGGACACTGACTGGTGACAGTAAAAAAAAAAAAAAAAAGTTATATATTTTTTTTAATATTCAGTTTTTTATCATTTTTATTTTATTTTTTTTTACGATTTTTATTTTTAACACACTGTGACCAGAGCAATTTAATGTTACCATAGTAACATTGTTTCTAAAAACCTTAATCCCCAAATTAATCCTCTCCTGTGCAAATTCTGTGGTCTCACCACTTGAACTATTTTACTACCCTGTTTCCCCGAAAATAAGACCTAGCGTGATTGTCAGTGATGGCTGCAATATAAGCCCTACCCTCCAAATAAGCCCTACCCTTTCCCCCCGAAAATAAGCCCTACCCTGAAAATAAGACCTACAAGGACTTTAAACTAGGGCTTATTTGGGGGGTAGGGCTTATATTGCAGCCATCACCGACAATCATGCTAGGTCTTATTTTCGGGGAAACAGGGTAGTGTGGGTTTATACTCTAAGTTAAATGAACAAACAATTAATGAAAAAGCAACAACATGTATGTATACCATATATCAGTGGTTCTTAACCTCAGTCCTCATTACCCCCCACCAGGCCATGTTTTGGGAATTTCCCTTAGATAAATAGCTGTCCAAAATACCAAGCCATTGAATTAGATTTAAAGCACCTGTGCAAGGGAAAAGGAAAGCCTGCAAACATGGCCTGGTGGGGGGTAATGAGGACTGAGGTTAAGAACCACTGCCATATATCAATAAATATGTGTATAACAAACAATCGTGATTCCCCGCCTCTTCAAAAGAAAGTCCACCAAAACCACTGCAACTTGTTGTAGCGGTCAAAAAAATGTTCTCTTTTTTGTGTATCCTGTGTTATTCATCCAAGATCACCCTTTTGTGCCACCACCACCTTGCGAAATGGTCACTCACCAGATGTCGATTAAATATGCGCCTCTGGTTCATTAGGTGGATAACCACTCCGTTAATCGGTCAATCTCTCCTTGTTATAGACCACCAGATTATAGACCACCAGATTTATCCAAAGCTCATAAAAAAGCATATATAACCATCATGGTATAGTATATCAAACCAATGTTTATTTAAAATTTTTTAAAACATATTGCATTTACATATACTTGTGCCCCAAGCCGGCACTAAGCTTGTCCAGCCATGTGTATAGGTATCACATTGGGTTAGCATAGGGTTCGCCTTTCTCTGGTGTGCGTTCCAAACAATAGGGTCCCCTCTATCGACCTGCTTGTGTTCTCAAAAGTCAAAAGTCCCCTACGCGTTTCGCATCTCTTGCGTCATCAGGAAGCTCTGGGGAAGTGATCAGATTTTAAATATTTATTTATTTTTTACACATTATGTTTGCCTATAGCAGGGATATGCAATTATCGGACCTCCAGCTGTTGCAGAACTACAATTCCCATGAGACATAACAAGACTCTGACAGCCACAAGCATGACACCCAGAGGCATGATGGGACTTGTGTACTTGCTGGAGGTCCGCTAATTGCATATCCCCGGCCTATAGCAATGTATTATTGTGATTAGCTGTGATTGGTCAGAGCTAAACATACGGTATAGATGGGCTGTGATTGGCCCTGTCTGTACCATGTGACTAAATTGACCAATCACAGCTAGCAACACATTTGTACCCATTGGATGGCTTGAAAAGGAAGCCATCCATTGTGTACAACTGTCATGTGATCTGCTGTGATTCGTCACGGCAGTCACATGGTACCGGCAGCAAGCCAGTATTCGGATTCTGTGTGGACACAGCCGGTGACAGATCGCGCCAATGTGCGATCACACGATCGGTGCATCCTGACAGGACGTCATATGATGCCCAGTCAGGATAACTAAACCACTGCCTGGTCATTTTGCTATAAGAGGTAGAAGACCGCACTGGACTGACTTGCTCGATTGAGGGACAAAATCATAGAGCAGCAGCCCTGAAGAAGGGGGAGTCTTTGTTCCCCCTCCCGAAACATGTTGGTTTTATCATGCGCTACCATTTTTAATAAAACTACTATTCACCTTGAGCCCTCTGAGGCTCCCTGCTCATTCACAGACTGAAGCAGAAAAAAACACAGCTTACTATGTTTTAGTTATGAACACAGTGAGTGACTGGTACCGATCACTCACTGTGCTCATTCAGGAAAGGAAGGGGCCAGAAAAAAATGACATTTACCGGTCCCTCCTTTTTCCATTCTGAACCTGATCCTCCTGTGTGCCTGCAGCAACTCCCAGGAGGAGGGGAGGGAAGGCAGCAGCGCTGCAGGGGTTAGCGAGAACGCAGGGGGCCCAGACAGTAGGAGGATGGGGGTGCAGATACTGATTTTCCTGCAGCCCAGGCAGAGGAAGAAACAAGAGGAGAAGCAGCACTGCAGGGGGAGCAACAAGAGTCAGCAATAAGGCAGTACAGTCGGCCCTCCTGCTTGGCAGATGACTGGGCCTACCTTTTGATCTGATGGGCCCGGACCTGGTACAGGAGGGCTGGTTGTACTGCCTTATCAGCAGCCTTGGACTAAAGTGACAAGAGGACTTCCTTTGCGGCTCTGGTCCACACACCCCTATAGGTGGTGGTAGGGAATGCAAGGCTCAAAGTGGTATGGATGCGGAAGGTCCATTTCACTGGAGGCCTCTCCAGGTGGTGGTCAGAAGGGTAGCTCTCTAGGTGGGAGATGGAAGTCTCAGGGGGATCACAGAGAGTCACTGTAGGAGAGCAGGCCAGGTCCAGCAGCCAGTGGAACGCTGACACCTGTTAGTACATAGTGGTCCTGAGGTCAAGGGCCATGCCGAGGTTATAAACAGATGATCAGTAAGATGTAGATGAGAGAGTCATGGTTGGGAGCAAAACCAAGGTCATACATGGGAGATCAGTAGGGTTGGAGACAAGGGAGTAGTCAGGAGCCAAAGCCAAAGTTGAGCAGTGGAATGAAAGTCCGAGCCGTGGCCACAACCAGCCATCAGACAGAAGGAAATCCAAAGGCAAGCTGAGTCCATAAGAGGAAATCAGGATAAACACAGGGTCAAGATAGACGGGAGCAAGTTTCACAGACTAATTGAAGATCATCCAGCAACCATCTGCCACCACTCCTTCCTTTAAATAGGGCATTTGGTGCCAGTTCCGGAATTGGATGTGCACACACCTGTGCCTACATGAGCAGACGTCCATGTAACACACCTGCATGTGTTTTCACACAAACGAGTGCAACAGATTCCTACCTGTTTCCGTTCTGAAGAAATAGCTGTTTGTTTCACCAGGTCCTGTGCAGACTGATTTGGAGGGCCAAACTATGGCCAGTAGGAGTGAAAAATGAACCAGTGTCAGCAAAAAAAAAGTAGTGTGGTTAGTAGGAGGAGAAATAGTGCCCCATCATTGGTGTCAGTGGGAGGAATAGTGTTTCAACATTTATATTGATGGGAGGAATGGTGAACCATTGTTGGTGTCAGTGGGAGGAATAGTCCCCCTATAGTTGGTGTCAGTGGCAGGAATAGTGCCCCATCATTGGTGTCAGTGGGAGGAATAGTTCCCCCATAGTTGCTGTCAGTGGGAAGAATAGTGTTACAACATTTATATTGATGGGAGGAATAATGAACCATTGTTGGTGTCAGTGGGAGGAATAGTCCCCCTATAGTTGGTGTCAGTGGCAGGAATAGTGCCTCATCATTGGTGTCAGTGGGAGGAATAGTTCCCCTATAGTTGCTGTCAGTGGGAAGAATAGTGTTCCAACATTTATATTGATGGGAGGAATGATGAACCATTGATGGTGTCAGTGGGAGGAATAGTGCCCCTTTTGTTGGCGTCAGTGGGAACAATAGTGTTCCAACATTTGTATTGATGGGAGGAATGGTGAATAATTGCTGGTGTCAGCTGGAGGAATAGTTCCCCTATAATTAGTGTCAGTGGTAGGAATAGTGCCTCCTTCGTTGGTGTCAGTGGGAAGAATAGTGTTCCAACATTTACTGTATATTGGTGGGAGGAATGTTGAACCATTGTTGGTGTCCATGGGAGGAATAGTGGTCTATTGTTGTGGTTGGTTGATGGTTAGTTTGCTGTTGTTGGAATCATTCAGAGGAATAGTGCCCCATTGTAGAAAAAATATGTGGTTTTCCCTGTGTTTTTTTTGGCAGAAATGAAGAATAGTGCCCCATTGTTGGTGTCAGTGGAAGAAATAGTACCCCTTACTTGGGGTCAATGGGAGGAACAGTGTTCCAACATTTATATCAGTTTGAGGAATGGTGAACCATTGTTGGTGTCAGTGGGAGGAATGATGCTTTATCTCAGTATGTCAGTGGGAGGAAAAGTGCCCCAAGGGATGGATAAGGGAAAGCAAAGGGCCACATTTGACCACAGTCTGGAGACCACTGGTCTAGAGCACTCCTCAAAATCATAAGCAACCAGGACCTGCTTTATCACTCCTATGCTGATGACATCCAACTCTGGAGACCACTGGTCCGCCAACAGTCTGGAGACCACTGGTCCGCCAACAGTCTGGAGACCACTGGTCCGCCAACAGTCTGGAGACCACTGGTCCGCCAACAGTCTGGAGACCACTGGTCCGCCAACAGTCTGGAGACCACTGGTCCGCCCACTCCTCAATATCATCAGCAGCCAGGACCTGCTTTATCACTCCTACATTGATGACATCCAACTCTACCTACGCATCACCAACAAAACTGGCCAATACCAGGCACTGGAAAACTGTCTCTCATTGATCGACGATTGGGTGACGGAGAGCTCCCTAAAACTCTACGGATCCAAAACAGAACTCCTCTTACTCCACGCAAACCGAAACAAAAACCCTGGCACGATGCCCACACCACCCACCATCCTCGGACAACCCATCACCCCCAGCACTAAAGCCAAAAGCCTCGGAGTCATCTTTGACTCAGACATGACGATGGACGCACAAATAGGATCAGTAGTCAGCGGATCCCACTACCTTCTTAGCCTATTACGTAGACTCATCCCCTTCATCCCGGAAGGAGATACAGCAGCGGTAGTTGGAACAATCATCAATTCCCGACTCGACTACGCAAATTCCTCTACCTAGGACTTCCAAAATACCAAATTTCACGTCTACAAATCGTCCAGAACACAGCAGCCAGACTGGTAACTGGAAAAAAAACCTGGGAATCAATCACCCCGTCCCCGAGGACCCTCCATTGGCTAGCCGTGCAGGACCGGGTTACATTTTAGACCCTCTGCCTCACTCACAAATGTACACAAAGAAAAGCCCCGCAATACCTCTGCGACAAAATAAAGCCCTACACCCCCAGGTCGCCCCCTCCGGTCAACTAATCAGAACCTCCTCCACATCCCCAAGACCCGTTATAAATGAAAAGGTGAACGAAGGTTCGCAGTCCAAGGACCACAGCTATGGAACGTTCTACCCGTGGACATCGGCTCGGAAGAAAACCATCTGGCCTTCAGGAAGAAGCTCAAGACCCATCTCTTCTGAAAACCCAGAAGGACACTGGTGGCAAAAGCGACCTGAGGCGATTTAGTTTGCATATGTACCGGCCAGTGTGGCGTCGCTAGGGGGTGGCTTTAGGGGGTATAGCCCCAAATCTGGAGCCCATAGCCCCGAGTCTCTGCAGGGGACCCCAAGGGGAGGCTCTCTGGGGACCCTGATGTAAGTGGGGGGCTCTCTGGGGACCCTGATGCAAGGGGGAGGCTCTCTGGGGACCCAGATTTTAAGGGGGAGGCTCTCTGGGGACCCTAAGTTAAGGGTGGCTCTCTGGGAACCCTGATGTAAGTGGGGGCTCTCTGGGGATCCTGGTGTAAGGGGGGGCTCTCTGGGGACCCTGATGTAAGGGGGGCTCTCTGGGAACCCTGG
Source organism: Lithobates sylvaticus (assembly GCA_028564925.1). NCBI lineage: Eukaryota > Metazoa > Chordata > Amphibia > Anura > Ranidae > Lithobates > Lithobates sylvaticus. Next base: position 596,992,627 of record CM053029.1, read on the forward strand.
TGTAAGTGGGGGCTCTCTGGGGACCCTAATGCAAAGGGGAGGCTCTCTGGGGACCCTGATGTAAGTGGGGGCTCTCTGGGAACCCTGATGTAAGTGGGGGCTCTCTGGGAACCCTGATGTAAGTGGGGGCTCTCTGGGGACCCTGATGCAAGGGGGAGGCTCTATAGGGACCCAGATTTTAAGGGGGAGGCTCTCTGGGGACCCTAATGTAAGGGGGGCTCTCTGGGAACCCTGATGTAAGTGGGGGCTCTCTGGGGACCCTAATGTAAGGGGGGCTCTCTGGGAACCCTGATGTAAGTGGGGGCCCTCTGGGGATCCTGGTGTAAGGGGGGGGGGCTCTCTGGGGACCCTGATGTAAGGGGGGCTCTCTGGGGACCCTGATGTAAGTGGGGGGGCTCTCTGGGGATATATATATATACACACACGTGTATTACTGTATATACATGTGTATGCCCGCCCAAGCATATGACTTTCTTTACTACGCTGCTATGGGCTCTAGACCCAGTTTTTTTGTAGACCGAGCAACGCCCCTGGTACCGGCTATATAAGTTATTCATTCATTCAAAGCACAATTGTTTTTCGGAGGAGTCTGGTTGTCACTCCTGCCCTCTCGGAGTCCATGTGACGAGGATCGGTGTGCTGAACTCTTGCTTGGTGACGTTACATGAGGTTGCGGGAGGTAAATCTCCCAGGAAGGTTAAACTTTAGCTCAGGATCAAGAGCTTACACTTATCCTTATTTATTCTTTGCATCAGAGGCTGCTGTAAATAGAAAAGGTCTAACAATGTAATTGTCCGTTTATTGGATTCCCTCCACAATGGTTTAATTATAACTTACAGGAGCAGTCCAGGAAATGGAAGGCCTTCGTTTTGATAGGCCAACAAATGTATTCATCCGAAAACGGGATAATCAAGGATAATAAGAAGTGGTCTTTATTTTTATTTCTATTTCTTAGCTGACTGAGAATGCAGCAGGAGAAGTGAGGCTCCCGCTGCAACAAAGGAAAATAGAAGACATCGCTGTTCCGGCATGTGGGAGGGTTTTGCTGCTGGAGGCCCCAAGATAAAAAAAAAGAAGCCAGAAGACGGAGGCCACCACGGTGAAGGATCATATTGACCCTTTAGCCATCACATTAGGTTCACATTGCTGCGACTTTACATACAATTTGCGACACATAAAGTCACATGACAAGTGAGAGCTCATTTATTTCGGTTGCGGCCCTTCCAATCAATGCGACTCAGGTCTCAGCGACTTTTAAAAAGGTTCCTGCACTACTTTGATGCAACTTGAGTGCCATAGACTCCACGAGTCTCATGAAAGTCACAAGCAAGTCACACTGCATAGTCATGGAAATCGCATGACATTGGGGCCACAGCACAGTGAGCTGAGCCTTAAGCGCACCCAACTGCCTAGAATGTAACATTGTTGTAGTCACTTAACTGGCATTGCTGCAGTGCCTTGTTTATGCCCCCCAGCTTAGACAAGTCCAACTGTGCAAAGTCATATTGACTTTTTGCCACCTAGGAACAACCATGAAACTCCTAGAGCCCTATGTGTCCCACCTTGGGGGCAATCACACTTGTGAATAGGACCAGCTCTACCACTGCTGTCCCAGGGTGGTGGAGCCAATTCTACCCCTGCTGTCCCTGAGTAATGGGGCCAATTCTACCCCTGCTATCCCAGGGTGGTGGAGCCAATTCTACCACTGCTGTCCCTGGGTGATGGGGCCAATTCTACCCCCGCTGTCCCTGGGTGGTGGGGGCAAGTTCTATCACTGCTGTCCCAGGGTGATGGGGCAAGTTCCACTACTGCTGTCCCATGATGGTGGGGCCAATTCTATCACTGCTGTCCTAGGGTAATGGGGCCAATTCTACCCCTGCTATCCCAGGGTGGTGGAGCCAATTCTACCCCCTCTTTCCCAGGGTGGTGGAGCCAATTCTACCACTGCTGTCCCTGGGTAATGGGGCCAATTCTACCCCTGCTATCCCAGGGTGGTGGAGCCAATTCTACCCCTGCTTTCCCAGGGTGGTGGAGCCAATTCTACCACTGCTGTCCCTGGGTGATGGGGCCAATTCTACCCCCGCTGTCCCTGGGTGATGGGGGCAAGTTCTATCACTGCTGTCCCAGGGTGATGGGGCAAGTTCCACCACTGCTGTCCCATGATGGTGGGGCCAATTCTATCACTGCTGTCCCAGGGTGATGGGGCCAATTCTATCACTGCTGTCCTAGGGTGGCGGGGCCAATTCTATAACTGCTGTCCCAGGGTGGTGTGGCAAGTTCTATCACTGCTGTCCCAGGGTGGTGCGGCAAGTTCTATCACTGCTGTCCCAGGGTTTTTGCGGCAAGTTCTATCACTGCTGTCCCAGGGTGGTGCAGCAAGTTCTATCACTGCTGTCCCAGGGTTTTTGCGGCAAGTTCTATCACTGCTGTCCCAGGGTGACAGGGCAAGTTCCACCACTGCTGTCCTATGATGGTGGGGCCAATTCTATCACTGCTGTCCCAGGGTGGTGGGGCCAATTCTACCACTGCTACCACTGCTGTCCTAGGGTGGTGCGGCAAGCTCTATCACTGCTGTCCCAGGGTGACATGGCAAGTACTGCTGTAGCAGGGTGGTGGGGTCAGTTCTACCACTGCTGCCCCAGGGTGGTGGGGCCAATTCTACCACTGCTGTCCCAGGGTGGTGAGACCAGTTCTATCACTACTGTTGCAGGGTGGTGGGACCAATTCTACCACTGCTGTCCGGGGGTGGTGGGGCCAGTTCTACCCCTACTGTCCCTGGGAGGTGGGGCCAATTCTATCACTGCTGTCCTAGGGTTGTGGGGCCAATTCTAATGCCCCGTACACACGGACGGAAATTCCGACGGAAAATGTCCGATCGGACCATGTTGTCGGAAAATCCGGCCATGTGTGGGCTCCATCTGACTTTTTCCGTCAGATCCTGCTCTCAAATTTTCCGACAACAAAGTCCGATCGGACCTTTTCCGATCGTGTGTAGAGAATTCCGACGGACAAAGTGCCACGCATGCTCAGATCAAATTACGAGACCAAAGCTATTAGCTACTAGCCTCTATGTAGTTCCGTCTTACGCAACGAACGTCACCACGTTCAGAATGATCGGATTTTCCGACAACTTTGTCCGACCGTGTGTATGCAACACCAGTGTCGGACAAAATCCGTCGGAAAAAATCTGACATATTTTGTGGGTTGGAATTTCCGACTGTGTGTACGGGCATTACACTGCTGTCGCAGGGTGGAAGGGCAAGTTCTATCACTGCTGTCCCAGGGTGGTGGGACCATCTCTACCACTGCTGTCGCAGGGTGGTGGGGCCAGTTCCACCATTACTGTTGCAGGGTGGTGGGGCCAGTTCCACCATTACTGTTGCAGGGTGGTGGGGTCAATTCTACCACTGCTGTCCCAGGGTGGTGAGACCATCTCTACCACTGCTGTCCCAGGGTGGTGGGGCCAGTTCCACCATTACTGTTGCAGGGTGGTGGGGCCAGTCCTACCACTGCTGTCGCAGGGTGGTGGGGCCAGTTCTACCACTGCTGTCGCAGGGTGGTGGGGCCAGTTCCACCATTACTGTTGCAGGGTGGTGGGGCCAGTCCTACCACTGCTGTCGCAGGGTGGTGGGGCCAGTTCCACCATTACTGTTGCAGGGTGGTGGGGTCAGTTCTACCACTGCTGTCCCATGATGGTGGGGTCAATTCTACTACTGCTGTCCCAGGGTGGTGAGACCATCTCTACCACTGCTGTCGCAGGGTGGTGGGGCCAGTTGCACCATTACTGTTGCAGGGTGGTGGGGCCAGTCCTACCACTGCTGTCGTAGGGTGGCGGGGCAAGTTCTATCACTGCTGTCCCAGGGTGGTGAGACCATCTCTACCACTGCTGTCGCAGGGTGGTGGGGCCAGTTCCACCATTACTGTTGCAGGGAGGTGGGGTCAATTCTACCACTGCTGTCCCAGGGTGGTGGGGCCAGTTCCACCACTGCTGTCCCAGGGTGGTGGGGCCAGTTCCACCATTACTGTTGCAGGGTGGTGGGGCCAGTCCTACCACTGCTGTCGCAGGGTGGTGGGGCCAGTCCTACCACTGCTGTCACAGGGTGGTGGGGCCAGTTCTACCACTGCTGTCGCAGGGTGGTGGGGCCAGTTCCACCATTACTGTTGCAGGGTGGTGGGGCCAGTCCTACCACTGCTGTCGCAGGGTGGTGGGGCCAGTTCCACCATTACTGTTGCAGGGTGGTGGGGTCAGTTCTACCACTGCTGTCCCATGATGGTGGGGTCAATTCTACTACTGCTGTCCCAGGGTGGTGAGACCATCTCTACCACTGCTGTCGCAGGGTGGTGAGACCATCTCTACCACTGCTGTCGCAGGGTGGTGAGACCATCTCTACCACTGCTGTTGCAGGGTGGTGGGGCCAGTTGCACCATTACTGTTGCAGGGTGGTGGGGCCAGTCCTACCACTGCTGTCGTAGGGTGGCGGGGCAAGTTCTATCACTGCTGTCCCAGGGTGGTGAGACCATCTCTACCACTGCTGTTGCAGGGTGGTGGGGCCAGTTCCACCATTACTGTTGCAGGGTGGTGGGGTCAATTCTACCACTGCTGTCCCAGGGTGGTGGGGCCAGTTCCACCATTACTGTTGCAGGGTGGTGGGGCCAGTCCTACCACTGCTGTCGCAGGGTGGTGGGGCCAGTTCCACCATTACTGTTGCAGGGTGGTGGGGTCAGTTCTACCACTGCTGTCCCATGATGGTGGGGTCAATTCTACTACTGCTGTCCCAGGGTGGTGAGACCATCTCTACCACTGCTGTCGCAGGGTGGTGAGACCATCTCTACCACTGCTGTCGCAGGGTGGTGAGACCATCTCTACCACTGCTGTCGCAGGGTGGTGAGACCATCTCTACCACTGCTGTCGCAGGGTGGTGAGACCATCTCTACCACTGCTGTTGCAGGGTGGTGGGGCCAGTTGCACCATTACTGTTGCAGGGTGGTGGGGCCAGTCCTACCACTGCTGTCGTAGGGTGGCGGGGCAAGTTCTATCACTGCTGTCCCAGGGTGGTGAGACCATCTCTACCACTGCTGTTGCAGGGTGGTGGGGCCAGTTCCACCATTACTGTTGCAGGGTGGTGGGGTCAATTCTACCACTGCTGTCCCAGGGTGGTGGGGCCAGTTCCACCATTACTGTTGCAGGGTGGTGGGGCCAGTCCTACCACTGCTGTCGCAGGGTGGTGGGGCCAGTTCTACCATTACTGTTGCAGGGTGGTGGGGCCAGTTCCACCATTACTGTTGCAGGGTGGTGGGGCCAGTTCTACCAATGCTGTCCCAGGGTGGGGGGCCACCCATTTGTACCATTCCTGTCCCATTGAGCAGGGGGGGGGGGGGTGGTGGACGGATCTCAGTGTTATGGATTCCAACTAGTACTTACAAAACCACTGCACGGTTCCTGGCAAAAAAATGGAACCACTTCTGGGGGCAAGGGTTCCACAAGGTCAGTGAAGTCTTGCAATCCATGGCAACAGCAGAAATCCCGCCTACTTCCTCGTGATTTGACACAGCGGGAGTTCGTCAACAGATCCCGGCCAATGATGCGTGGCCGGGACCTGCTGATCGGCTGCGTCCAATCACAGCCTAGAGCCCTGTGTTGATAAACAACACAGAGCTCTATACCGAGGGAACGATCGCATTGTTTCTTTTTCCTGCAAAGCATATCGATGTGTAGTAAAAGCTGCACACAGTACGCATTTAACCCCTTGATTGCCCCCTAGATGTTAACCCCTTCCCAGCCAGAGTCATTACAGTGACAGTGTATAGTATCAGCACTGTATTAGTTTCACTGCTTCCCACAAAGTGTCAGTCAGTGCCAGAATTTCCGCCTCAATATCGCAGTCCTGCTATAAGTCACCGATCGCTGCCATTAGTACAGTGACAGTGCATATGCACTTGCTGACCACACAACTTAGTTTTAGACCACTTTCACACTGAGGCGCTTTCACGCTAAAAACAGCGCCTAAAAAGCTCACGAAAACTTATTTCCATTAAAATCAATGAACGCTTTCACACTGGGGCAGTGTGCTGGCAGGGCTGTGAAAAACTCCCCTCCCCATTGAAATGAATGGAAAGCTCTTCAAAAGCGTCTGAAAAGCTCTTCAAAAGCGCTCAGTGTTTTTACTGGCAGTTTAATAGCGCTTCAGTGTGAAAGTGGCCTTACGGTGGCGAAGCTGATCTCCTGTGCCTAGTACATGATTTCTCACTTACCGGTAGGGGGTGTACACATGCACCCGTGGCTGTGCTTTGATTGGACACAGCACAAGCCGATCGGCGGGTGACGGCCAATGGATGGTTGATCGGCGAGGCAAAGCACATCCCCTAGACCAGGGGGTCTCAAACTGGCAGCCCTCCAGCTGTTGCTGGAACTACAAGTCCCATCATGCCTCTGCCTGTGGGAGTCATGCTTGTAACTATCAGTCTTGCAATGCCTCATGGGACTTGTAGTTTTGCAACAGCTGGAGGGCCGTCAGTTTTAGACCCCCTGTCCTAGTAAAAACATCACACACAGTACACATAAACACTGGCTAGGCACACAGTTAACCCTTTGATTGCCCCAATATGTTAACACCCCTCCCAGCCATTGTCATTAGTACAGTGACAGTGCATAGTAGTAGCACTGATCTCTGTATTAGTGTCACTGGTTCTAACAAAGTGTCAGATTGTCCGCCGCAATATCGCAGTCCTGCTATACATCACAAGTATATATATATATAAAAAAAAAAAAAACATTCAGTATATATCCCATAGTTTGTAGACACTCTAACCTTTGCGCAAACCAATCAATATAGACTTATTGGTATTTATTTTACCAAAAACATGTAGCAGAATACATATCGGCCTAAATTGATGAAGAAATTCGATTTTTTTTAATTTTTTATAGCAGAAAGTAAAAAATATTGTTTTTTTTTTTTTTTTAACCACTTGCTGCCCGCCCATTGTAAATAGACATTGGTAAAGTGGTTGTCAAATCCTGACCGGACGTTATAGGACGTCCTCAGGATTTTGAGCTGCTGCGCTCCCCCGGGGGCGCGCGTCGCGGCGATCATTGTTACTGTGTGTCAGTCGGTCGGACACCCCGCAACTCTGACGGAGACTCTTTACCATGTGATCAGCCGTATCCAATCACGGCTGATCACAGTGTAAATAGGAAGAGCCGGTAATCGGCTTTTCCTCACTCCCGTCTGTCAGATGCGAGTAGAGGAGAGCCGATCGGCTGCTCCTCTGACAGGGGGGGGTCTGTGCTGAATGATTATCAGCACAGCCCCCCCGAGGATGCCCACACTGGACCACCAGGGATGCTCAGCACATGGTATGCCACCCTAGACCACCAGGGATGACACAGTGCCCCCAATGGATGCCAATCAGTGCCCACAATGGGCATCACTGATTGGCATGCATTATTGTTTGGCACTGATTGGCATCCATCAATACAAAACAATGCTGCCTATCAGTGCCCATCCAAGCCACCTATCAGTGCCCATCCATGCCAATCCGTGCCTGCTATCAGTGCCAATTTGTGCCACCTATCAGTGGCCATCCGTGTCTCCCATCAGTGCCGCATATCAGTGCCCATCAATGCCACCTCAGTGCCACCTCATCGGTGCCCATCAGTGAAGGAGAAAACTTACTTATTTACAAAGTTTTGAAACTGAAACAAAAACAAAAAAACATATTTAAAAAAAAAAAATCGACTTTAGCAAAAAATAAAAACTGCAGAGGTGATCAAATACCACCAAAAGAAATCTCTATTTGTGGGAAAAAAATTATAAAAATGTAGTTTGGGTACAGTGTTGTATGACCGCGCAATTGTCATTCAAAGTGCGTCAGCGCTGAAAGCTGAAAATTGGTCTGGGCAGGAAGGTGTTTAAGTGCCCCCCCCCCCCCGGTATTGAAGTGGTTAATTATCAGCCTTTTTTGTTTATATATAATAAAAAATAAAAACCGTAGAGGTGATCAAATACCACCAAAAGAAATCTCAACTTGTGGGGGGAAAAAAAAATGACATAAATTGTATTTGTGTACAGCGTCGCAGCGACCGCGCAATTGTCAGTTAAAGTAACGCAGTGCCGTATTGCAAAAAAAATGGTCTGGTCATTAAGGGGGGTAAATCCTTCCGGAGGGCAAAGTGGATAACTTGCAACAAACACATGGTTAAAAAAATGTCATTAAATAAAAAAAAAAAGTTGATTCTTTGTCACGCCCGACGCATGATAAATGAATGTCGAATGAAAATGCGCAGAAAGTGTAAAAAAAAAATGGGCGTGAACGGGGCATAAAAACAATGCGATTCCTGACAGCGAAACGCGCGTGTGGAGGCGGGGCTGCTGAGACCATAGAAGAGCTGTCCTGTGATTGGTCAGAATGTTGGACGCAGGATGAGCCGCGTTCAGTACAGCATCGTACAGCGTATAAGAGAATGGGCTCCGCCCACTGACAGTATGGTAAGGCGGATCGCACAGGCCCCGCCCCTCTCGGAACACGTGGGCCCCATTTAAATCCCCCGCGCGCGCGCTCCTTTCTCCTTGCATTAGAGTCACGTGATGCTGTGAGTGCGCGGCTCCGCCCGGTCACATGACCGTGATGTCAGCCTATCGCCTGCCGCATGGAGCCGGGGTCAGAGGTGTGATTGGTCGGTGGTGAAGGTAATGCGGGATCAGAATATAACACAGAGACAGCATGTCAGTCCCCTCCCCCCCCCCACACATCCCAAGGTCACCTACCGAGATCACCGACCATCGGATGTAGTATGGGGGGCTGTGATCTCCTCTGTGGGGGAGGGATGAGAAGGGGACTTGTTATTAGATGAGGGAAGAGAACCTGTCATCTGATGAGCTTCCACCACCTGCAAAACACGCCCCCACCCCCAGCATTCCTATTGGCCACAATAGCAGTGAGAAGGAGGCGTGGCCATGTCTCCCTTTTCAGGAGCCGCCCTTCTGTTCCTGTTATCAGGTGACAACGCCGGAGCGTCATCCGGAGACGTCTACAAAGCGTTGTCACCCGATAACAGGAAGTAACAGAAGGGTGACAATGTCTCCCTATGGCGCTCCTCCCAGCTCTGTGATAACCGGCCGCTTCGCCGGATCACCCGGGAGAGCCCATCAGTGCAGCCTCAATAGCACCATCTCATCAGTACAGCCTCACCAGTGCACAATAACACAGCCTCACCAGTGCACATCAGTACGGCCTCACCAGTGCACATCAGCGCAGCTTTACTAGCATGGCCTCACCAGTGCACATCAGTACGGCCTCATCAGTGCACATCAGCGCAGCTTTACTAGCATGGCCTCACCAGTGCACATCAGTACGGCCTCATCAGTGCAGCCTCACTAGCACGTCCTCACCAGTGCACATCAGCGCAGCCTCACCAGTGCACAATAACACAGTATCACCAGTGCACATCAGCGCAGCCTCACTAGCATGGCCTCACCAGTGCACATCAGCGCAGCCTTATCAGTGCACATCAGCGCAGCCTCACTAACACAGCCTCACCAGTGCACATCAGCGTAGCCTCACTAGCACAGCCTCACCAGTGCACATCAGCGCAGCCTCACTAGCACAGCCTCACCAGTGCACATCAGCACAGCCTCACTAGCACAGCTTTACCAGTGCACATCAGCACAGCCTCACTAACACAGCCTCACCAGTGCACATCAGCGCAGCCTCACTAGCACAGCTTTACCAGTGCACACCAGCGCAGCCTCACTAGCACAACCTCACCAGTGCACATCAGTGCAGCTTCACTAGCACAGCCTCACCAGTGCACATCAGCGCAGCCTCACTAACACAGCCTCACCAGTGCACATCAGCGCACATCAGCGCAGCCTCGCCAGTGCACAATAACACAGCATCACCAGTGCACATCAGCGCAGCCTCACTAGTGCACATCAGTGCAGTCTCACCAGTGCACAATAACACGGCCTCACCAGTGCACATCAGCGCAGCCTCACTGGTTGAACTCAGTGAAGAAAAATTCCTTATTTGCAAAATGTCATAACAGGAAGAGGGTGAAAGTGGCCAGTATTGAAGTGGTTAAAATAGTATTTAGAAAGGAAATGGTTTATTATACATCACATTGTTATACAATCAGCTTCTCCATTCATCCCTCTCACTGCCGGAGACGTTTTTGAGGGTTTTTTTGCACAAAAAAATGAATTTTAGACCTGAAGATTCTATAAAACCCCCAAACATGATATATTTTCTGGAAGCGGACACACCCGGGAGCTGATTTTCTACGTCACCTGATATGAGCAAAACAGTTTATCAAGTGAAAAATAGTTGGTTAAAAAATACACAAGTGAATTTTAGTGAAGACAATAAATGAGCCGATTGTTTGGTGTGAATGAGGAGGAGGACTTACCGTCTTCCCTTCTTCCCTTCTTCCCTTCTTCCGTTCTTACCTTCTTCCGTTCTTACCTTCTTACCTTCTTACCTTCTTACCCTCTTACCTTCTTACCTTCTTACCTTCTTACCTTCTTACCCTCTTACCCTCTTACCTTCTTACCTTCTTATCTTCTTACCTCCTTACCTCCTTACCTCCTTACCTTCTTACCGTCTTCCCTTCTTACCTCTTTACCTCCTTGCTGTGTTTTGCAGGCTCTGGGCGCTCGTCCTCCATTGTACCCGATGAGGAGTTGGTGATCCGGTGGCAGAAGCCGGAGAAAGGTCAGTATTACAGTTTATTCTTCATCCCTTAGATCAGAGCTCTCCAAACTACCGTCCACATCTAGCCCACTACAAGGTCTTATCCGGCCCGCAGTGTATCCTCAATGTGCACAGATTGGGCCTACTCTTCTTACTCTTCCTTTCTTACCTTCTTACCCTCTTACCCTCTTACCTTCTTATCTTCTTATCTTCTTCTTCTTACCTTCTTACCTTCTTACCCTCTTACCCTCTTACCCTCTTACCTTCTTACCTTCTTACCTTCTTACCTTCTTACCCTCTTACCTTCTTACCTTCTTACCTTCTTACCCTCTTACCCTCTTACCTTCTTATCTTCTTACCTTCTTCTTACCTTCTTACCTTCTTACCTTCTTACCTTCTTACCTTCTTACCCTCTTACCTTCTTATCTTCTTACCCTCTTACCCTCTTACCTTCTTACCTTCTTACCCTCTTACCTTCTTATCTTCTTACCGTCTTACCTTCTTACCTTCTTACCTTCTTACCTTCTTACCTTCTTACCCTCTTACCTTCTTATCTTACCTCTCTTTACCCTCTTACCTTCTTATCTTCTTACCTTCTTATCCTTCTTACCCTCTTATCTTCTTACCTTCTTACCTTCTTACCCTCTTACCCTCTTACCTTACCTTCTTACCTTCTTACCCTCTTACCTTCTTACCTTCTTACCTTCTTACCCTCTTACCTTCTTACCTTCTTACCCTCTTACCTTCTTACCTTCTTACCTTCTTACCCTCTTACCTTCTTATCTTCTTATCCTCTTACCTTCTTACCTTCTTACCTTCTTTCTTACCTTCTTATCTTCTTACCTTCTTACCTTCTTACCTTCTTACCTTCTTACCCTCTTACCTTCTTACCTTCTTACCCTCTTACCTTCTTACCTTCTTACCTTCTTACCCTCTTACCTTCTTACCTTCTTACCTCTTACCTTCTTACCCTTCTTATCCTTCTTACCCTCTTACCTCTTACCTTCTTACCTTCTTACCTTCTTACCTTCTTATCTTCTTACCCTCTTACCTTCTTACCTTCTTACCCTCTTACCTTCTTATCTTCTTACCCTCTTACCCTCTTACCTTCTTACCTTCTTATCTTCTTACCTTCTTACCTTCTTACCCTCTTACCTTCTTACCTTCTTACCCTCTTACCTTCTTACCTTCTTATCTTCTTACCTTCTTACCCTCTTACCCTCTTCTTACCCTTCTTACCTTCTTACCTTCTTATCTTCTTACCTTCTTACCCTTCTACCCTCTTACCTTCTTACCTTCTTACCCTCTTACCTTCTTACCTTCTTACCTTCTTACTTCTTATCTTCTTACCTTCTTACCTTCCTTACCTTCTTAACCTCCTACCTTCTTATCTTCTTACCTCTTACCTTAACCTCTATACCCACTTACCTTCTTAACCTTCTTACCTTCTTATCTTCTTACCCTCTTACCCTCTTTACTTCTTACCCTCTTACCTTCTTACCCTCTTACCTTCTTACCTTCTTACCCTCTTACCTTCATACCTTCTTAACCCTCTTACCTCTTCTTATCTTCTTATCTTCTTCTTACCTTCTACCTTCTACCCTTCTTACCTTCTTATCTTCTTATCTTCTTACCCTCTTCTTACCTTCTTATCTTCTTACCTTCTTTTACCTTCTTACCCCTTACCCTCTTACCTTCTTACCTTCTACCCTCTACCCTTCTTATCTTCTTACCTTCTTACCCTCTTACCCTCTTACCCTCTTACCTTCTTACCTTCTTACCTTCTTACCCTCTTACCCTCTTACCTTCTTACCCTCTTACCCTCTTACCCTCTTACCTTCTTACCTTCTTACCCTCTTACCCTCTTACCTTCTTATCTTCTTATCTTCTTACCCTCTTACCTTCTTAACTTCTTACCTTCTTACCCTCTTACCCTCTTACCTTCTTACCTTCTTACCCTCTTACCCTCTTACCTTCTTATCTTCTTATCTTTCTTACCCTCTTACCTTCTTACCTTCTTACCCTCTTACCTTCTTACCTTCTTACCCTCTTACCCTCTTACCTTCTTACCTTCTTACCTTCTTACCCTCTTACCTTCTTACCTTCTTACCTTCTTACCTTCTTACCCTCTTACCTTCTTACCTTCTTACCTTCTTACCTTCTTACCTTCTTTACCTTCTTACCTTCTTATCTTCTTACCTTCTTACCCTCTTACCCTCTTACCTTCTTACCTTCTTACCTTCTTACCTTCTTATCTTTGGTCCGCCTATGGACTCCATTTCAACCGCCCCCCCCCCCCCCCCCCCCACAACCTACACGAGGACTCTGATGTAAGGAGGGGAGTGGCCATGACAACTTGTTGTGGTTTGGTTTCTCCCTCTATGCCGCCCTCCTGTTTAGTGCTAGTTCTGTTATACTGGATCCTCCCCATTTCTTCCATGTTCCCTCAGTCAGTGTTGGCTCTTTGCAGAGACCGAGGTTAACCGCTTGCCTACCGGGCACTTTCACCCCCGTCCTGCCCAGGCCAATGTTCAGCTTTCAGCGCTGTCGCACTTTGAATGACAATTGCGCGGTCGTAGAACACTGTACCCAGGTGACATTGTTATCATTTTGTCTCGACAGACAGAGCTTTCTTTTGGTGGTATTTAATTGCCGCCGGGGTTTTTATTTTTTTTTGCTAAACAAACAAAAAAGTTTCTTAGTTTCTGTTATAAAATCTTGTAAAGAAGTAAGTTTTCTCCTTTACTGATGGTACTGATGAGGAGGTACTGATGGGCACTGATGAGTGGCACTGATAGGCGGCATTGATGAGGAGGTACTGATGAGCGGTACTGATAGGCATTGATGAGGAGGTACTGATGAGCGCCATTGATGAGAAGGTTGCGACAAAGTGGGCTAGTGGTATTAAGAAAGTGCTTGATGTGCATAAATAGATAAATAGCTTCAGGTAGATATAGATTTCATATGTAAAATCTCAAAAAAAAAAAAAAATCGATAAAGTTTCTTCAAGGAAATCGCATAAAAGTCGCATGGAGATCAGAATAGAAAAATCATATAAAATCGTGGATGGGTGCTTAACGTGCATAAATATGTGATAAAAATCCAGGTAAATTTCAGATTGAGTAAAATTATAAGCAAAAAACACATAAAAGTAGCATAAAATCGCATTGGGATTGCATTTTAAAAATCGTATAAAATCGTGAATCGGTGCTTGGTGTGCATAAATAAGTCATAATCCCAGATAAAATTAAGATTATGGTAAGGGTTGCAAAGGAATCGCATAAAAATTGCATAAAAATCACTCAATAAAATTGCATAAAGGTGAATATAAGTGAAAAAATAAGAATTCACATAAAACATCAATGGGAGTCCATCAGAAATATTTCAGTGTCAACAGAGCGATATAATGTGAATAAATAAGTGCAAAAAATCCGTGGTGTGAACTCTTCTTCTATTAGGGCTATAGTGCAAGCTTCTGTGACACTGGATGAAAGTCCAATTTATAGTGAAGATTATATCGGTGTTAGTGGTTATTTCTCATCAAGTGGTGACAGGTAATTGTGGATGACTTCTGCTCCTCCGTGTAATATGGTACAGGTGTCCCCTTACCTTACCGCTGTAAGGTAACAGCGTGTATATATATGTATTTGGATCTCAGGGGGCCTCTGGTTCCTCTAAGCGGCGTCTCCCTCCGGATGGTGTACGTCTCCTTAGGGTGTCCCTTCTAACTCTGGTGCGGGTGTATGTACCTCACGAATGAGTAGAGAGGGGATACTCGATAGTGTAGTATGTTTTTTACAATTTTTATTTTCAAGTAACAGCAGAAAGAAAATTAACACTCACATTTTGTATATTAGAATTCAAGCATAGAAAAAACGAGCATCGAGCTCGTACCTCACTTCCACGTGACCGTGACGAACACGCGTCGGGACATACACAGGATACCGGAAGTGAGGTATGCACATCAAGCACTTTCTTAATATCACTAGCCCACTTTGTCGCAATATTCTTATTTGAATTTTAGTCTCTTTAGTTTAAACATACAGCGCAGCACTACCTCTCTACTATATTCACTCTTTTGGGACCGGAAATCTCCTACCAGTGTTTGTCGCAGTATTAGATTCGTTTTGCATACTAGGCAAGCGCAGAGATATACATTTTAACATATTGATGAGAAGGTACTGATGGGCACTATTCATAATGAAGTACTGATGGGTGCTGAAAGGTGGCACTGATAAGCAGCCTTTATGGGCACTGATAGGCGTCAATGATGGGCACTGATAGGCGGCATTGATGATGAGGTACTGAGGGGCACTGGTGAGAGGCGGCATTTATGAGGAGGTAATGATGGGCACTGATGAGCGGTACTGATGGGCACTGATAGGTGGCATTGATGAGGAGGTACTGATGGGCACTGGTGAGCGGCACTGATGGTCGCTATTCATGATGAGGTACTGATGGGTGCTGAAAGGTGGCACTGATAAGCAGCCTTTATGGGCACTGATAGGCGGCATTGATGATGAGGTACTGATGGGTGCTGAAAGGTGGCACTAATAAGCAGCCTTTATGGGCACTGATAGACCGCATTGATGGGGAGGCACTAATTGGCATCACTGATTGGCATTGCTGATGGGGCTGCACTGATAATCAGCGAAGACCCCCCCCCTGTCAGGAGTGACGCTTATCGGCTCTCATCTACTCATGCCTTGTCAGTGTGAATAGAGCAATGCCAATAACCAGCACTTCCTAGTTATGCTGTGATTGGTCACAGCTGATCTCATGGTAAAGAGCGTACGTCATAGGCTCTTTAATGTGATCGGAGATGCAGTGTTTCGGAGCGACACTAGGGTTGCCACTTTATCCCTTTAAACCCGAACACATATGAATTACACAGATTCTGAGGATGATTAAGGTGGTAATTAAAATCACTTGGTGCCTTATCTGCATTCAATTAGCCTCGGAACCCGTGTAATTCGTATGTGTTCGGGTTTAAAGGGACGAAGTGACAACTCTAAGCGACACATTGCATCGCTGATCGCCGCGATTCTGGCTCCAGATCCTGCTTTCTGTTTTACTACATTGATCCCTAACTTCTGGCTTGGCTGACTATCCGTTCCGGTTATTAAACTTTGGCTATGTTTTGACTACGTTTGTTCTTATTACTTTTATTATTAAACAAGTGTGATTTTAACTGTACTTCTGTCTCGGTCTGATTTCATGGTTTCTGACAGATTCAGCATCTGTGTCTTACTGAAGAGTGAAGCTGACTGTGGATAGTGCCCAGTCAGCAGGTGACCATACTCTCTCCAGAGGCAGGCCAGGTCTATGGAGGTGTCCTCAATGCATAAAGCGGCATTTAAAAACGGACCACTCAGGAACTATCTACCGTATATACTGGAGTATAAGCCGAGTTTTTCAGCACATTTTTTGTGTGCTGAAAGTGCCCCCCTCAGCTTATACTCGAGTCAAGCTCTTTTCTGCAGAAAAAAATAATAATTTATGACCCGACTTTGCAGCCCCATATCTCGGGGCCACTTGATGCTAGGAACCCCAAATTTGGTGTGCAAACCCAGTGGAACCAACGCTACAATATATCCAAATTAGGGTTAGCCTAGGGTGAGAAATGCGCAGCTACTGTAAGTGGAAAAGAGGGTCAACAATGCCCATTTGCAGCCTCACTGTGCCCATTTGCAGCCATAGGTCCCCCGAACTTCAAACTTGGTAGTTAAGGGTTCCTAGATGCCCCTTATCTGCAGCCAAATGTCTCTGAACCCAAAGGGTCCCGAAATGACATTGCTGCAGATGGACACAGTTGACCGACTTTGGGGCCCTGCATCTCGGGGCCATTTTGTGCTAGGAACTCCAATTTGGATATGTTGTAGTGTTGGTTCCACTGGGTTTGCACGCCAAGTTCCTAGCACCAAGTGGCCCCGAGATATGGGGGCCCCCAAAGTCGGTTCGGAAAATGTCTTTCTCTGCTGCAGAAAAGTGCTTGACATTTTCCGACCCGACTTTGCGGCCCCATATCTCGGGGCCACTTGACGCTAGGAACCCCAAATTTGGTGTGCAAACCCAGTGGAACCAACACTACAACATATCCAAATTGGGGTTCCTATCACCAAGTGGCCCCGAGATGCAGGGCCCCAAAGTCGGTCAACTGTGTCCATCTGCAGAAATGTCATTTCAGGACCCTTTGGGTCCAGAGACCCCAAATTTTGGCTGCAGCTAGGGGGCATCTAGGAACCCTTAACTACCTAGTTTGAAGTTCAGGCGACCTATGGCTGCAAATGGGCACAGTGAGGCTGCAAATGGGCACAGTGAGGCTGCAAATGGGCACAGTGAGGCTGCAAATGGGCACAGTGAGGCTGCAAATTGGCATTGTTGACCCTCTTTTCCACTTACAGTAGCTGCGCATTTCTCACCCTAGGCTTATACTCGAGTCAATAAGTATTCCCAGTTTTTTGTGGTAAAATTAGGTGCCTCGGCTTATATTCGGGTGGGCTTATACTCGAGTATATACGGTATATTTGTTTTTGCAAATTAGGAAATGACACCAGTATCTGCGTTCTATGGTGACGCCTTTTGTCTTTTTCTTGCCGTTTTTTCCATACCCGCTATAAAGGTTTGCTTTAAGTGAAGTCGGAGGAGAGCAAGGAAGCCTCGCCGTTGTGTTCGGTGTGATTTCTGGTAGTCGCTGAGCTGTGCAGTCTGATAATTAATCAGCTCCTTGTTTATTTACTGCACTAAAATGGCAGGTGCTGCTATTTATTAATCAGAGGCAGACATAAACAAGGCCGGCTTCACCTCCGTAATTAATAGAGCGCGCTTCTCCTCTTTTGTGCGCTAATAAAGAGATGTGGAGACTGTTAGCAACTTTCATGTTTAACACGGCCGGTTAATGAGCGGCAAAGGATTCGTCATATTTATTCCACTTAGGGCTGTTTATTGTGTTTATTGAACTCTCACCGGCTTTACGGCTCTTGCTTCCTTCTGTGTCCAGAGTGTTTTCACATTGCCTTTGGAAATGATCAATACAATGTATATTGATCTGTATATTGATCTGCAACAAAAAAGGAGAAATGGAGGAAAACGTCATCACATCTTATTTCATGTTGGACAAGATAATATTCCACCACCTCCAACTTTCCTGTCCTATCACAGAGACGTGAGCGAGAGTGTTTGGGTTTAGGCTTCTTTTTGGGGACTTTAGCAAAAAAAAAGATTCCTTCTCACCTCCATCCAGAAGAGTTGTTTCACCAAATTTGCCAAATGGTGGGAATGCCACCAATACAGTGCCTTGAAAAAGTATTCATACCCCTTGACATTTTCCACATTTTGTCATGTTGCAACCAAAAACATAAATGTATTTTATTGGGATTTTATGTGATCGACCAACACAAAGTGGCACATAATTGCGAAGTGGAAGGAAAATGATAAATGGTTTTCAAATTTTTTTACAAATAAATATGTGAAAAGTGTGGGGGGGGGGGGGGCATTTGTATTCAGCCCCCTTTACTCTGATACCCCCAACTAAAATCTAGGGGAACCAATTGCCTTCAGAAGTCACCTAATTAGTAAATAGAGTCCACCTGCGTGTAATTTAGTCTCAGTATAAATACAGCTGTTCTGTGAAGCCCTCAGAGATTTATTAAAGAACCTTAACAAACCGCATCACGAAGGCCAAGGAACACACCAGACAGGTCAGGGATAAAGTTGTGGAGAAGTATAAAGCAGGGTTTGGTTATTCAAAAATCTCCCAAGCTTTGAACATCTCACGGAGCTCTGTTCAATCCATCATCGGAAAATGGAAAGAGTATGGGCACCACTGCAAACCTACCAAGACATGGCCGTCCACCTAAACTGACCGGGCCGGGCAAGGAGAGCATTCATCAGAGAAGAGCCAAGAGGCCCATGGGAACTCTGGAGGAGCTGCAGAGATCCACAGATCAGGTGGGAGAATCTGTCCACAGGACAACTATTAGTCATGTTCTCCACAAATCTGCCTTTATGGAAGAGTGACAAGAAGAAAGACATTGGAGAAAGAAAGTCATAGGAAGTCCTGTTTGTAGTTTGTGAGAAGCCATGTGGGGGACACAGCAAACATGTGGAAGAAGATGATCTGGTCAGATGAGACCAAAATTGAACTTTTTGGCCTAAAAGCAAAATGTTATGTGTGGGGGAAAACTAACACTGCACATCACCCTGAACACACCATCCCCACTGTGAAACATGGAGGTGGCAGCATCATGTGGTGGGGATGCTTTTCTTCAGCAGGGACAGGGAAGCTGGTCAGAGTTGATGGGAAGATGGATGGAGCCAAATACAGGACAATCTTAGAAGAAAACCTCTTATGCCGCGTACACACGAGAGGACTTTGACAGCAAAGGTCCGACGGAACGAATCCATTGGACAATTCGATCGTGTGTGGGCTCCATCTGACTTTTGTTGTCGAAAAATCCGACAGACTTTAAATTTTCCCGCCGGAACTCCGCTGGACCCAGTTCCTATCGGAAAAATACGCTCGTCTGTGTGCTAGTCCGACAGACAAACCACGACGCTAGGGCAGCTATTGGCTACTGGCTACGAACTTCCTTATTCTAGTCCGGTCGTACGTCATCACGTTTGAATCCGTCAGACTTTTTAGTGTTATTGTGTGTGGCCAAGTACGTTTGTTCGAAAAGTTTGTCGAAAGTCCGTCGGAAAGACCGTCAGACCTAGTCCATCAAAGTCTGCTTGTGTGTACGCAGCATAAGTCTGCAAAAGACTGGGGCGGAGGTTCACCTTCCAGCAGGAAACGACCCGAAACATACAGCCAGAGCTACAATGGAATGGTTTGGATCAAAGCATATTCATGTGTTAGAATGGCCCAGTCACAGTCCAGACCTAAATCCCATTGAGAATCTGTGGCAAGACTTGAAAATTGCTGTTCACAGACGCTCTCCATCCAATCTGACAGAGCTTGAGATATTTAGCAAAGAAGAAAAATGGGCAAAAATGTCCCTCTCTAGATGTGCAAAGCTGGTAGAGACATCCCCAAAAAGACTTGAAGCTGTAATTGCAGAGAAAGGGGGTTCTACAAAGTATTGACTCCGGGGGACGCCATACAAATGCCCCCCCACACTTTTTACAGATTTATTTGTAAAAAAAATTGAAAGCTATTTATCATTTTCCTTCCACTTCACAATTATGTGCCACTTTGTGTTGGTCCATCACATAAAATCCCAATAAAATACATTTACATTTTTGGTTGTAACATGACAAAATGTGGAAAATGTCAAGGGGTATGAATACTTTTGCAAGGCACTGTATACATTTGCCCACTGGAATAGGGGCCTTCAAATATTCCTTCAAATTGCTTATTCTCTTCTGTGAAGATCTAAGGAGGATCCAGTGAGAAAGGTAAAGGTGATGCAGATTGTCTCTCCCCATCACCCTTTGGCAAACAAGGCTTGGACCTCAAGATTACCAGCCTGGCCCTGGAGGATATCAGAGTTGGCCTCTTGACAAGCATCCTGTTTCTCATACTATTGTCCACTGCTGTTGGCCATGATGATACTTAACCTTCTCCAACTTGCCTTTACTGTTTTCTGGTCCCTTAACAGGGACGTGACCATGGATGTTTGGCTGTACTAGGTTTTTCAAGACTCTTCTGTATAGCAAGAAAAAAAATCCTTCTCACTTCCATCCAGAAGGGTGGTTTCATCTGGCAAATGGTGGTAATGTCACACATTGGCACTGTATATGTTTGCCCACTGGAGTAGTGGCCTTTAGCTAAATATAGTCCTTCAAATGACTTATTCTCTTCTGTGAAGATCTAAGGAGGATCCAGTGAGAAGGATGAAAGGTGATTCAGATTTGTCTCTCCCCATAACCCTTTGGCAAAGAAGGCTTGAACCTCAAGCTTACCAGCCTGGCACTGGAGGATATCAGAGTTGGCCTCTTGACTTGTTTCTCATCCTGCTGTTGCCCAAGATAATACCTCACCACCTCCAACTTGCCTCAAATGGTTTCCTGTCCCTTAACAGGGACATGAGCAAGGATGTTTGGCTGTTCTAGGTTTTTTTGGGGACCTTTCTGCATAGCAATAAAATCCTTCTCACTTCCATCCAGAAAGGTGGTTTCATCTGCGAAATGGTGGGAACGTCACAAATATATCTGTTTGCCCACTGGCATAGGGGCCTTTAGCTAGATATAGTCCTTCAAATGAGATCTTCTCTTCTGTAAAGATCTAAGGAGAATCCAGTGAGAAGGGCAAATGGTGATTGTAGTTTCTCATCACCCTTGGGCAAAGAAGGTTTGGACCTCAATGTTATCAGCCTGGCATTGAAGGATATCAGAGTTGGAGTCCACTGCTTATCTCAGATTGGATATTGAGAAGCAAAGGTTACTCTACCCATATTGCCAGAATTTTTTTTTAACCTCCCTGGCGGTATGATTCTGGCTGGAATTTAGTGCTGAAAGCGGTACAATTATTTTGCATGGAAATTTGGCGTTTTTATATTGTAGGCATGCAATTCTTATGAATAACTCACTTAAATCTGTCCGAACCAGAGTCTAGTAGACATCCCGGGTATGATAAAGTTTGAAACACAAAATCATAAATTATAATATAATAAAAATATATATAAAAATTATTCAATAATGTAATCAAATCAAAAACACTGAAATTTGCTCAGTTGCAGAATTGTCGTTGTCATTAAATTTATTGTTTGATGATAAATTGTGATTCTAATTTTTTATCAGTGTTTTCTAGCTGGTCTAAAACCACTTTTGACATAAAGGGACACTTTTTGGTTGCTATGGACAATCTCCAGTTTCCAGGCAGAAAAAAACATTTTTTTATTATATAAAATGACATGCAGGGCACTGGGCAGACCACTAGGGACAAAGGGGATGTGTAATTTTTGTATACAGCACTGTAATCTGTAAGATTACAGTACTGTATGTGTTGTGTGTTTTTAAACTTTTTTAAATTTGGCGCCGATCTCCGCTCCCGTGCGTCGTAACGTCGCAGGGAACGGAGATCAGCGGCACCCGGCACTGTGTGAATCGAGCGAGCGGACGGCTCGCACACACAGCGGGGAGACATCGCAGGATCCAGGGGAAAAGGTAAGTAACTTCCCCCCCTGTATCCTGCAATGCGAGCCCGAGTCTGGCTCGGGGTTACCGCTCCCAGCAGAAAAAACTGAACCCGAGCCAGACTCGGGATTACCGCTAGGGAGGTTAAAGAAAGTGCTTCCCTTGGACCAAGCATGCAATGTGTACAAAATGTTTTGGAAGCATACCGTATAAAGAAATGATATATCTTACTACTTGGATATGGTCCTAAACCAGGGGTCTCCAAATTTTCCAAAGGGCCAGTTTACTGTACTTCAAACTTGATGGTGGCCAGACTGTAGCTATTGGAATTAGAAAATGTCCCAGTGTCTGTGGGAGTAAACAATTCCCCAGACATGGTGGTCAGTGGGAAGAGGAATAAAGCCCCAACTTTGGTGTCATTGGGAAGAATAGTGCCCCATCATTGCTGTCATTGGGGGGGAATAGTGCCACATCGTTGGTGTCATTGGGTGGGAATAGTGCCCCATCGTTGGTGTCATTAGGGGGGAATAGTGTCCCATCATTGCTGTCAGTGGAAGGAATAGTGCACCATCATTGGTGTCAGTGGGGGCAATCGTGCCCACAGGCCTGGATACATGCAAGAAAAGGGCAAAAAAGTGGAAGTAATAGTGACTGGTATCAGTGGAGGAATAGTGTATCATCATTGGTGTCTGTTGGAGGAATAGTGACCCATCATTAGTTTCAGTAGAAGAAACAGTGCCTGGTATCGGTGAAGGAATAGTGCCCCATAGTTTGTGTCACTGGGAGGAACAGTACCCCATTGTTGGTATCAGTGGGAGGAATAGTGCTCCATCATTGGTATCAGTGGGAGGAAAAGTGTCCCATCATTGCTGTCAGTGGAAGGAATAGTGCACCATCATTGCTGTCAGTGGAAGGAATAGTGTCTGGTATCTGTGGAGGAATAGTGCACCATCATTGGTGTCAGTGGGGGCAATCGTGCCCACAGGGCTGGATAAATGCAACAGAAGGGCCACATCTGGTCAGCGGGCCACAGTTTGGAGACCACTGTCCTAAGCGATAGAATCCTTTTGAGTCTTGTAACCCAACCTAATTTTGAATATAATGCTGTCTAATGCCGCGTACACACGGTCGGAATTTCCGATGGAAACAGTCCGATGGGAGCTTTTCAACGGATTTTCCGACCGTGTGTATGCCCATCGGTCTTTTTCTATCGGAATTTCTGTCGGACTTTGGATTGAGAACCTGTTCTCAATTTTTCCGACGGAAAACCTTTCTATCGGATTTTCCGATCGTGTGTATGCAATTCCGACACGCAAAATTCCGACGCATGCTCGGAAACAATTCAACGCATGCTCGGAAGCATTAAACTTCCCTTTTATAGTGCAGTCGAACGTGTTTTATGCCGCTGTGTTATTGACGGTCGGAATTTGGTGTGACCGTGTGTAGGCAAGACAGTTTGAGCGAAATTCCGTCGGAATTCCGACGTGAAAACCATCAGAGCTTTTTCCGACGAGAATTCCGACCGCGTGTACGCGGCATTAGAGAAACTTTTGGCCTTGACTTAACAGGCTGAACGCAGTCACCAAAAGTTTTCAATCAAAGTTACCTATCCCATTACCAAGGTTTTGTTTTTTGGTTCTTGCCGTGCTGAGACATCAAGGGTGTTCAGGTCTCGCTTAGGTAATATCAGAAGGTTATCGGATCTTTTCAAGGACACCATTTTATATTAAACTGTGAAAACAAACATCCCTAACCATCTTAGCTCGTCTAGTATCTAGCTGTGACAGTTGGCTCAGTGAGCGGCACCCTGCTCGTACCTCTCTAAGGCCCCTTTCACACTGGGGCGGGAGCCGCGGTGACGGTAAAGCAGCGCTATATTTAGCGATGCTTTACCGTCGTTTTAGCCGCGGTATTCGGCTGCTCGCAGTGCGGCTTTACCCCCCGCGAGCGGCCGAAAAAAGGGTTAAAGACCCCCCGCAGAGCGCCGCCGTAGCGGCGCTTTGCGGCGGTATTGCCGCGGTATTACCGCGGTGTCCCATTCAAATCAATGGGAAGGAGCGGTATAGGAGCGGTGAATACACGGCTCCTATCCCGCTCCAAAGATGCTGCTAGCAGGACTTTTTTTTACCGTCCTGCCAGCACACCGCTCCAGTGTGAAAGCCCGCCGGATTTTTTCAGGCGGTATACAGGTGCTATTTTTAGCGCTGTACCGCCTGAAAAACGCCCCAGTGTGAAAGGGGCCTTAGCCCCCGTACACACGGTTGGAAATTCCGACCACAAAATCCGTCAGATTTTTTCCGACGGATTTTGTCCGACACTGGTGTTGCATACACACGGTCGGACAAAGTTGTCGGAAAATCCGATCATTCTGAACGTGGTGACGTTTGTTGCGTACGACGGGACTACGTAGAGGCTAGTAGCCAATAACTTTGGTCTTGTAATGTGATCTGAGCATGCGTGGCACTTTGTCCGTCGGAATTCGCTACACACGATCGGAAAAAGTCCGATAGGACTTTGTTGTCGGAAAATTTGAGAGCAGGAGATAAAACTTTGTCCGTCGGAAAATCCGGCGGAAAAAGTCCGATGGAGCCTACACACGGTCGGAATTTCCGTCAACATTGTCCGATAGGACATTTTCCGTCAGAAAAAAACGACCGCGTGTACGGGGTAGGGGTGCAACAGATCGTCGCCGATCCGTGATCCGAACGGGCCACCCCGTTCGGATCGGCACACCCCGCGATCCGCGGAGCGCTCCGCGGCCTCGGCCTTAGGAAAGGCCGCGGCTTCGGCTTAGCTCCGGAGCGGCGGCGGCCATCTTTGTACACCCGGCGGCCTTAGGAAAGGCCGCGGCTTCGGCCTAGCTCCGGAGCGGCGGCCATCTTGGTACACCCGGCCACTGTTTACAATGTGATCGCTCCGTCAAATTTGACGGAGCGATCACTTGTAAACATACCCTGCATTACCCAGCCAATATCCTGCATTAACCCTGCATTAACCCTGCATATACTCTGCATTACCCAGCTAATACTCTGCGATACTCTGCATTACCCAGCCAATACTCTGCGATACTCTGCATTACCCAGCCAATACTCTGCGATACTCTGCATTAACCCTGCATATACTCTGCATTACCCAGCCAATACTCTGCGATACTCTGCATTAACCCTGCATATACTCTGCGATACCCAGCCAATACTACAGTGGGGAGATGATGTGGATATTACAGTTGGGGAGATGATGTGGATATTACAGTGGGGAGATGACGTGGATATTACAGTGGGGGAGATGACGTGGATATTACAGTGGGGGAGATGATGTGGATATTACAGTGGGGAGATGATGTGGATATTACAGTGGGGACTATATGGTGGTGGAATTTTCACAGGTTTTTGCAAATTCAATTATTATTTGCTGATCCGAAAAATGATCCGATCCCTGACTCCTGATCCGAGGATCGATCCGATCCGTGAGTTTTTTTATCCGTTGCACCCCTAGTACGGGGCATTAGCCTGGAAGACATTTGTTGGAAGACCAGTTACCATGAAAAGGTGTGCCAGAAGTTTCTTAACCACTTTAAAACCAGCCTAGTTTTGGATTTTAGGTGTTTACATGGTTTTTTTTTGCTAGAAAATTACTTAGAACCCCCAAACATTATATATTGTTTTTTCTAACACCCTAGAGCAGGGGTCTCAAACTAGCGGCCCTCCAGCTGTTGCGAAACTACAAGTCCCATGAGGCATTGCAAGGCTGACAGTTACAAAGCATGACTCCCACAGGTAGAAGCATGATGGGACTTGTAGTTTCGCAACAGCTGGAGGGCCACCAGTTTGAGACCCCTGCCCTAGAGAATAAAATGGCGGTCGTTGCAATACTTTTTTTCACACCGTATTTGCGTAGCTGTCTTACAAGCGTACTTTTTTTGGAAAAAAATCGATTTTGAATAAAAAAATAAGACAACAGTAAAGTTAGTCCAATTTTTTATGTTACGCCGAGTAAATTGATACCCAACATGTCACGCTTCAAAATTGCGCCCGCTCGTGGAATGGCGTCAAACTTTTACCCTCAAAAATCTCAGTAGGCGACGTTTAAAAAATTCTACAGGTTGCAGGTTTTGTGTTACAGAGGAGTTCTAGGGCTATAATTATTGCTCTCACTCTACCGATCGCGTTGATACCTCACATGTGTGGTTTGAACACCGTTTTCTCACGTAGGCGTTCGCTTCTGCACGCAAGCTCGTCGGGACAGGGCGCTTTAAAAAAAAAAAAAACATTTTTTTATTTATTTTGCTTGATTTTATTAACTTTTACACTGTTTTTAAAAAATAAATAAAAATTGGGTCACTTTTTATTCCTATTACAAACATCCCTTGTAATAGAAAAAAATCATGACAGGTCCTCTTAAATATGAGATCTGGGGGGTCAAAAAATCCTCACATCTCATATTTAGACTTAAATGCAAAAGAAAAAAAAAAAAGTCATTTAGAAAAATGACATTGAAAAAATGTTCCTTTAAGAGGTATGGGGCGGAAGTGACTTTTTGACGTCGCTTCTGCCCTGATATGGTATAGAGACGGGTGGGGGCCATCTTAGCCTCACTCGTCTCTATACCCAGCACAGAAAAGGACCTGATTGCCTCCGCCGCTACCGACGGCTCCGGTAAGCGGCGGAGGGCGCGGGAGAGCGGCGGGAGGGGTGGGGGCACCTCTCCCGCCGCCGATAACGGTGATCTTGCGGTGAATCCGCCTCAGAGACCACCATTATCGTAAAACACGACCGACACCTGAAGAGATGGATATCTCGGTTGTGGCAGCAGCTGCTGCCGTTACCGAGATATCCCTCTTCAAAAAAGGGACGTACATCGTCGTGCGCCGGTCGTAAAGTGGTTAAAATATACCGTCGTTCAGAAAACTCCAGCTCTGGTATCTCCATCCCCAACTCCATCCCCCTTTTTTGAAGAGGGATATCTCGGTAACGGCAGCAGCTGCTGCCACAACCGAGATAGGCTGAGGATCGTCTGAAAGAAGAAGCACTGAGCCCCAGTGTGGTAGCACTGTTACCCCGGTGACCTCGGAAACCGTGGTTTAACCTATGATGTTCAAGATGGGACTCTGAGGACATCTGCAGAAACTTTTTAGCAAAAAGTGATTTCCTTTTATCTGGGATTAAATTTACCAATAGACAGGTCAGGGCCGTCTTTAATATTGATTGGACCCTGGGCAAAACTTTTCTTGGGGCCCCCCACATGCAGTTTCACTCTCTACCTGCTCTGAGACATACAATAAATAGCAGCTAGACTCAAAATCAGTTTACTGAATCAGATCAGGCAGCTATTGCGATTGGTTGCCAGAGGTTACAGTGTATCATTACCGCTCACTGACTGGTTGCCAGAGGTTACAGTGTATCATTACTGCTCACTGACTGGTTGCCAGTGGTTACAGTGTATCATTACCGCTCACTGACTGGTTGCCAGAGGTTACAGTGTATCATTACCGCTCACTGACTGGTTGCTAGAGGTTACAGCACACATTACGGCTCACTGATTAGTTGCTAGAGGTTACAGCACATGATTTCTGCTTGTTGATTGGTTGCTAGAGATTACTGTGAATATGACCTCAGGGGCACATGATATACATATCAATGCCGCTGGCCGCCGCTATTTACATATGTATGCCGGTAATTTCCATGTAAACACAGGGTCTGCAGGTGAGTCATCTGTACACAACAATAGGGCAGAGCTGGGCAGCATTAGTAGCAGCACTTCACACTGAGATATTGGGACACAGCACAGGACTAAAACCTCAAGGGAATTTAAACCCGGATAGTTGGCAAGTATAAGGCAGCTGCTTCGGGCCCCACAACAATGACAGGGCCCAGGGCAGCTGCCCCTTTTGCCCTGCCTTAAAAACGGCCCTGAGACAGGTGATGTCCAAAAATAGCCAGATCAAATGATCATTTTTTTTGTCTGAGGGTGGATGCCAACACTGCTACCCAGAAGTTAATGGGTTAGGATGGACAACCAAACAAGTTAAAAAACCTGTCCTAATTGTTGATGTTCAGCCCAGCAAGCTAACGCCGATATCATTCTTGCCCTGCCCTCTCATTTACTTCAGGTCTGCAAATATATGGAGTGCAGTACTGTTCTGTGAAGGTTTGGTTTGTTTTTTTACCTTAAAGGCAGTTGGGTGGTGTCTGCACATCAGACTAGTGTTCTTTAAAATGTGTGAGGAACTGTAGTAGGCCCCCCCAACAGACATTTGATAGTTAGATTGCCAACTGCATCAGGTGAGAGAGTGGAAGGAGAACTTCATACTTGGAACACTCATTCCAGCTGGGCAATTTTGGCTTCTTGTCTTTTCAGTCTAAGGGCTCTTTCACACGGACGGACCGTATGTCCGTTTTTCATCCATCCGTTTTCGGATGAAAAACGGACATACAGGTATCCCTATGGGATAGCGGGTGTCAGCGGATGAGCATCCGCTGACACCCGCTCTCGTCTGTGCCCGCTATGCTCCGTTTCTGCAGACGGAGGAAAACCCCATTTTTTCATCCGTCTGCAGAGCGGATCGGGTGACGACGGACTCTACGGTCCGTCGTCACCCGATCCCCCATAGGGGAGAGCGGCGCTCTGACAGGTCCGTCCCTGCA
The DNA here is from genome assembly GCA_028564925.1 of Lithobates sylvaticus. Taxonomy (NCBI): domain Eukaryota; kingdom Metazoa; phylum Chordata; class Amphibia; order Anura; family Ranidae; genus Lithobates; species Lithobates sylvaticus. Next base: position 597,021,039 of record CM053029.1, read on the forward strand.
CGGAGTGCAGAGACGGACCTGTCATCTTCCTGCTCAGCGGAGATCGCTCCGGCGATCCCCGCTGAGCAAGCGGCTATCCACGGGGCGGATCTGCACTGATCCGCCCCGTGTGAAAGAGCCCTTAATGCTTCATTGGAAATGAGAAGGTTATGTTCCTCGTTTCCACCTTTATGTCATTAACGTTGGATGTGGAATCTTCCAACTGGTCATAAAGTTCCTTGATGTGCTTCCCGTTTGTTGCTATATTTTCTCTCATTTGGGCCTACTGGCACATGGAGGGACTAGAAGATGGAAATTGTACGCCACAGTTACCAAAATTTTAATTTTCACTTTCAATATTTTTTTTTTTTTTACTGAGTTTAAAGCGGGATTCCGCCCACCTATCATTTTTTTTTTTTTCCAGGATCATTTATATATTTTAAAAAGGACAATGTAGTACTCACGTTTTCTGTTTCACAGTTCCCCCCGCTTGCTGATTTCGTGACAAAGGATAGGTTATGAAAATGTGTTCAGGCGGTTGTCATTTTGCTTTTGGGCATTTGAAGCCCACAAGCATGTATTTCCGGGAGGCGGTGAATGCTCACCGCTCGATCCCACACATGCTCAATGCTAACAGCGAGCAGCGACGTCGAAATTCCGGGTTGCCATCGCAACGGGCAGCGTAGTCGGAAGTTCCGAAATCGCACGAGATTTTCGGCATTACGGCGTTCCCAAAGATTCATGGGAAGACTATTACACAGCTCCCAGGGGTCTTTGCGGAGCCGGGAAAAGGCCATAAACACGCCTACTCCCATGGGAGGAGAGCCCGGAAGTCAGGAAACTTATTGAAAGCATCTATACCTATAACTGATTTCAATAGGATTAACTCTAAATTTTGTGTACAACACCACTTTAAGACTACAATATATATCAAGTAAACATGCAATTTCAAGCAATGAAATAAAATCGGATTGAAATCACGTTCGTTGTTTCACCGGGTCTGAGCTTGTTAAGGCCTTGCAGCCTATAAAATTGAAAGTAGGGCAGGGAAGAGATGAGGAAGGGACAGGCCCAGTAGGGCAGGGAAGAGATGAGGAAGGGACGGGCCCAGTAGGGCAGGGAAGAGATGAGGAAGGGACAGGCCCAGTAGGGCAGGGAAGAGATGAGGAAGGGACGGGCCCAGTAGGGCAGGGAAGAGATGAGGAAGGGACGGGCCCAGTAGGGCAGGGAAGAGATGAGGAAGGGACAGGCCCAGTAGGGCAGGGAAGAGATGAGGAAGGGACAGGCCCAGTAGGGCAGGTAACTGATGAGGAAGGGACAGGCCCAGTAGGGCAGGTAACTGATGAGGAAGGGACAGGCCCAGTAGGGCAGGTTTTTCAACCCATAATAAAACCTCACTAAATAAAGGAAAGAGGAAAATATGAAATGTATGTTTGTGTGGTGTAATGAAACTTATGCCGCGTACACACGAATGGACTATCCCGCGGGATTGTCCGCTGGACTCGAGTCCGCCGGACAATCCCCTCGTGTGTGGGCCTTCGATGGACTTTTTTTCCCAAAAGTCCGGCGGACTAGGTTTTAAGTTTTGTTTTAAAATTATCCGCTGGACTTGGCAGTCCGGCGGACAATACGGCCGTCTGTAGTATGGTCCGGCGGACCAAAAAGGACGCATGCTCAGTAGCAAGTATTTTTCTAGTATTTTTCGTTTTCTAGTCCCGTCGTACGCGCTGCACGTCATCGCGTGAACCGCCGGACTTTTAGCGTGATCGTGTGTGGTCAAGTCCGTTCGCTTTCAAGTCCGCCGAAGCCCAGCTGGAAAGTCCGGCGGATTGTCCGCTGGACTAGGTCCGGCGGACAAAGTCCCTTCGTGTGTACGCGGCATTAGGGTTCTGCATCAGGGCTAGGCAGGGCAGGGACGGGCCGGGCCAGGTAGGGTAGGAAGAGGCGGGCAAGGTAAGGCAGGGACGGGCAAGGCCGGGCAGGTTTTTGCCCATAATAAAACATCTCTAAATAAAGGAAAGAGGAAAATAGTAAAAATCATTACACAGGAAATGTATGTTTGTGTGGTGTAATAAAATGAAGGGTTCTACATCAGGGCCATGCAGGGCGGGGGTCGGGCTCCCAGCATTCACCGCTCGATCCCACGCATGCTCAATGCTAACAGCGAGCAGCGACGTCGAAATTCCGGGTTGCCATCGCAACGGGCAGCGTCGTCGGAAGTTCCGAAATCGCACGAGATTTTCGGCATTACGGCGTTCCCAAAGATTCATGGGAAGACTATTACACAGCTCCCAGCGGTCTTTGCGGAGCCGGGAAAAGGCCATAAACACGCCTACTCCCATGGGAGGAGAGCCCGGAAGTCAGGAAACTTATTGAAAGCATCTATACCTATAACTGATTTCAATAGGATTAACTCTAAATTTTGTGTACAACACCACTTTAAGACTACAATATATATCAAGTAAACATGCAATTTCAAGCAATGAAATAAAATCGGATTGAAATCACGTTCGTTGTTTCACCGGGTCTGAGCTTGTTAAGGCCTTGCAGCCTATAAAATTGAAACAGATGTTTGGAAGAACTAAGTTCCAGACAAGATCGGTAGAAAGGATAAGGTCTCAAAATGGAACAGTATGCCGTCAACAGAGGGGCCCATTCCGTAAAAAGGTACTTCCAAGTGGATTCTTTAAGAATGGGAGCCTCTGCTGACCGCTCACTGGTTCCATTTTGGGGCCTTCTCCTTTCTGCCATTGTTTACCGGATATGATCACAACCTAGTGCGGTGCAATAATTTCTGGAAAACCCCCATGAGCATCAATTTGCTGCAACCCACACTCTGGGTGGACAGGACAGTCTAGTACTGGGGTGTCAAACACAATTTCATAGCGGGCTGCATCAGCCATATGGTTGCCCTCAAAAGGCCGGTTGCATCTGTAAGACTAAATGTCGAGCACCCCACCCTCTGCTCCTTACATCAGATGTCAAGAGCCCATCCACCAGCAGAAGTCAAGAGTCCCCCGCCCTCTCTTTACATCACAGGGTCTCCCCCTTACCTTTTGCTGCTGCCGGTAAGAAGCTGGGGGCGAAGCTGGGAAGCAGAAAGTACAGGGTCTGGAGGATGACCCTAGGAGGGCTGGAGTCTGCCGAATGCTGAGACCAGGGGAGGTGGAGACAAGGGGGTGCTGCTGCTGCACAGAGAGGCACAGGATCTGTAGTAAGAGTTCTGTCCTTCTCGCTGTTGACAACTGCTAAGACAAGGTGGGGGTGGAGACAAGGGGGGGATGCCGTAGCTGCATGGAGAAATGCGAGGGCCACATGAAATGGCCTGGTGGGCTGGACTTGGCCCGTGGGCCTTGTGTTTGACACATGTGGTCTGATATTTTGAATTATAAATACCTATAGAGCACACGGGTGGGAATGGTCCACAGTTTGGCTGTCAGAACCAGTAGTTATGAGAAAGGTGGGAGTGTAGATGAGGAAAACAGAAGAGGGATGGCATAAGGAGTAAGGATCAAAAATGTGAAGGAATGCATTTTCAACAGGAAGTTAACCTGGATGATGTAAATGTGGTATTTCGCTATACTGGCCCCATCTGCTGCCTTTGTAGCTTTTGTGTTTCACCCCCTCCTAACCCTTCCACTCTGTACATTATATACTCTGGACCCCTTCACACTGTATGTTACTCTGTGCATTACCCACTTCTGACCCCTGAACTATGTACATTACCCACTCCTGACCTTTGTACATTACCCACTCCTGACCCTTGAACTATGTACATTACCCACTCCTGACCCTTGAACTATGTACATTACCCACTCCTGACCCCTGAACTATGTACATTACCCACTCCTGACCCCTGAACTATGTACATTACCCACTCCTGACCCCTGAACTATGTACATTACCCACTCCTGACCCCTGAACTATGTACATTACCCACTCCTGACCCCTGAACTATGTACATTACCTCCTAACCTACCCATGACTCCTGAACTATGTGCATCACCAACTCCTGACCCCTTAACTACAGTGACCACCACTGTAGAAACCACCATGTCACGCACGACAAGCTTTTGGTATGGTGACACATCGGATGGCTTGTCTGGCGTGAGATGGTGGTTTCATATAGGCCATGCCATGTTGTGACGTCATGCCTAGTGTGGGGGAGGCGTTGGCATGGTAGATGGCTCCGTGCGGTGAGAGTGGTTGAGGATTGGATGGTGATGGCGACAGCAGTGCACTGTCTGCATCATGTGTTGGATGGCTATGGCAGGCAGAGCTTACTAGTGTTGGTGTGGCAGGCTCTGGTGGGCGTTTACCCATACAGGTGACAGTGGGTACATAAAGGGGATACCAGAGGAGGTCAAACTACCATCGCTATGGCTCTGAGGAAGAGGGTTCGCCCTTGTAAAGCGTAAGCCGCTTGCGATGCCATCTGGTTTCTCCAAACACCTGGTTCAGGCTGTAGGCGTCTAGAGATACTGCTTGCTTTTGCTGGAGCATTGATAAGCCTTGTTTTAAAGCTCGTTTGTGAGTATATTTCTTGTTGTTTTATGAATACATTTTATCTTTGGTAATGCACAAGGTCGGTGCGCCCTCCTGTTCTTTTTGTGTGTTCCTTTTATGTGTTCCTTTTATGTATTTGTGAACCTTCTCTCTCTCGCAGTCATGCTTCTGGCACGGACGGCCCACGAAACCTTGTTACGGATTCTCTTCTTCCCGACGGGATCCTTCCGCCAGCCTCGCCCCAATGCCTCCGAGGTCCTAACCCAGCACCTCCTCCAGCGGAACCTGCCGCCCTGGACCTCCTTCTGCGTGAAGTACAGCGCCGCCGACAACGACCAGTTCGGTTTATCTAACTTCAACTGGGAAGTGAAAGGCGCAAATTACCACATCCTCCGGACGGGCTGCTTCCCATTCATTAAGTATCACTGCTCCCGCGCTGCCCCCCAGGACCTGCGCCTCCTCAACCACTTCTTTACCAGTCTGAAAGCCATAAATCTAGGTAAGTGATGGAGAGATGCTGTAATTACACCCCACACACTCCATCCTGCCTCCCACCCAAGGCTTATTAAATATTTAGCTTTATAAAGGCCATCAATTGTCTTTTCAAACAGAATATGCGGAGCGTGGCTTCCTGTGGCTGCTTATCCATATGGCTGGGATTAATTACTTTGCTTTATTATTGCAGCTTATTAAAATCTCCCTTGCTGCCGTTGGTTAGAACAGCCCATTATGTTAGCGGGTTATTATGGGTTTCATATTAATCGCATTATTATCTCTCTGGCTGCCTTTCATTAGTAAAGCTGCAGAGATGCTTGTAACATAAATAAATAAAATAAAGTTATCCCATCTCTCCGTCGCTAGCACAATAACTGGGGGAGCCGGCGACGGGAGGATGTGGAGGCCGAGCAGAACGCGACGAGATGGTGTTGCTGTGGCTTCGGGAATTGTTTTCTGATTGGTTCTTTTTTTTTTTTTGTCTACTTGGCAGGGATCCCCACTCTTATGTATGGCCTGGGATCCTGGATGTTCGCAAGAGTAACAGAGACTGTCCATACCAGCTGTGGGCCGGTGACCATCTACTTCCTGATCAAGGAGGACGAAGGAGCTTTGTTCTGACGCTGGATCCAATCTTCCCATAATGTCTGGAATTTGTTTAAAATTTCCTGCTTTTCCTTCATTTAAAGATGTTTTATTATGGGGTGAACCTATAATTAATAAAATAAAGGGTTCTGCAACAGCGCAGGGGTCGGGTTAGACTGGGCAGGGCCGGAGAGAGCCCTGTCTTACCGTACCCTGCCCTGTCTGGCCCCCGCGCCCTGCTCTGCTGCAGAACCCTTCATTTTCTTACAGCACACAAACATCCATTTCACGTGTAATTATTTTTTATTGTTATTTCCATCTATTATTTTCATCTTTCCTTTATTTAGTGATGTTTTTCCTAAGGGTGGAAACATGCCCTGTCTGGTCCAATCCAGCCCTGCCTGGCTCCGACCCTTAATTTTATTACATCAAACAAATGTACATTTCATGTATAACCATTTTTTACTTTTATTTTCCTCTTTCCTTTATTCAGTAATGTTTTATTATAGGGGGAAACCTGCCCTGTGCGGCCCAGCCCGACCCCCGCCCTGCATGGCCCTGATGTAGAACCCTTAATTTTATTACACCACACAAACATACATTTCCTGTGTAATGATTTTTACTATTATTTTCCTCTTTCCTTTATTTAGAGATGTTTTATTATGGGGAAAAAGCTGCCCTGCCCGGCCTTGCCCGTCCCTGCCTTACCTTGCCCGCCTCTTCCTGCCCTACCTGGCCCGGCCCGTCCCTGCCCTGCCTAGCCCTGATGCAGAACCCTAATGCCGCATACACACGAAGGGACTTTGTCCGCCGGACCTAGTCCAGCGGACAATCCGCCGGACTTTCCAGCTAGGCTTCGGCGGACTTGAAAGCGAACGGACTTGACCACACACGATCACGCTAAAAGTCCGGCGGTTCACGCGATGACGTACAGCACGTACGACGGGACTAGAAAACGAAAAATACTAGAAAAATACTTGCTACTGAGCATGCGTCCTTTTTGGTCCGCCGGACCATACTACACACGGCCGTATTGTCCGCCGTACTGCTAAGTCCAGCGGATAATTTTAAAACAAAACTTAAAACCTAGTCCGCCGGACTTTTGGGAAAAAAAGTCCGTCGAAGGCCCACACACGAGGGGATTGTCCGGCGGACTCGAGTCCAGCGGGCAATCCCGCGGGATAGTCCCTTCGTGTGTACGCGGCATAAGTTTCATTACACCACACAAACATACATTTCATATTTTCCTCTTTCCTTTATTTAGTGAGGTTTTATTATGGGTTGAAAAACCTGCCCTACTGGGCCTGTCCCTTCCTCATCTCTTCCCTGCCCTTCTGGGCCTGTCCCTTCCTCATCTCTTCCCTGCCCTACTGGGCCTGTCCCTTCCTCATCTCTTCCCTGCCCTACTGGGCCTGTCCCTTCCTCATCTCTTCCCTGCCCTACTGGGCCTGTCCCTTCCTCATCTCTTCCCTGCCCTACTGGGCCTGTCCCTTCCTCATCTCTTCCCTGCCCTACTGGGCCTGTCCCTTCCTCATCTCTTCCCTGCCCTACTGGGCCTGTCCCTTCCTCATCTCTTCATTGCCCTACCAGGCTTGTCCCTTCCTTGCCTTACCTGGTCCGTATTTTCCTCATCTCTTCCCTGCCTTACCTGGCCCGCCTCTTGCTGACCTACCTGGCCCATTCCTGCCCTGCCTAGCCCTGATGCAGAACCCTAAGTTTCATTACACCACACAAACATACATTTGTAATCCTTTTTACTATTATTTTCTTCTTTCCTTTATTTAGTGAGGTTTTATTATGGGGGGAAAACCTTCCCTGTCCCTTCATGCCTTACCTGGACTGTCCTTTTCCCCATCTCTTCCCTGCCTTACCTGACCCTTCCCTTCCATGGCCCATCTTTTCCCTGCCTTACCTGGCCCGTCCCTTCCCTGCCTTACCTGGCCCGTCCCTTCCCTGCCTTACCTGGCCCGTCCCTTCCCTGCCTCACCTGGCCCGTCCCTTCCCTGCCTCACCTGGCCCGTCCCTTCCCTGCCTCACCTGGCCCGTCCCTTCCCTGCCTTACCTGGTTCACCTGGCTCGTCCCTTCCTTGCCTCACCTGGCCCGCCCCTTCCCTGCCTCACCTGGCCCGCCCCTTCCCTGCCCTACCTTGCCCGCCCCTTTTATAATTTCAGAATACGTCAAAGTATGCAATCCTTTTCACCACAATATACTGACTTTCTTATTGTTGCAACAGGCTCCATCCACTACAGGCTGCATGCAGAAAACTACAGGAGGGGGAGGAGACAAGACCAGTCACCCTGCACAAGAAGAGAGTGCAGAGCTGTGGGAGGGACCCAGCCGGCTCCACCCTCTACAGAAAACGACAGGAGGGGGCGGAGACAAGACCAGTTACCCTGCACAAGGAGAGAGAGTAGAGCTGTGGGAGGGACCCAGCCGGCTCCACCCTCTACAGGCTGCCTGCAAAAAACTACGGGGGGGCGGAGTCACCCTGCACAAGAAGGGAGAGCCGCATTACAGGAAGCTCCTGCACAGATCTGGAAGGCGTACGCACAGCACACAAAGCCTCCAGGAAGAATACACATGGCTCTTGTGTTTGGATGATATTCGCTTATTTCGGAGTTCAGCCCACTCCAGCATCTTTGATGAGGAATGAAGTAGTCCTTCTCCTTTAAGAACATACTGAATGATGCAAAATTAAACTATACCTAAACTATAAACTATAAAGTCTTAAAGGGATTAGACCCCTGTCAGGTTTTTATTGCTGTCTTCCTCTCATTAGGAAAATTCACCCTTCTCTATTCGTCCTGTAAGAAAATCCCAAAATTTTGGGTTGTCCCCAGAACAAAAAGAGAGGAGAAATCTTCCAATGCGGACACTAGTTCTGATGACAACCAGGATTTGGGTTTAGGTTCCATTCACACTTGTGCGACTTGTCATGTGACTTTGGACCCTAAAGTCGCATGACAAGTCGCACCCCATGTTTTTCAATGACAACCGTTCAAATCTGTGCGACTTAAAATCACTGCGACTTTAACTACTTCCCACCCGGCCACTGTACATATATGGCCGGGTGGGAGCCGTCTACTTCTGATAGGACGTTCCGGAACGTCCTTCAGAAGTAGCGGGATCGCGTGCCCGCGCAGCGGCGTGATCCCGATGCGCTCGTGTCACCCGGACACGGCGCATCTCGGATCGGCAGGAGGGCTCGGTGATTGGCCCTCCTGATCACATGACGGCCGTGTTGAATCACAGCCGTCATGTGATGTAAGCAAACAGCCGGTTGCTAGGCAATCGGCTTCTCCTCTCCTCACACGGAAGTCGTCGGTGAGGAGACGAGAGCGGATCGCTGCAGCCGGCTGGTGATCAGTGAGTATTAGCTGTTTTTTTTACAGTTTTTTACTCACTGATCACCAGTGTAGTGTCCCCACAGTGTAAACACACATGTCCCCAAAACACACATGTCCCCACAGTGTAAACACACATGTCCCCAAATAAAAACACATGTCCCCAAATAATAAAAACACATGTCCCCCACATATGTCCCAGTAAAATAACATGTGCCAATGATTATCTGCACACATATTTCCATGATCACCTGCACACATCTGTACATGATCATTTGCGTACATCTGTCCGTGATCACACAAACCAATTATTATACACTTAACGGAATTTTTTTTACTAAAAAAAAATGTAGCAGAATACATTTTGGCTTAGATTTATGACAAAATTTGATTTTATTGGATTTCTTTTAAAAAAGAAAGGAGAAAATATTGTTTTTTTTCAAAATTTCCGCTATGTTTTCGCTTATATCGCAAAAAAAAAAAACGGAGTCGCAAATAAATACCACCAAACTAAAACTCTATTTGTGCAAACAAAATGATAAAAAATTCATTTGGTTACAGCATTGCATGACCGCGCAATTGTCATTGAAAGTGCGAGAGCGCTGAAAGCTGAAAATTGGTCTGGGAAGGAAGGGGGCAAAAGTGCCCGGTATTGTAGTGGTTAAAAGAAAGAAAAAAAAGGTTCCTGCACTACTTTGGTCCGATTTTAATGCGACTTGAGAGTCATAAACTGCAATGTAAACCCTGGAGAGTCACATGAAAGTTGCATCTGAATGTTATACATGAGACAGTTGACCATTATCATTGGTGAAAGCCTAAGTCGCACCCGTCCAAAGTTGCACGACTTTTGAGTTGTACAAGTGTGAATGGAGCCAACTGCTTGCAGGTGAGGACATGACTGACTCGGGTGCATTAGAAGGTGGTTGCTATGAAATCCCTTCGTGCCGTGTCCTCTGGTATGCCGGGGGGGTCTCTTCACTTTTTTTTTTTCTTTATCTTGTTTTCTCATCTTCCTCCATTTTTCTTATCTGTTTTCAATATACTGAAATACAAACATGTGATGGCAGATCCGGTGTGATCACAAAGGCCCGGACTTTCCAGAATGTGAAGGGAGGTGAAGGCTTCACCAAACGGCAGTCAGAGGGACAGATTTTGTTAAATTAAATTTAATAAATTGAAATATTTATACATTGTAGTTGAATGTAATTCTTTATTTTGTAACATCGGCTAGGTTTACACCTGCGCCTAAACCACCAATTCTCGGAAAAGTGATCCACATTCACATCGCTTTTCAGATATTTGGATTATGGACGATGGGACTTTAATGGTGCCAAAACACATAGATGATAGACAATTAAAACCAACAGGGAATATCCAAGTAGAATTTCATATGCAGTTGACATATGCTCTTCCTTCGACATGTTTCGCCGATAAGCTTCTTCAGGAGCTTCAAAGCGCTACATATTGCCAAAACTAGAATTGAGAGCAAACAAGGTATTAAAATAAATTACAACGTAAAAAATGACTGCAATTGCGAACAAACGGCATATCACTTTAAGTGCAATACAAATAACTACATAGATCTACCACAAACATTGGAAAATAAATCCACTGGAGGGCATCTCACCATAGATATCCTAGAATGGATGTTGGATATTTATGTTGAGATGTCCTCCAGTGGATCTTTTTTAAATGTTGGTGGTACATCTATGTAGTTATTTGTATTGCATTTGATGTAATCTAAAGTAATATGCTGTTTGCTCTCAATTCTAGTTTTGGCACTATGTAGCGCTTTGAAGCTCCTGAAGACGCCTATTGGCGAAACATGTCCAGCAAAGAGCAATTGTCAACTGCATATGAAATTCTACTTGGATATTCCCTGTTGGTTTTAATTAATGGTGCCAAAACGCATAGATGATGGATCCTAAAAACCAACAGGGAATATCCAAGTAGAATTTCATATGCAGTTGACAATTGCTCTTTGCTGGACATGTTTCGCCAATAGGCGTCTTCAGGAGCTTCAAAGCACTACATATTGCCAAAACCAGGGATATTCCCTGTTGGTTTTAATGATCTATCATCTATGTGTTTTAGCATCATTAATTAAAACCAACAGGGAATATCCAAGTAGAATTTCATATGCGGTTGACAATTGCTCTTTGCTGGACATGTTTCGCCAATAGGCGTCTTCAGGAGCTTCAAAGCACTACATATTGCCAAAACCAGGGATATTCCCTGTTGGTTTTAATGATCTATCATCTATGTGTTTTAGCACCATTAATTAAAACCAACAGGGAATATCGAAGTAAAATTTCATATGCAGTTGATAATTGCTCTTTGCTGGACATGTTTTGCCAATAGGCATCTTCAGGAGCTTCAAAGCGCTACACATTGCAAAAACTAGAATTGAGAGCAAACAAGGTATTGAAAGTTTAAACATGACTGAAATTGTGAAATAAACGGCATATTACTTTAGATTACATCAAAATAAACACAAATAACTACATAGATGTACCACCAACATTGTAAAATAAATCCACTGGAGGGCATCTCAACATAACTATCCAACATCCATTCTAGGATATCTACGGTGAGATGCCCTCCAGTGGATTTATTTTCCAATGTTTGTGGTACACCTATGTAGTTATTTGTATTGCACTTAAAGTAATCTAAAGTGACATGCTGTTTGTTTGCAATTTCAGTCTTTTTTTTTTTTACATTGTAATTTATTGTAATACCTTGTTTGCTCCCAATTCTAGTTTTGGCAATATGTAGCGATTTGAAGCTCCCGAAGAAGCCTATTGGCGAAACATGTCGAAGGAAGAGCATATGCCAATTGCATATGAAATTCTACTTGGATATTATTCCCTGTTGGTTTTAATTATCCAGCAGTATCTGTATGCTGTTTTTTTAATGCCTATGCACTATAAAGTACATTTATATTATCATTTATGCGTTTTGGCACCATTAACCACTGCCTGCCCACCCTATAGCCGAAAAACAGCTACAGGGCGGGCTTAGTTTGTCGGGAGGGCATCCATGGATGTCTTCCCATGATGCCTGTGTGCCCCCCCCCCCCCCTCAGTGGCGCCCTCTGTGATCACTGAGTTTTTCAAAGATCGGGTAAAGGGACAATCACAGCGGCCCTTTACCATGTGATCAGCTGTGTCCAATGTCAGCTGATCACGGAAGTAAACACAAGCCGGTTGTCGGCTTTTCTTTCCTCACGCTCACAGTGCGAGGAGAGAAAAAGAGAGCCGATAACCAGCTTGTGTTAAAGGGTCATCGGCACTGATTATCAATGCAGTTCCAACAGTGCCCACCAGTGCTGCCAATCAGTGTCACCTATTAGTGCAGCCTATCAGTGACCACCAGTGAAAGAGAAAAATTACATGTTTTTAAAATTTTATCGCAAACTGACATTTTTTTTTTTCCAAAATGTTCCTATTTCTTTTTTATTCTTCCCAAATTTTCCTTTTTTTTTTTCTTGTTTAGCAAAAAAATTTAATAAAAATCCCAGCTGTGATTAACCGCTTCCCGACCGCCTCCTGCACATATACGTCGGCAGAATGGCACGGCTAGGCAAAAGCACGTACATGTACGTCCCCTTTAATTGCCTAGCCGTGGGGTCGCGTGCATGCGACGCCGGCGGCGTGCTCGCGACCCGGTCGGGAGCTCCGTGACCGCGGCCGCGGGACCAGCGGACCCGAACGGGTCACAGAGCTGAAGAACGGGGAGAGGTCTGTGTAAACAAACCTCTCCCCGCGCTTCCTACACTGCCTGTCACTGATCGGCTGTTCCCTGTCATGGGGAAAGCCGATCAATGACGTCAGATGTCAGCCACGCCCCCTAATGTAAAAAAAACACACACGTCACAGACCATAACCCCTCCCTGCCCCCTAGTGGTTAACTCTTTCACTGCCAGTGTCATTTATACAGGAATCAGTGCATTTAAATAGCATTGATTGCTGTATAAATGACAATGGTCCCAAAAATGTGTCAAAATGTCCGATGTGTCCGCCATAATGTCGCAGTCACAATAAAAATCGCTGATCGCCGCCATTACTAGTAAAAAAAAAATATTAATAAAAATGCTATAAAACTATCCCCTATTTTGTAAACGTTATAACTTTTGCGCAAACCAATCAATAATCGCTAATTGCGATTTTTTTTTTTTTTTACCAAAAATATGTAGAAGAATACGTATCGGCCTAAACTGAGGAAAAAAAAAAATGTTTTTTTTTTATATATTTTTTGGGGATATTTATTACAGCAAAAAGTAAAAAATATTGCTTTTTTTTTATTTCAAAATTGTCGCTCTATTTTTGTTTATAGCACAAAAAAAAAAAAACGCAGGGGCGATCAAATACCACCAAAAGAAAGCTCTATTTGTGGGGGGAAAAGGGACGTCAATTTTGTTTTCATGTAACGTCGCACGACCGCGCAGTTGTCAGGTAAAGCGACGCAGTGCCGAACCGCAAAAAGTACTCTGGTCATGAAGGGGGGTAAAATCTTCCGGGGCTGAAGTGGATAATAAACAGGATTCTGGAGAGGAGTTTCCTCAAACACAACTGGAACTTTTATCACCTTCACCCCAGAAGTAGATAAATTGCCTTTGTACTGTGTTCTTTAGGGTCACTATATACATACACACACAATCTGACTTATGAGCAACTCCTTGTACTAAATCGTTTTCTGATAGATCTAAAGGAGATTGTACAATCAGATTGTAGAGTGTGTGGTGCTCTTAGGCCTGGTTCACACCTTTTTGCATTTTTTTTTTTTGTGCGTTTTCAGTTTTGTAGAAACGCACTACAGTCCGTTTAGCATGGTTTCCTATGGATGTAGTTCACATTTGTGCATTTTATGAAAAGTAGACATGTGCAATTCGTTTTTTTTAGTTTTTTTTTTCGTTATTTTCGTTCGTTCGTTTTCGTACGAATGAACAAATCGTTCGAATCGTACGAATCCGAATAACGAATCGTACGAATCCGAAAAACAACGAAAAGCCGAAAAAAACTAATTAGAAACAACGAATGTACTAATAAAGAAAATCCAAAAAACGAAAACGAATGAAAAAATTTGTACATTCGTAACTTTTTTTTTTTGTTGAATTGGTAATTTTCCGTGTCCCTTACAATGGCGCTGCTAAACGTGCTTCGAATGGATTGAACAAAAAAATTCGTACATTCGTAACTTTTTTTTTCGATTCGTAACTTTTTTTTTTTTCGATTCGTAACATTTTTTTTTTTTTTTTTTCGATTCGTCATTTTCCGTGTCTCTATTGAACAAAAAAATTCGTACATTCGTAACTTTTTTTTTTTTCGATTCGTAACTTTTTTTTTTTGATTCGTAAATTATTAAAATGTAATAATAGCATACACATTACATAAAATTATGAATTATGCTCCGATTACGAATCTACGAATGTTACGAATGTACGAATAAATACGAATGCGTCCGAAAATTAAACTAACGAAAAAACGAATCAACGAAAAAATAACTCTTACGAATGTACGAATCGTTCCGAATACGAACACCGGCGACTTACGAATGTACGAATCGTTATGAATACGAACACCGGCGACTTACGAATGTACGAATCGTTATGAATCAACGGAAACGAAAAAAACGAAACGAAAAAAAACAATTTTTTTTCGGAAACGAAAAAAACGAAACGAAAATAAACAAATTTTTTTGTTGTGCACATGTCTAATGGAAAGGGCCAGGGACTTTTTTTTCCTGGTTTTTGGTTCCATAGCCTTCAATGGATCAAAAGCGTGTATTGAGAAACGCAAAATGCACCTGGAATATGCAACCTGCATAGAGAGTAGGTGTGAATCAGGCCTTAAAGGGTTTGTAAACCCTTGTTTAAAAAAAATGAAATAAAACAAACAAACATATCATACTTACCTCCACTGTGCAGGACACCCGTGCCGGCGCGCTCCTGAGTCCGGTAGACATGTGCACAATAGAAAAATTTGTTTAGTTTCTGTTCGTTTCCGTTGATTCGTAATTTCGTAAGTCGTCGGTGTTCGTATTCGGACTCGTTCGTATTTTCGTAAGAGCTATATTTTCGTTGATTCGTATTTCCGTTTTCTAATTTTCGTTTATTCAAAATTCGTATTTTCGTTATATTTCGTATCCGGACGCATTCGTATTTTCGGAAGAGCTATATTTTCGTTGATTTGAAATGATTCGTATTTCCGTTAATCTAATTTTCGTTGATTCGAAATTCGTATTTTCGTAGATTTAATTACATTCGTACTTTCGTGAGATTGATTTATTCGTACTTTCGTAACATTGTTTTCGTAGATTCGTAATCGGAGCATAATTCATCATTTTATGTAATGTGTTTGCTATTTATATGTTTAAGAAACAAAGAATTTCTCTCTCACAAGTCAGAAATCCACCAAAACACACAGAGCCTCCGACCCAACCACACCCTATCCGGACTCTGGATGGAATATTTCAGAATCAGAACTAACATTCGTTCTTTCGAATTCTCGATCAGCAGAATTTTCGTTATTTCGTATTTTCGTTGTTTTGATTTCCTTTTTTCCGAATATTCGTAATTTAGATTTTTCGTTCATTTTGATTTTCGTTATTTTTGAATCTTTGTTCGGTATTTTCGTTGTTTCTGTTTTCGTTTTTCGGATTTTCATTCTTTCGTAGTTTCGTTGTTTTCTAAATTAATTATTTCGTATTTTCGTTGTTTTTCATATTCGTTCTTTTCGATAGTTTTTTTTTCGTTAGAATTTTTAGTAAACCATTCGTTTATTCGTACGATTACGAATGAACGAATATAACGAATTTGAGCGGAAAACAAATTCGTAACTGAACGAATTGCACATGTCTAGAGTCCAGCTTCTGTGTGTATTCACACAGAAAGCGGGACTCGGCCCCGCCACCCCCCCGTCAATGGATTGAATTGACAGCAGCGGGAGCCAATGACTGCGCTGCTATCAATCTATCCAATCAAGAGCCGAGGCAACGGCAAGAGAGGTATAGTAGCGCGTCCCCGCAGAGGGAACAAAGGGCTCAGGTGAGTAAAAAACGGGGGGGGGGGGGGGGGGTTGCTGGACAGGAATTTTTTATATAATTATTATTTTTATAATATATACGTCTTGTTCTGGGGCAGAACTTTTTATAAAAATAAAAAAATATAAAAATATATATATATAAAAAAATATATATATGTATATATATAATATAATATAATATAATATATACGTCTTGTACTGGGGCAGAACCTTTTATAAAAGTAAAAAAATATAAAAGTATATATAAAAAAAAAAAGAAAAAAAAAAATATATATAGACATATACAGTACGTATATGTCTATATATATATATATATTTTTTTTTTTTTATGCTATATAATATTACTGTACGTATAATAAAAAATCAAATCAGCAAACTTTAAAACGAGACGAGCTTCACCATGCTTCTTCTTCAGCAATGGAGTCTTGTGTTGTGAGTGTGCATACAGGCCATGGCGGGTGAGGGCATTACTTATTGTTTTCTTTGAAACAATTGTACCTGCTAATTCCAGGTATTTCTGAAGCTCTCCACAAGCGGTCCTTGGCTCTTGGACAATTCTTCTGAAAATTCTTTTCACTCCTCTGTCAGAAATCTTGTGAGGAGCACCTGGTCGTGGCCGGTTTTCGGTAAAAAGATGTTCTTTCCACTTCTAGATTACGGCCCCAACAGTGCTCACTGGAACATTCAGAAGTTTAGAAATCCTTCTGTAACCAATGCCATCAGTATGTTTTGCAACAATAAGGTTTGCGAAGGTCTTGTGAGAGCTCTTTGCTTTTACCCATCATGAGATGTTTCTTGTGTGACACCTTGGTGATGAGACATCTTTTTCTAGGCCATCAGTAGAGCCTGAACCAGCTGATATTAACCACATCAATACCGGGCACTTTCGCCCCCCTTCCTTCCCAGACCAATTTTCAGCTTAAGAATAAGAATTGCGCGCTCATGCAACGGCTGTATTGAGATTTTTTTTTCATTTTGTTCGCACAAATAGAGCTTTCTTTTGGTGGTATTTATTAATGACTTTTTTGCGATATAAGCGAAAAAAAAGAGCGGAAATTTGGAAAAAAATATATATATATTTTCTTTATTCTATTTTAAAAGAAATCCAATAAAATCTAATTTTGTCTTAAATTTAAGCCAAAATATATTCTGCTACATGTTTTTGGTAAAAAAAAAAAATCCCGTTAAGTGTACAATAATTGGTTTGTGTGATCACGGACAGATGTACGCAAATGATCATGTACAGATGTGTGCAGGTGATCACAGACAGATGTGTGCAGATAATCATTAGGACATGTGATTTTACTGTTATATATGTGGGGGACATGTGTGTGTTTATTGTGTGTTTTACTTGTGTGTTTTACATTGTGTTGGTGACACTACACTGGTGATCAGTGAGTAAAAAGCTGTAGAAAAACAGCTCAGACTCACTGATCACCAGCCGGCTACATCGATCGCCTCTCCTCATCGACCACTTCCGTGTGAGGAGAGGAGAGCCGATTGCCTAGCAACCGGCTGTTTGTTTACATCACATCGGCAGGAGGGCCGATGTGATCAGGAGGGCCAATCGCAGAGCCCTCCTGCCGATCTAAGATGCGCCGCGTGACACGAGCACATCAGGATCGCACCGATGCGCAGGAACGTGCGCGATCCCGCTCTTTCTGAAGGACGTTTCTGAATGTCCACTCAGAAGGAGAGAGCGCCCACCCGGCCGTTTATGTGCAGTGGCCGGGTGGGAAGTGGTTAATTTGCACTAACAGGGGGCAGGATTTCTTTCTAATTACTGATAGATTTCAGCTGGTGTCTTGGCTTTCCATGCCCTTTTGCACCTCCCTTTCTTCATGCGTTCAATACCTTTTCCCTGTATCCTGCCATTTTATTACACAGAACTTCATTTATGAACTTATTTGTTTTGGTGTCTTTGTATGTGTGGATTGCATGGGTTGTTACCGACATGTGGGGAAAATGTCATGTCAATAACACCTGTGTGTGTGTGTGTATACACACACACACACACACACACACACACACTCATATACATACACACGCACACACACACACACTCATATACATACACGCACACACACAAGGTAAATACACTATATTACCAAAAGTATTGGGACACCTGCCTTTACATACACATGAACGTTAATGGCAACCCAGTCTTAGTCTGTAGGGTACAATACAGCTTCAACTCTTCTGGGAAGGCCGTCCACAAGGTTTAGGAGGGTGTCTATGGGAGTGTTTGACCATTCTTCCAGAAGAGCATTTGTGAGGTCAGGCACTGATGTTGGACAAGAAAGGCCTGGCTCGCAGTCTCCGGTCCAATTCATCCCAAAGGTGTTCTATCGGGTTGAGGTCAGGACTCTGTGCAGGCCAGTCAAGTTCCTCCACCACAAATTTGCTCATCCGTGTCTTTATGGACTTTGCTTTGTGCACTGGTCTAAATCCTTTGGTGGAGGGGGGATTATGGTGGGGGGGTTGATTTTCAGGGGTTGGGCTTGGCCCCTTAGTTTCAGTGAAGGGAACTCTTAAGGCATCACCATACCAAGACATTTTGGACAATTTCATGCTCCCAACTTTGTGGGAACAGTTTGGGGACGGCCCCTTCCTGTTCCAACATGACTGCACACCAGTGCATAAAGCAAGGTCCATAAAGACATGGATGAGCGAGTTTGGGGTGGAGGAACTTGACTGGCCTGCACAGAGTCCTGACCTCAACCCGATAGAACACCTTTGGGATGAATTAGAGCGGAGACTGCGAGCCAGGCCTTCTTGTCCAACATCACACATGCGTTTCTGGAAGAATGGTCAAACATTCCCATAGACACACTCCTAAACCTTGTGGACGGCCTTCCCAGAAGAGTTGAAGCTGTTATAGCTGCAAAGGGCGGGGCCAACTCAATATTGAACCCTCCGGACTAAGACTGGGATGCCATTAAAGTTCATGTGCGTGTAAAGGCCGGCATCCCAATACTTTTGGTAATATAGTGTGTGTGTGTGTGTACAAATTTTCTTATATATACTGTATAATATAAAAAAACTAAAATTAAAATTCTTTAATAATATATAGACATTAAAGAAATTATATATTTTTTTATATTATACATAATAAAAATAAGTGTGTGTGTGTGTATGTATGTATATATATATATATATATATATATATATATATATATATATATATATATATATATATATATATATATATATATATGTGTATGTGTATGTGTATATATATATATATATATATATATATATATATATATATATATATATATATATATATATTATTTTTTTATTATTATTATATATATTAATATAATATAAAAAAAAATATATATATATATATATATATATATATATATATATATATATATATATATATATATATAAAATGTATACTATAAAAAAATAAAAATATAAAAAAATAATATAATTTCTTTAATATATATATATATATATATATATATATATATATATATATATATATATATATATATATATATATATATATATAATTTCTTTAATAATATATAGACAATAAAGAAATTATATATATTTTTTTATATTATACAGTGTATATTATATATAATAAAAATAAGTGTGTGTGTGTGTGTATATATATATATATAATATATACTATATAATATTAAATATATATATATAAAATGTATAATATAAAAAAAGAATATACATTTCTTTAATATATATATATATATATATATATATATATATATATATATATATATAAAGAAATTATATAATTTGTTTATATTATATATATAAAAAATTGTATAATATAAAAAAATATATATAATTTCTTTAATAGATTATTAAAGAAATTGTATAATTTTTTATATTATACAGTATATATAATAAAAATAAGTATGTATATATATATATATATATATATATATATATATATATATATATATATATATATATATATATATACATACCGTATATATATATAATTTTTTTTTTTTTTACTTTTATAACGTTCTGTCCCAGTATCGGTCACAAAGTTCTGCCTTCTATAGGAAACACACTAATAAAATAGTTTTTAAACACCGAAGCACGTGCCGTCTCTCTCGCCGTCCACTCCCCCAGCCCTCAAGCCCTGCCGCTTTTGATTTCA
Source organism: Lithobates sylvaticus (assembly GCA_028564925.1). Taxonomy (NCBI): domain Eukaryota; kingdom Metazoa; phylum Chordata; class Amphibia; order Anura; family Ranidae; genus Lithobates; species Lithobates sylvaticus. Next base: position 597,041,133 of record CM053029.1, read on the forward strand.
GATAACACGTATTGCTGACTACGCACATCCAATTTCCAATAAATACGAATAAACGAGGCCTCCCGTCCGAGCAGCGGCGGAGAGCGAACTCCTCCGAGGACGCCTCTGACAAACGGCCTCATCGATCCCGGACGCTGCGAGCTGCGAGCCGCATTAAAACAGGCGTTTTGATTTCTTGCCTAACTCCGCCGCTGTGTTAACAATTAGGCAGATGTAATATTTTCTTGTATTACATGGAAATCAATGCACCTTTTGCTCCGGCGGAGTTGATCACGGTGAGAGATGGGCTGTCGGTGAGGGGGTCAGAGGTCAATGTGAAGATATCATTTCTCAGCATGGATAAACTGCTCCTCCATCTGTCACCATAGACCCCGTTCACACTCCGCCGAGCCGCCTGGAACTTGTAGAATTCATTATTCAGATGGAAGTGACTGGCACAACTTCTGGGGCGAGAAGACGGCGAGGAGAAGAAGACGGTCGCCGGCATAGAGACCAGAAACAAGGCGGAGTATAGAAAACGGAGAGGGGAAAAAAAAAAGGTCTCTGGTGCCGTGATCGATGACCCATCGTCGTGCCATTGGCTGAAGGGTAATAAATGGAAGGCATCATGGCTACACCTGGTAGATGACGGGTTAAGTAAATTTAAGAAATGATGCATAGCAACAATTTTAAAGTTTGGCAGTGGCGGCTCAAGGGCAATCAACCAACCCCCCCCACGATGAGCACTGATCAGGCTGCATCGATGGGCACTGTCTGCACTGGTGAGGCTGCATTAAGGCCACTAATCAGGCTGCGTTGATAGGCACTGATCAGGCTGCACTGAAGGGCACTGTCTGAACTGATCAGGCTGCACTGATGCCTGGGCACTCTCTGCACTGGTGAGGCTGCACTGATGGGCACTCTCTGCACTGGTGAGGCTGCACTGATGGGCACTGATCAGGCTGCACTGATGGCCACAGATCAGGCTGCACTGATGGGCAAGTGTAAGTGGAGGCTCTATGAGGACCCTGATGTAAGTAGGGAGGCTCTCTGGGGACCCTTATGTAGGGGGAGGCTCTCTGGGGACCCTGATGTAGGGGGAGACTCTCTGGGGACCCTGATGTAGGGGGAGACTCTCTGGGGACCCTGATGTAAGTAGGGAGGCTCTCTGGGGACCCTGATGTAGGGGGAGACTCTCTGGGGACTCTGATGTAAGTAGGGGCTCTCTGGGGACCCTGATGTAGGGGGAGACTCTCTGGGGACTCTGATGTAAGTAGGGGGCTCTCTGGGGACCCTGATGTAAGTAGGGAGGCTCTCTGGGGACCCTGATGTAGGGGGAGACTCTCTGGGGACCCTGATGTAAGTAGGGGGCTCTCTGGGGACCCTGATGTAAGTAGGGGGCTCTCTGGGGACCCTGATGTAAGGGGGGCTCTCTGAGGACCCTAATGTAGGTGGAGACTCTGAGGACACTGATTTAAGGGGGGGCTTTCTGGGGACCCTAATGTAGGGGGACGCTCTCTGGGGACCCTGATGTAAAGTGGCGCTTTCTGGGGACCCTGATGTAAGAAGGGTCTCTCTGAGGACACTGATGTAAGGGGGGCTCTCTGGAAACCCTGATGTAAGGAGGGGCTTTCTGGGGACCCTGATGTAAAGGGAGGCTCTCTGAGGACCCTAATGTAGGGGGAGGCTCTCTGGGACCCTGATGTAAAGTGATGCTTTCTGGGGACCCTGATGTAAGGAGGGGCTCTCTGAGGACACTGATGTAAGGAGGGGCTCTCTGAGGACACTGATGTAAGGAGGGGCTCTCTGAGGACACTGATGTAAGGAGGGTCTTTCTGGGGATCCTGATGTAAGGGGAGGCTCTCTGGGGACCCTGATGTAAGGGGAGGCTCTCTTGGGACCCTGAAGTAAGGGGAGGCTCTCTGAGGACACTGATTTAAGGGGGGCTCTCTGGGGACCCTGAAGTAAGGGGAGGCTCTCTGAGGACACTGATTTAAGGGGGGCTCTCTGGGGACCCTGATGTTAGGGGGGCTCTCTGGGGACCCTAATGTAATATATATATATTGTTGTACTTATTCTTTGACTGCTTTGTTTAAAGAAGGGAGGATTGTATTGGGAGCGCTGAAGTGTCAGGTGTGACTGTGTGGCAATGGTTTACATAGCTCACGGCATCACGGGTCAGGTAGAGGGCCCCTTTGCAGAATTTTGCTTAGGGCCCTCAGGGAGGTCAGGATCGCCACTGCCCGCCACCGACGGCCCCTGGCACATGACGGGTTAAGGGTTCCCGCCACTGACTGTAACCAAAGCTGGGGCACCGAGATCAGATCCCCGCCACCTTTCAACGCTCTCCATCTCCATGTCATCACACAGCCAGGGTCAGACAGATAACGTATCCTGGATAGGAGTCTGTAGGGTGCTGACTGATTGGACCCTCTCGGGGCAGGTGGGGTGAGACGACTGGAGGAACTAAAAAAAAAAAAAAGTTGGTTCTATAAGTAACATAATCAGAGGTGAAATCTGGTAGGAGAAAAGGAAAGACATATATACATGAGAGTAAAGGGATCGGGAGCCAGGTCCACGACCAGACTGCCACAAGGACATGGGGGGGGGGGGGGGGGGGGGGGGGGGGGGGGCAATTGGACCATTGCGGTGCAGTAAGGCAATAAGATTCAAATCTATAACAAATATAAAAAATACAACACAAAATATGTTTCATTGATACAGAGAAAAAAAAATTGATCAGTTACAAATTAACCGATTCAGAATTTACCCCCAACCTGAGCAGAGCACTTTTCGCGATTCGGCACTGCGTCGCTTTAACTGACAATTGCGCGGTCGTGCGACGTGGCACCCAAACAAAATTTGCGTCCTTTTTTCTCCACAGATAGAGCTTTATTTTGGTGGCATTTGATCGCCTCTGCGGTTTTGATTTTTTTGCGCTACAAACAAAAAAAAGAGCGACAATTTTGAAAAAAAAAAAAAACATTATTTTTTTTGTTTTTTGCTAAAAGATCCCCCAAAAATATATAAAAACATTTTTTCCTTAGTTTAGGCCGATATGTATTCTTCTACATATTTTTGGTTAAAAAAATAAAAAAAAACGCAATAAGCGTATATTGCGCAAAAGTTATACCGTCTACAAAATAGGGGATACTTTTATGGCATTTTTATTTTTAATTTTTAATTTTTTTTATTAGTAATGGCAGTGATCTGACAATTGCGCGGTCGTGCGACGTTGCACCCAAACAAAATTGACATCCTCCCCCCCCCCCCACAAATAGAGCTTTCTTTTGGTGGTATTTGATCACATCTGCGGTTTTTATTTTTTGCACTATAAACCAAAAAAGCGTAACATTTTGAGAAAAAAAATTATAATTTTTTACTTTTTGCTAAAATATCCCCCAAAAATATATATATATATATATATAAACAAAAAAATGTTTTTCCTCAGTTTAGGCCGATATGTATTTTTCTACATATTTTTGGTAAAAAAAAAAAATCGCAATAAGCGTATATTGATTGGTTTGCGCAAAAGTTATAGCGTCTACAAAATAGGGGATGGTTTTATGGCATTTTTATTTTTAATTTTTAATTTTTTTTATTAGTAATGGCGTTGATCTGACAATTGCGCGGTCGTGCGACGTTGCACCCAAACAAAATTGACATCCTTTTTTTCCCCCACACAAAAAGAGCTTTCTTTTGGTGGTATTTGATTACATCTGCGGTTTTTATTTTTTGCACTATAAACCAAAAAAGCGTAACATTTTGAGAAAAAAAAATCATCCCCCCCCCCCAAAAAAAAAAAAATATATATATATATATATATATATATATAAACAAAAATATTTTTTTCCTCAGTTTAGGCTGATATATATTCTTCTACATATTTTTGGCAAAAAAAAAAAAAATCTCAATAAGCATATATTGATTGGTTTGCGCAAAAGTTATTGCATCTACAAAATAGGGGATAGTTTTATGGCATTTTTATTTTTAATTTTACATTTTTTTTATTAGTAATAGCGGTTATCTGACAATTTCCTCGGTCCGGCAACGTTGCACCCAAAAAAATTGACATCTTTTTTTTCCCCCCACAAGTAGAGCTTTCTTTTGGTGGTATTTGATCACATCTGCAGTTTTTATTTTTTGCGCTATAAACAAAAAAAGCGTACATTTTGAAAAAAAAAAAAAAAACGCATTATTTTTTACTTTTTGCTATAATAAATATCCCCCCAAAAATATCTAAAAAATTATAATTTTTTCCTCAGTTTAGGCCGATATATATTCTACATATTTTTGGATAAAAAAAAAATTGCAATAAGCGTATATTGATTGGTTTGCGCAAAAGTTATAGCATCTACAAAATAGGGGATAGATTATGGCATTTTTATTATTATTATTTTTTTTTTATAATTAATGGCGGCGATCTGCAATTTTTATCGGTTCTGCGACATTATGGCGGACACATCGGACACTTTTGACACTATTTAGGGACCATTGGCATTAATACAGCGATCAGTGCTATAAAAATGCACTGATTACTGTGTAAATGACATTGGAAGGGAAGGGGTTAACACTAGGGGGCGAGGAAGGGGTTAAGTGTGTCCTAGGGAGTGATTCTAACTGTGGGGGGGGGGGTGGGCTACCACTGACATGACAGAGATCACTGCTCCCGATGACAGGGACCAGTGATATCTGTCATGACACAAGGCAGAATGGGGAAATGCCTTGTTTACATAGGCAACCCTGTTCTGAGGCTCTGTGACACGATCGCCGGGAGACCCGCGGGCGCAGTCACGCTCTACCCGGCGGGCGCACATGGGACATACAGGATACGCCCATTTGCCCACCTCTGCTATTGTGCCGATGTATATCGGTGTGCGGCGGTCGTCAACATGGTAGCAGTTCATATATATCACCAAAATAATTAACCCCAAATGGGGAGGATCACAGTGGGATAATTGATCACGGATAACATCTCAACTGGTTTCGCGGACTGTTAGACGTAGACATATAGACGTAAGAGTAATACATGACCTGTCCTATTCCTTAGGCCCCCCGTTCACACCTGGGCATCCGACACGTGCGAGTTGTTTTGTTACGAAATAAAATTCGGAAGCAGCTTTATTTATTCAGAGATTCGGATGTTGACAAATCACAATGGTAACAGCACAATGTGGTGAGCACTTCCGCCTAGCAGCACTAGGGTCATCGGTTCGAATCCCAACCACGCCACTACCTGCCTGGATTTTGCATGTTCCCCCTGAGCCGCACTTTCGCCTAGCAGCACTGGGGTCGTCGGTTTGAATCCCAACCACGCCACTACCTGCCTGGAGTTTGCATGTTCTCCCTGAGCAACACTTCCGCCTAGCACTAGGGTCATCGTTTCGAATCCCAACCACGCCACTTCCTGCCTGGAGTTTGCATGTCCTCCCTGAGCCTGTGTGGGTTTCCTCCGGGTCCTCAGGCTTCTTCCCACACTCCTAAGACACGCTGGGAGTTTAATTGACCTTGTCCAATTTTGGTGATCCTGTGCCAATTGTAGCCTTAGTTTCCTCTGTTCTTAGCTGACAGGAGTGGCATCCGGTGACCGGTGTGGTCTTCTGCTGCTGTAGCCCATCTGCTTCAAGGTTAGATGTGTTGTACGTTCAGAGATGGTATGCTCCATACCTTGGGTGTAACGAGTGGTTATTGGAGTTACTGTTGCCTTTCTATCAACTGGAACCAGTCTGCCCATTCTCCTCTGACCTCAACATGGAATTTTCATCCACACACCTGCCGCTCACTGGATATTTTCTCTTTCCCCACCATTCTCTGTAAACCCGAGAGATGGTTGTGTGTGAAAATCCCAGAAATACTCAGACCGGCCCGTCTGCCACCAACAACCATGCCGCGTTTAAAGTCACTTAAATCCCCCTTTCTTTCCCCATTCTGATGCGCGGTTTGAACTTCAGCAAGTCGTCTTCACCATGTCTAGATACCTAAATGATGTGATTGGCTGATTAGCAATTTGTTTTACCAAGCAATTGAACAGGTGGACCTAATAAAGTGGCCGGAGAGTGTAAGTACCTGTAATAAATAAATACAAATTACATTTTTTTTTATAAATTAACGAAGTTCAACAAATTTGAAATAAATTATAACAAAATGAATTATTTGAAATGGAAACATATAGCAATAAATAATAAATAAGATGATGACTCCTGCTTAGGCTGCTATAGAATAGAAAAGAAAAGTATAAAACAAAACAGATTAGAATAATAAAAGGAATCGAATAGAAAATAACAGAGAATAGAATTAAACAGAAAAGAATAGAATAGAAAATAAAGGGATAGAATAAAACAATAGAATAAAATAGAATAGAAATTAAAAGTATAGAGTATATTCTATTCTGTTTTATTTTAATCTATTTTATCTCTTTATTGTCTATTCTTTATTTTTCTTTTCTATTACATTATGTTTTATTCTATATTGTTCTATTCTATTCTTTTATTTATTTTTACTATAAAGCATCCTATAAAGTAGGAATTATGTTATTTCACTGCTTTGCTTTTTTTTCAAAATTGTCGCGGTGATCAAATACCACCAAAAGAAAGCTCTATTTGTGGGGGGGGGAAAAAAAGGACATCAATTTTGTTTGGGAGCCACGTCGCACGGCCGTGCAATTGTCAGTTATAGCGACGCAGTGCCGAAGCGCAAAAAAAATGGCCCGGTCATTCAGCAGCCAAATCCTCCGGGGCTGAAGTGGTTAACCACTTCAATACCGGGGGGCACTTATACACCTTCTTGCCCAGACCAATTTTCATCTTTCAGCGCTGTCTCAATTTAAACGACAATTGCGCGGCCATACTACGATGTACCCAAACACATTTTTTATAATTTTGTTCCCACAAATAGAGCTTTATTTTGGTGGTATTTGATCACCTCTGCGATTTTTATTTTTTGCGCAACAAATAAAAAAAGACCGAAAATTTTGAAAAAAAAATAAGTTTTTCTTTGTTTCTCTTAAATTTTTTTTGTAAATAAGTACATTTTCTTCTTCAATGATGGGCACTGATAAGGCGGCACTGACGGGCACCGATAAGGCGGCACCAATGAGGTGGCACCGATGATGGGCTCTGATAGGTGGCACTGATAGGCGGCACTGATGGGTACTTATGGGTGGCACTGATAGGTGGCACGGATGGGCACTAATGGTCACTGATGGTCACTGATAGGTGGCACTGAGGGACACGGATGGGGGGCACTGATTACACTGGTGGGTGGCATTGCTGGGCATCACTTATTTTTTTATTTCTGTAATGGTGCCAGTCTGGTTGGCATGTATTGGGCATTTTTTTAATATGTGGATGGCCTTGGGGTACATACCTGGCCTTCCACATGCTGGGGGCTTCCCTAGTGGTCCTGGCGGCTTCCCTGGTGCTCCAATGTGGGCATCCGGGAGGGGGGCTGCGCTGATAAACAATCAGCACAGACCCCCCTGTCAGGAGAGCCGCCGATCGGCTCTCCTCTACTCGCGTCTGTCAGCCGATCAACGGCTTTTCCTGTTTACATTGTGATCAGCCGTGATTGGACACGGCTGATCACGTGGTAAAGAGCCTCCGCCGGAGGTGTAGCGGTGTGTCAGACTGACACACCGCACCACCGATCGCCCCCCGTGGGCGCACGCCGGCTGTTATCCTGCAGGACGTCATATGACGCCCAGTCAGGATAACTGAACCACCACCCGGCCATCATTCTTCTATAGACCGGGTGGGAAGTGGTTAACCGCTTCCCTACCAGCGCACGGCGATATACGTCGTCAGAATGGCACGGACAGGCATAAGGGCGTATAAATACGTTCCCTTTAAGATGCCGCCGTGCCATCGGGCCGGTCAGGACCCCCGTGAGGCCGCCAAGGGGACACCCGCGATCGTCTCACGGGAAGGCTGAACAGGGAGATGCGGAAATAAACAGCATCTCGCCGTTCTGCATAGCAACTAGTGATGCCGATCTCTGCTCCCTGTGATTGGAGCAGAGATCAGCATTCACTAGCTGACAGCCACGCCCCCCCCACAGTAAGAAACACACCCCTAGGCATACTTAACCCCTCCCCACCCCCTAGTGGTTAACCCCTTCACTGCCAGTGTCATTTATACAGGAATCAATGCATTTAAATAGCATTGATTGCTGTATAAATGACAATGGTCCCAAAAATATGTCAAAAATGTCCGATATGTCCGCCATAATGTCGCAGTCACAATAAAAATCGCTGATCGCCGCCATTACTAATAAAAAAAAAATGATTAATAAAAATGTTATAAAACTATCCCCTATCTTGTAAACGCTATAACTTCTGCACAAACCAATCAATAATCGCTTATTGCGATTTTTTTTTGACCAAAAATATGTAGAAGAATACGTATCGGCCAAAACTGAGGAAAAAAAAAATGTTTTTATATATTTTTGGGGATATTTATTATAGCAAAAAATAAAAAAGAATGCGTTTTTTTTTTCAAAATCGTCGCGCTTTTTTGTTTATAGCGCAAAAAATAAAAACCGCAGGGGCGATCAAATACCACCAAAAGAAAGCTCTATTTGTGGGGAAAAAAGGACGTCAATTTTGTTTTGAGAGCCACGTCGCACGACCGCACAATTGTCAGTTAAAGCGACGCAGTGGCGAATCGCAAAAAGGGGCCTGGTCCTCTGGCTGCAAATTGGTCCGGGGCTGAAAGTGGTTAAAGTAGCGCAGCGCCGTATCGCAAAAAAAAACGGCCTGGACAGGAAGGGGGGTAAAACTTCCAGGGCTGAAGTGGTTAAAAAAATAAAACTAAAAGACAATTCTTTTGTCAGTATATAAAAAAAAAAAAAAAAAATAATAGAAATACCAGCACTGGGTGGGATCAATATATGGATATCAGTGGCGCGGTGTTCCTAGGGCGCTGCCCGTTGCCACACGTCGGTGTTGTTCTACAAGTGGGATTGTACTGTAAATCTATGGGAGTATTACATGGCGGACATTGGTGGACGCCGGGCCTGACTTGGACAAATGTCTGCAATCTAATTTGCGCCACGCTGTGTCTGTACTCATTTGAAACCTTTAAATTGCGAACACCTTGTAATGTAAAACCGCGAATAAATCAGTAAAGCCAATCATATCTGGAGTCCCTTCCAGAGACTACGACTCCTGGGGGATCGCGTGTAATCAGAGACGTTTATATTAAGAAGATGAATCGCTGACGAGCAGTGGGTGTGAAACTCGTCAGGACCTCTAAAGCGCCCGCGCTTATTAACTCCTGAAAGATTACCTATGACATAGCGATCAATAGAATACCGATTGTAATCAGCATATCTCAGGCTGTCACTTTCCCTAATGTCTTTAATGGCGGGAGGTGAGTGTCTAGGATGTAAAAAAAAAAAAAACGCGTTTGAAGAAAAACGCCGTCAGATGCCGCGATCGGGAGAGATACTTCTCTTAAAGAATTCCAGATATGGATATTGTTACATAGTTTGGGCCAGCTTGGGTTCCGATGTAACTATTTATATCCCATACCTTGGCCGATCCCCCCCCGGAAATCACTGAAGTAGACATTGCTACTACACTGGAGGAATTGTGCCCCATCATTGGTATCAGTGGGGGGAATAGTGCCCCATCATTGGTGTCAGCAGATGGAATTGATGCCCCGTCATTGGTGTCAGTGGATGAAATTGATGCCCCACCATTGGTATCAGTGGGAAGAATAGTGCCCCATCATTGGTATCAGTGGGGGGAATAGTGTCCCATCATTGGTATCAGTGGGGGGAATAGTGCCCCATCATTGGTATCAGTGGGAAGAATAGTGCCCCATCATTGGTATCAGTGGGAAGAATAGTGCCCCATCATTGATATCAGTGGGAAGAATAGTGCCCCATCATTGGTGCCAGTGGATAGAATTGATACCCCATCATTGGTATCAGTGGGGGGAATAGTGCCCCGTCATTGGTGCCAATGGGAAGAATAGTGCACCATCATTGGTGCCAGTGGGAAGAATAGTGCCCCATCATTGGTGCCAGTGGGAAGAATAGTGCCCCATCATTGGTGCCAGTGGATGGAATTGATACCACATCATTGGTATCAGTGGGGGAATAGTGCCCCATCATTGGTGTCAGTGGGAGAAATAGTGCCCAATCATTGGTATCAGTGGGGGGAATAGTGCCCCATCATTGGTATCAGTGGGGGGAATAGTGCCCCATCATTGGTATCAGTGGGGGGAATAGTGCCCCATCATTGGTATCAGTGGGGGGGAATAGTGCCCCATCATTGGTATCAGTGGGGGGGGGGGGAATAGTGCCCCATCATTGGTATCAGTGGGGGGGGGAATAGTGCCCCATCATTGGTGTCAGTGGGGGGAATAGTGCCCCATCATTGGTGTCAGTGGGGGGGAATAGTGCCCCATCATTGGTATCAGTGGGGGGAATAGTGCCCCATCATTGGTATCAGTGGGGGGAATAGTGCCCCGCCATTGGTGTCAGTGGGGGGGAATAGTACCCCATCAATGGTATCAGTGGGGGAATAGTGCCCCGCCATTGGTATCAGTGGGGGGAATAGTGCCCCATCATTGGTATCAGTGGGGGAATAGTGCCCCGCCATTGGTATCAGTGGGGGGGAATACTACCCCATCAATGGTATCAGTGGGGGAATAGTGCCCCGCCATTGGTATCAGTGGGAGGAATAGTGCCCCGTCGTTGGTATCAGTGGAAGGAATAGTGCCCCATCATTGGTGTCAGTGGGAGGAATAGTGCCCCATCATTGGTATCAGTGGAAGGAATAGTGCCCCATCATTGGTGCCAGTGGGAGGAATAGTGCCCCATCATTGGTATCAGTGGGGGGAATAGTGCCCCGCCATTGGTATCAGTGGGGGGAATAGTACCCCATCATTGGTGTCAGTGGGAGGAATAGTACCCCATCATTGGTGTCAGTGGGAGGAATGGTACCTTGTCAATGGATGGATTGGTGCCCCAGGGGCCACAGTTTGAAGACCACTGTTTTAGAGCAGTGGTTGTCAAGTTATGAGCTAAAGGGGCCTAAAATACGGCCCCTGACAGCACCAAAGGGCCACACATAATGCCCCATATATGAAATGCTGGAGAGGAGTGTCAGAGACCTAATAGAGGAGATGAGGGTCAGAGAGTGAGGACAGGATACATTGTTGGTGGTCAGAGAGTGAGGACAGGATACATTGTTGGTGGTCAGAGAGTGAGGACAGGATACATTGTTGGTGGTCAGAGAGTGAGGACAGGATACATTGTTGGTGGTCAGAGAGTGAGGACAGGATACATTGTTGGTGGTCAGAGAGTGAGGACAGGATACATTGTTGGTGGTCAGAGAGTGAGGACAGGATACATTGTTGGTGGTCAGAGAGTGAGGACAGGATACATTGTTGGTGGTCAGAGAGTGAGGACAGGATACATTGTTGGTGGGGAGATGTTACATGAGGATAGTAGAGATGAATGTTATTACCCCAATCAATGTTCCTACTACAGACTGCTGAGATCCGCACATCATACACCGAAATGCGTCAGTTGGGGCAGCTGGGCTCTAGGGGGATCCTACATACTTAGAATGGTCCAAGCTGGATCAATACAACTATGTAATCCTTCACACGCCTGGAGTTCAGCTTCTTCTTGTTACTGCCAGTGTTTCGTCAGATATGGCGACCCGTCAGAATTGGCAACAGAAGTGACGTTCTGTCGCCGCCATCTTGCTGCACCCCACACTCCTCCACAGTAACGATACACCGAGAAGGGGGCAAGCGGACATCTTGTTACACCCACCGGAGTTTTGCAATTCCACAGTTATTTTTAACAGGAAACGGAGCTTATAAAAGTGAAATACAGGATTTAGAGCTCCGACGCACTGTTTAGATGATGAATTTGAAAAGCAGCGGCAAACCTGCTGATCTCACAGAACACCTCTGCTTTTATCATCCAACATGTAAACAGTCCGATGGATTTCCAAATCCTGTATTTCACCATAGAAGCTCAGCTTCCTGTTAAAAATAACTCTGATATGCAAAACTCCAGTGGGTGTAACAAGATGTCCGCTTGCCCCCTTCTCGGTGTATAATTACTATGGAGGGGTGTAGCAAGATGGTGGCGATGGAACGTCACTTCTGTTACCATTTCTGATGGGTTGCCTAATCTCATGGGAACACCCACTAACTACGATAGCCAATCAGACATACGTTTCTGCCCCCCCCCCCCCCCCCATGGGTGTAATAGCCTAGTTCAGTGATGGCGAACCTTTTTGGGCCTGAGTGCCCAAACTGAAATAAATACATTGTTTTTGTGTTGCAAAGTGCCAACACAGCAATTTGCGAGAGAGGGGGGCTGAGAGAAAGAGAGGGGTTGTGTGAGAGAGAGAGAGAGGTTGTGTGAGAGAGAGAGGGGGGTGTGTGAGAGAGAGAGAGAGAGAGAGAGAGAGAGAGAGAGAGAGAGAGAGAGAGAGAGAGAGAGAGAGAGAGAGAGAGAGAGAGAGGGGGGCAGCGAGAGTGAGGGGTGTGAGAGAGATGCTGAGGGAGGGGGACTGAGAGAGAGGGGGGCAGAGAGAGAGGGAGGGGGGCTGATAGAGAGGGAGAGGGACTGAGAGAGAGGGGACAGAGAGAGGGAGAGAGAGAGAGAGAGAGAGATGGGGGACAGAGAGAGAGGGGTGTGAGAGAGGGGGAACAGAGAAAGAGAAGGGGGACAGAGAGAGAGAAGAGGGATAGAGAGAGAGGGGTGCAAGAGAGATGCTGAGAGAGGGGTGAGCTGAGAGGGGGAACAGAGAGAGGGGGACACAAAGAGGGGGGCTGAAAGAGAGGGAGGGGGGCTGAGAGGAGAGAGAGACCTCTAGCTCTGTCCTGGACCCTCTCGTGTGCCCACAGAGATGACTCTGCGTGCCAGCTGTGGCACGCGTGCCTTAGGTTCGCCATCACTGGCCTAGTTAAAAGGATGCTTGGTTCTGACAGGAAAGGGATTAACCACTTTGCCTCTGGCACCTTGTTCGCCCCCTATGGACCAGAGCAATTACTACAATTCTGCAATGGACCTGTTTATTCGGCAATAACTTTGCCATTACATATATTGTTTATTGAAGGACAAACAAGGCTTTTTTTTCATAATTATCATCTAGCAACAGTTATTTATTTCGCAAAACATAACAAAACTAAACTAAAAACTTTTTTTTTTAATTTAATTTAAAAATAAATAGTGTTACTGCAGATAAAAAGTGTGCATTTTATTCTGCAATTACACTAAAATTATGCATCTGGTACACAGATTTATAATTTTGAAAAGTATAAATGTATAATAAATGTTTAAAAATATTAACGAACAAAACAACCAAAAACGTTTAAATATTAATGGATAATAAAAATAGAAATGAACAAAAAAAAATTAATAAATAAAAATAAATTAATGAGAATCTGCACCCACCCCCCGTTTTTTTTTTTTATTTATTTCATTGCCCCTTACCTTAACCACTTCAGCCCCGGACCAATTTGCAGCCAAAGGACCAGGCCCCTTTTTTGCGATTTGGCACTGCGTCGCTTTAACTGACAATTGCGCGGTCGTGCGATGTGGCTCCCAAACAAAAATGGCGTCCTTTTTTTCCCACAAATAGAGCTCTCTTTTGGTGGTATTTGATCGCCCCTGCGGTTTTTATTTTTGCCGCTATAAACAAAAATAGAGCGACAATTTAGAAAAAAAAAATGCAATATTTTTAACTTTTTGCTGAAATAAATATCCCCCAAAAATATATAAAAATATTTTTTTTTCCTCAGTTTAGGCCGATACGTATTCTTCTTCATATTTTTGGTAAAAAAAAAATTAGCGATTATTGATTGGTTTGCGCAAAAGTTATAGCGTTTACAAAATAGGGGATAGTTTTATGCCATTTTTAGTAATATTATTTTTTTACTAGTGACTGCGACATTATGGCGGACACATCGGACATTTTTTACACATTTTTGGGACCATTGTCATTTATACAGCAATCAGTGCTATTTAAATGCATTGATTCCTGTGTAAATGACACTGGCAGTGAAAGAGTTAACCACTAGGGGGCAGGGAGGGGTTAAGTGTGACTGTGTGTGTGTGTTTTTTTTCTTGTAGGGTACGTGGCTTGGCGATCGACATCACTGATCGTCTTTCCCGATGACAGGTGTCAGTCTCACTAGGAAGCACAGGGAGAGGTTTGTTAACACTTACCGCGTTTCAGCCTATAAGGCCTTAGTCAGGGTTATGACTAAGGCCTTATAGGCTGAAACGCGTCAACTTATTTAATCAGCGTTTTTGTTCACTGTGGCTTTTCAATAAAATGAAAACATTTTTTAAGAGCAACAACTGGAGTGAGGATCATTTTTTCTACATTACTCTACTCAGCCAGCGACTGTGGATCGAGCAGCACCTGGGAGCTCTGCTATCTATTTGGTGTATGGGGAGTAGCACTGACTTTTCTGTTTATACTTTAACCACTTTACAACCGGCCCATAGCCGAATGACGGCTACAGGCCGGTTGCTTAAAGCGGTTCTGCACTCTGAAAAAAAATTTTTTTTTTTAGGATGTAATGTAAAGTGTGCTTACCTTTATTAGGGGACTCACCTGTTCCATCTTCCATCTCGATCGCCGCCGGTTTTCGTCCGATGAAGTTCCTCGTCTTCTTCTTTAGTGCTGGGGGCCATCTTGCCTGTGGGCATGTGAAACACCCACAGGGACTTTAGATGGCCCAGCATGCACTGCCGTTACTCGCGCGTGCGCAGTAACGGCTCATCTGCCGAGATCTCACGAGATTTCGGCAGATGCGGCCGAAATCTCGGGAGATTTCGGAAGATGTGGCCGAAATCTCGCGAGATTTCGGAAGATGCCCGCACTGACTCCTGGGATCAATGACACCAGATCCCAGGAGACAGTGCGGCGTGACGACGATCGACGCAAGACCCCGCCCGCCGCCGCAGAGGGAGAAGACCGGAAGTCTTCAATTACAAGGTAAGTAAAAAAAAAAAAAAAAAAAAAAAAAAAAAAACATTTCATTTAGTACTCTTTGCCTGATTTGGAAGGCAAAGAGATTTACTAAATGAAATGAGTGCAGAACCGCTTTAACTCTGGGAGGGCGTCATATGACGTCCTCCCGGAATTCCCCTCTTGCGCGCCCCTGGGGCGCGCACCCGAATACATCCGTGATCGCCGGGTCCAGGGGACCCGGCGGACCACGGATCACGGTAAACGGCCGCTCATCGCGGCCGATTACCACGTGATCGCTCCGTCAAATGACGGAGCGATCACATGTAAGCAAACCGGCGTCATTTGATGACGCCGGTTCCTATCCCCTCCTCTCTCTGTACCGATCGGGACAGTGTGAGAGGAGAGGGGGATGGATCGGTGGCAGCAGTGCTGTGGGCGGGATCTGTAGTGCCCACAGCCTGCTCTGCATGCCACCGATCCATCCATCCATCCATGCTCAGCCATCCCTCCATACCCTGCAATACACAGCAATAGCCTGCAGTGTATTGCTGGGTATTGCAGGGTATGGAGGGATGGCTGAGCATGGATGGATGGATACCAAATCTGCCATACCCTCCAATACTGTGCCTTACCCTGCTATATTCTGCCATTCCCTGCGATACTCTGCCATTCCCTGCGATACTCTGCCATTCCCTGCGATACTCTGCCATTCCCTGCGATACTCTGCCATTCCCTGCGATACTCTGCCATACCCTGCGATACTCTGCCATACCCTGCGATACTCTGCCATACCCTGCGATACTCTGCCATACCCTGCGATACTCTGCCATACCCTGCGATACCCTGCCATAACCCTGCGATACTCTGCCATTACCTGCGATACTCTGCCATACCCTGCGATACTCTGCCATACCCTGCGATACTCTGCCATACCCTGCGATACTCTGCCATACCCTGCGATACTCTGCCATACCCTGCCATGCCATACCCTGCCATACTCTGCTATTACCTGCGATACCCTGCGATACTCTGCCATACTCTGCCATACCCTGCCATGCCATACCCTGCCATGCCATACCCTGCCATACTCTGCCATTACCTGCGATACCCTGCCATACCCTGCAATAATACCCAGCGATACCCTGCCATACCCAGCGATACCCTGCCATACACTGCCATACCCTGCGATACTCTGCCATACCCTGCGATACTCTGCCATACCCTGCGATACTCTGCCATACCCTGCGATACTCTGCCATACCCTGCGATACTCTGCCATACCCTGCCATACCCTGCCATACTCTGCCATTACCTGCCATACCCTGCCATACCCTGCCATACCCAGCCATATCCTGCGATATTCTGCGATACCCTGCGATACCCTGCAATGCTCGCTACGATCAAAGCCAGGATCGTTTTTTATTTTATTTCAGGCTTTCCAGCCTAGAGGTGAGATGTGGGGTCTTATTGACCCCATATCTCACTGTAAAGAGGACCTGTCATGCCATATTCCTATTACAAGGGATGTTTACATTCCTTGTAATAGGAATAAAAGTGATCAAAAAATTTTTTGGGGGGAAAAAAGTGTCAAACTAAAATAAATAAAGTAAAATGAACAATAAAAAAAATGTAAAGCGCCCCTGTCCCCGTGCGCTCGCATGCAGAAGCGAACGCATACGTAAGTCCCGCCCACATATGAAAACGGTGTTCAAACCACACATGTGAGGTATCGCTGCGAACGTTGGAGCGAGAACAATAATTTTGGCCCTAGACCTCCTCTGTAACTCAAAACATGTAACCAGTAAAAAGTTTTAAAGCGCCGCCTATGGGGATTTTTAAGTAGCGAAGTTTGGTGCCATTCCACGAGCACGTGCAATTTTGAAGGGTGACATGTTAGGTATCTATTTACTCGGCGTAACTTCATCTTTCACATTATGCAAAAACATTGGGCTAAATTTACAGTTTTGTTTTTTGTAAAGCACAAAACTGTTTTTTCTTTTCCCCAAAAAAAAACGCGTTCGAAAAATTGCTGCGCAAGTACCGTGCTAGATAAAAAGTTGCAACGACCGCCATTGTATTCTCTAGGGTCTTTTCTAAAAAAACATATATAATGTTTTGGGGTTCTATGTAATTTTCTATCAAATAAATGATGATTTTTACATGTAGGAGAGAAATGTCAGAATTGTCCTGGGTGCTCCAGAACACCTGATGGTGCTCCCTGCATGTTGGGCCTCTGTATGTGGCCACGCTGTGTAAAAGTCTCACACATGTGGTATCGCCGTACTCAGGAGTAATAGCATAATGTGTTTTGGGGTGTAATTTGTGGTATGCATATGCTGTGTGTGAGAAATAACCTGCTAATATGACAATTTTGTGAAAAAAATAAAAATAAGAAAAAAAATCTTGATTTTGCAAAGAATTGTGGGAAAAAAATTACAACTTCAAAAAACTCACCATGCCTCTTTCCAAATACCTTGGAATGTCTTCTTTCCAAAAAGGGGTCATTTGGGGGGTATTTGTACTTTTCTGGCATGTTATGGACTCAAGAAATGAGATAGGCCGTCAGTACTTCAGGTGTGATCAATTTTCAGATATTGGCACCATAGCTTGTGGACTCTAAAACTTTCACAACGACCAAATAATATATCCCAATTTGTACTTATTTTTACCAAAGATATGTAGCAGTATAAATTTTGGCCAAAATTTATCAAGAAAAATGACAAAATTTGCTAAATTTTATAACAGAAACGAAGAAAAATTCATTTTCCTGACAGACTCCATGGCAGCCTACGTGTGGGTTAACCCCGCCTCCTCTCCAATGCTATAGGACCCCATTACCATAAAAGAGTACTCACCACTCCATGCTGTGTTCCTTTTTTGTCCTCCTCCTATGGACCTTCACATTTCGTTCGCGTCCGGTAGGATTTCGGATTTCTCTGAAGAAGCATACCTGTGCGGTGCAAAGCTCTGTGCTCAGCCATGGGCGGGCGAGTAAGCTTTTGAGGCTGGATGTCCTTCTCCCCCCAGAACGGGGTGGTGTTGCCTCGGTATGCTGGTGGTCGCTGGGACGCTGGACGGATGGCATCGGCGGCTGGCAAGGTCTGCACTGTTATTTTTTCCATGGCAGTATTGTTTGTTGTGTGTATTATCCCTGGTGTCTAGTGTACTCCCCCCCTGGATGGCGGCTGGAGCGCTCCTGCGTTCCAGCTCGCCGTATGGTTTCCGGGTTCCTGGCCGCCTCGGCGGTCTGCGCATGCGCACCAGCCTCCGGCGAAAGCGAGGCCTGGTTCGCGCGTGCGCGGCCTGGCGGTCGCGCATGCGCAGTGTGATTTTCCCTCGGCACAGGTGTGCGGGGAGGAGCGGTGACGTCACGGGCGGGGAATTTAAATTCTGGGCTGCTGCTGCAGTCCTATCTGGGTTTTTCAGGAGTGTGGAAGCAGCAAGCCCGTTCCCCAGCCCAGGCAACTACTACAAGGTCAGTGCTGTTACTCTGAGTGTACTTTTTAAATGCAAAAAAAGAAAAAAAAAAAAAAAAAGGTGTTTCTTTAAAGGTATATGCATGTATTTTAAAATTGTGAATATATTCTTTGGGGGTCATTTTCTTCCAAATGTAATGGCACAATACCGTCTTATGCTTTTATACGGGTATATGTTTTTTATGCATGCAGTAATATGATGTTTTTAAAAAAAAAAAAAAAAAAAAAAAAAAAAAAAAAAACCAGAGTTGGCACGCATTGTCCTTGCTAGTTCTTTTTTTGTGTTGCCGGGTTTTTGTTGCTTAGGGTATTTTTCTCTTACAGACTGCAGTATTCATATTGTGACGCCCGTCGTCCACAGGTCATGGACAATTCACCGCCTCTTAGTGGCCAGCCCTTACGCACTAGGTATGTGCTGGTAAGGGAGGGGTTGAGGTACAACTGTGTTGCTTATTTGCATTTCTCTGATGCCAATGTTTCTCTCCCCTACCCTGTTTGTGCTTCAGCCCTTCCAGACCAGATTCGCAGGATAGGGACCTTGCCAGGCCACAACAACAGAAACAATCATCTAGATCTAAGCAAGGATCCTCGCATGGGTCTCATCATCAGAGGAGAAGTTCTCATTCCTCCTCCAGACACCGCTCCCACCGCCATGATGAACGCCCAAAGTACAGAACGTGCTGGGGCTGTAAGACACGAATCCCGGATGACAAGTCATTATGTGACAGGTGTTTTTCCAAGGCGGTCGGGGAAAAAGACACGGAAAACCAGCGCATAGAGTCCCTGGTGAAACGTGTTGTACAGCAGTCACTTAAGGACATGGTGGCCCCTCACACGTTGAGCCAGTCAACAACGGCGTCTGGTCCTCAGGCTGATGAATCCCGTGATGATCCGGGTACGTCCCAGCCCTACGAGGCTTCCGGTGAGTCCTCGGGAGAAGAATTCCCGGACGAAGAGATCGGGGGCTTTGATTTCGCCATGGTCTCACCACTGATTAAGGCAGTTAAAGAAGCCCTCAAGTGGGAAGAAGCGTCTACTCCCCCGGCCAAGCAGAAGAAGTTTTTTTAAGCAGCTGGGTAAAGAGCGGCCAAACTTCCCTTTACTCACAGAATTAAAGGATGTGATAGAGGAAGAGTGGAGCAGGGTGGATAGGAAATCCTCCATGACTACCAAGACTTCCAGGCTGTACCCCTTTAAGTCGGAAGAGGTGAAGCATCTGGAGAACGCTCCGCTGGTGGATGCAGCGCTGATGCGCTTGGCCAAGCATGTCACTCTCCCGATGGAGGACTCTGTTTCCTTTAAAGATGGTCTGGAGAGGAAGATCGACCAGGACCTCAAAAGGATCTACGGTCTGGCTGGAATGGCCTGTAAGCCCGTCTTAGCCCTAGCAGCTATGTCCAAGGCCATGGAGGCATGGACTGAAAATGTGGACTCCTTCCTGAATAGCGTATCGGCCGAACTGGCCAGGAGTTCGGCAGCAGCAGAACTAAAACTCGCAGCAGTTTTTCTGGGGGAGGCTTCCATCGACTTAATTCGTCTGTTGGCACGCATTATGCTGTCATCTGTCACGGCTAAGCGCGCCTTATGGCTACGGCCTTGGCTCGCCGATCCTGTTTCCAAACAGGCCTGGTGCAAAATCCCCTTCGAGGGATCTACGTTATTCGGTAACAAGTTAGATGATGCCATAACGCGGGCGACAGGCGGTAAGTCGGGGTTCCTTCCCCAGGACAGAAGACTGCTCGGGCGGAAGAAGCCTCAATTCAAGAGACGAAGCCCTGAGCGCTCGAGGGAGGTACGCTCCTACAAACCAGGAAGGGACTTCAGAAGGAATTGGAACAGGGGACAGAGTTCCTTTCGCAAGTCCACCAAGAACCAGTCGTCTGGTGGACGTGAGCCACCCAAATCCTTCTGAGATCGTGCCCGCCCAGGTGGGTCGGGTGGGGGCCCGTCTATCCCTCTTCCGGCACGTCTGGGTGGCCTCGATCTCGGATTATTGGGTCATCAAGACGGTCTCGTCAGGGCACAGGTGGACCTTCTCCAGCATTCCCCCTCCCAGGTTTGTGTCTACCCAACTTCCTCGTTCGGAGGACCAGAGACAAGTTCTACTCTCATACGTGGAGCTGTTGAAAGCCCAGGGGGCAGTGGTCCGGGTGCCAGAAGAAGAGCGTTTTCAAGGGGTCTACTCTCCCCTCTTCTTAGTACAGAAGAAAAGCGGATCATGGCGACCAGTGATAGATCTGACATACTTAAATCGGTATATACAATACGGGAAATTCAAGATGGAGACTCTTCTAACTATACAACAAGCCATCCAACCAGGGGATTGGATGGTCTCGATCGACCTAAAGGACGCTTATTTTCATGTTCCAGTAGAAGAAAGCTGTCAAAAGTTTCTAAGATTTCATGTCGATCAAGACCATCTACAGTTTATCTGCCTCCCCTTCGGGTTGACGACCTCCCCCCGAGTCTTTTCAAAGGTGCTCTTGGCAGTGGTGGCCCTGATCAGGCTGAAAGGGGTAAGACTGTATCATTATTTAGACGATCTGCTGGTCTTGTCGCAAAACAAAGAGCAGCTGTTAGTTCATCTCAAGCAGGTGATGTCCACATTAACCAGCTTCGGTTGGCTCCTAAACATGGAAAAAAGCCAGCTAGTACCAACCCAACGGCTAATTTATCTGGGTGCCCAGTTCGACACCGTGCGAAGTACAATCTCGTTACCAGTGGAAAAGATTCCGGTCATCCGGGAAAGGGTTTCTCAAGCCCTTCATACACAATACCTGGGAGCCTCGCAGTGTCTCAAAATCGTGGGGACAATGGTCTCCACGACACCCATGGTCAAGTGGGCTCTGTGGAGGCTGCGCCCGTTCCAGTCGGGTTTTCTGAAACAATGGAAGTCGGGAAGCAAAAGCCAAAAGATACGAATAACATCAACAATGAGGAACAGTCTCTTCTGGTGGCTCCAACACAAGAATCTCCTGAACTGTCACTCGATAGCTCCCATCTCTTGGGTAACGGTGACAACCGATGCCAGCGGGACCGGCTGGGGGGCCCTTTGCGGGTCGGATCTTGCACAGGGCAAGTGGGACAGAGGTCTTCCTGTCCTAGGATCGAACATTCTGGAACTTCGGGCAGCTTGGTGCGCTCTCCAGCACTTCTCCCAGATCTTGAAGGGGAAGTCGGTACTGTTGCGAATGGACAACACCACAGCGGTCTCCTATGTGAAGAGACAAGGGGGCACCAGGAGCTCTACCCTTCTCCGGGAAGTGGAACCCATTCTGTCATGGGCACAGAAGAACTTGGTGAATATTTCCGCGGTGTTTCTCCCAGGGGTGCAGAACTCGCAAGCGGACTTTCTATCACGCACTCAGTTGGACAACAACGAGTGGTCCCTCCACGTTCAGTCCTTCGAGTGGATCCTGTCGCTGGGTGTCGATCCAGAGGTAGACCTCTTTGCCTCCCCGTGCAACTTCAAATTAGAGAGGTTCTACACGCGGAACCGCTGCAGCCAAGCTCTGGGGACAGACGCATTGACAGACCAATGGAAATTCAGGAGGGCCTATGCCTTCACGCCACTTCCCCTGATTCTCAAATTTCTTCAGAGGCTCCAGATGGAAACGGTGGAAGTAGTGATGATCGCTCCTTACTGGCCCAACAGGCCTTGGTTCCCTCTGCTAGTTCAGCTGAGTGTGCGGGAGCCGGTATCTCTTCCGCTCAGGACGGACCTTCTGTCTCAGGGGGCGGTACTGCACCCATGTCCAGCAATACTGAAACTGATGGTCTGGTTCTTGAAAGGAAGAGGCTAGAATCCATCGGATGCGCCTCTAGTGTGATTTCCACCTTATTGAGTTCCAGGAGATCAAGTACGAATAAGGTATATGGCAGGATCTGGTCCAGATTTGTGAGTTTTTGTGTATCTACAGAGAGGTCCTTCGAACATCCAGGTGTCCAAGATATCCTTGGTTTCCTGCAGACTGGCCTTGACCTTCCCTTATCCGTAGGTTCTCTCAGGGTGCAAGTTTCAGCTTTGTCAGCCTTCTCCGGTACCTCCTGGGCAATCCATCCGTTGGTTCGTCAATTCTTTAGGGGGGCCTCAAGACTCAAGCCCCAAAGGAAGCCGAGATTCCCTAAGTGGGATCTGCCCCTGGTCCTGGATTATATTTCTGGGCTGAGTATGACGGGGCCATCCCCGCTTTCCGTTAGAGACTTTTCGGGAAAAGTTGCCTTTCTGGTGGCAGTCACCTCGGCCAAGAGGGTATCAGAAATCGGGTCGCTGGGCTTTGAAGAACCCTTTTTAACTTTCTTTCCGGACCGGGTGGTCCTCATTCCTATGTTGGGATCCAATCCTAAGGTAACCTCGGTATTCCATCAGAATCAGGAAGTTGTTCTACCTACCTTTAGATCGCCAGGATCTGATGACATTCATCCTTTGGATGTCGGGGAAGCACTGAGAGAATACCTTCACATTACCTCCGCCTTCAGGCGGTCAGATCATCTGTTCATATTGCACTCCGGCAAAAACAAGGGGAACAAAGCTTCAACTAGGACTCTTGCAGCTTGGATTGTGAGAACGATACAGCAGGCTTATAGGGCTAAGGGCTTGGCTCCTCCTGTGGTGGTGACGGCGCACTCGACTAGAGGAATGGCTACTTCATGGGCAGCGGCCCGACACGTGGCTCCTGAGACAATCTGCAAGGCAGCTTCTTGGGCTTCTATTAATACTTTTATGTCACACTATTGCGTTGAACCTGCTTCTTTATCCTCTGTTAATTTTGGTGTGAAAATTCTATCGGCTGATAGACCAAATTAAATATTTTCTGTTTAAAGCATACCCACCCGTGTGGTCGGCTAGTTATTTCCCACACGTAGGCTGCCATGGAGTCTGTCAGGAAAAAGGAAAATTTATTATCAAATACTTACCGTAATTTTCCTTTCCTGATGGACTCCATGGCAGACGGAGTTCCCACCCATGAGTCTTATGAGTAGGCTAGTTACGGAACACAGCATGGAGTGGTGAGTACTCTTTTATGGTAATGGGGTCCTATAGCATTGGAGAGGAGGCGGGGTTAACCCACACGTAGGCTGCCATGGAGTCCATCAGGAAAGGAAAATTACGGTAAGTATTTGATAATAAATTTTCCTTTTTTTTACCGAATTTTCTGTCTTTTTTCTTTTATAGCGCAAAAAATAAAAAACTCAACGGTGATTAAATACCACCAAAAGAAAGCTCTATTTGTGTGAAAAAAAGGACAAAAATTTCATTTGGGTACAGTGTTGTATGACTGAGTAATTGTCATTCAAAATGTGAGAGCACCGAAAGCTGAAAATTGGTCTGGTTATTAAGGGTGTTTAAGTGCCCAGTGGTCAAGTGGTTAAAGCAAAGTTCCAGGCAAAAAGAGAACTCATTCTCAAACAAAAGAACAACATTGTTTTTTTTTTTTGGGTACAGCGTCGCACGACCACGCAATTGTCAGTTAAAGCGACGCAGTGCCAGATCACAAAATGGCCTGGTCAGGAAGGGGGTAAATCCTTCTGGAACTGAAGTGGTTAACTGACATCTGCAGATTGAAGCTTATCCCTTAGGCCCCTTTCACACTGGGGCGGAAGCGGCGTCGGCGGTAAAGCAGCCCTATATTTAGCGCTGCTTTACCGTAATTTTAGCGGCGGTTTTCGGCCGATAGCGGTGCGGTTTTAACCCCACGCTAGCGGCCGAAAAAGGGTTAAAACCGCCCGCAAAGCACCGCCGCAGCTTTGCCGGCGGTATAGCCGCTCCAAAGATGCTGCTAGCAGGACTTTTTTTACCGTCCTGCTAGCGCACCGCTCCCGTGTGAAAGCCCTCTGGCTTTTACACTGGAGTGAAAGGACCCGCTTTTTTTCAGGCGCTATTTTTAGCGCTGCAGCGCCTGAAAAACGCCTCAGTGTGAAAGGGGCCTTAGCCCCCGTACACACGGTCGGAAATTCCGACCACAAAATCCGTCAGATTTTTTCCGACGGATTTTGTCCGACACTGGTGTTGCATACACACGGTCGGACAAAGTTGTTGGAAAATCCGATCATTCTGAACGTGGTGACGTTCGTTGCGTACGACGGAACTACGTAGAGGCTAGTAGCCAATAGCTTTGGTCACGTAATTTGATCTGAGCATGCGTGGCACTTTGTCCGTCGGAATTCTCTACACACGATTGGAAAAAGTCCGATCGGATTTTGTTGTCGGAAAATTTGCGAGCAGGATCTCCGACGGAAAAAGTCCGATGGAGCATACACACGGGTGGATTTTCCGACAACATGGTCCGATCGGACATTTTCCGTCGTAATTTCCAACCGCGTGTACGGGGCATTAGATCTGCAGATGGATGAACAGAATGATACAAAAGAAACAATATGGTACATTGTATCTTTCTATAGTGTCTGAGCAACTGTTATGTACAAACACTGAGGCTGGGTTCACACCATTGCGAATAGGATGCACCCAATTCGCAATAGCAGGAGATTTCGACCGGCTGTCTATGGAGCCGGGTGACATGTCTCCGCTGCGGCTCCGGTGCGAATATGCACAGGAACCCTTTGCGTCTTTTGGTCCGTTTCAGGTCTGAATTCAGCCCAAATTCGGGCTGAAATCGGACGTGAAGCGGTGAATGCAGCGATGGTGTGAACCCAGCCTCAGACTGCTTTTTTTTGACAGCTAAAGCTGCCGATCTTCTCTGTGTACACAGCAAATACCGGCTTTGATTAATCAGAGCCAAAATTGCTGTGTACTGGGAGGGGGTGCACGGCGGAAGCATTGGATGTGCTCAGTGGCGGTGCGTGCATAGAGGGCGCAGGATCGCCGCCCCCCCTCTCCTGCACAGCTCTATCACCAATAGATAGATTCATTGCATTGCATGAATCTATCTATTGTCACCGCTGCTGCCCCCTATTCAGGTGTCCGGCCCCTTATCGGGCGCCGGGCATCTGAATTACAACGGGGGGTGTTTTTAGAAGCGCCCTATTAGAGCTGTCAGCTCTTATAGGGGACCTGATTAGAGCGGTGGGCTCTAATAGGCTTCCGTAAGTGTAAACAGCGGGCGCAATGCTGTGCGTTCGCTGTTTACACAGTATTGTGTTAGAGAAGCGAATACATTGCTTCCCTAACACAGACCCGCCTCTCAGCCAATCAGGTTGCCGGGGTCTGTGTCACCGGTCACCTGATTGGCTGAAGTCACAGGCGCTGTGATTGGACGCCTAGGCGTCCAATCATTGCAGAAGACAGGAGGAGCCCGGGAGAAGATGTCGGGTCGATGAGGAGACACCGCTCGCCGCCTGACGCCGTCACCAGCTGCACACCGAGACAAGGTAAGTGCCGATAGATGGCGGGCAGAGGGCACATTGGCAGCATTTAATGGGCACAGTGACAGCACTTGGGGCCCGGTGGCAGCGTTAGATGGGCACAGTGGCAGCACTTGGGGCACAGTGGCAGTGTTTGGCGCACAGTGGCAGCATTTAATGGGCACAGTGGCAGCATTTGAGGCACAGTGGCAGCATTTGAGGCACAATGGCAGCGTTAGATGGGCACACTGGCAGCGTTAGATGGGCACACTGGCAGCTTTAGATTGGCACAGTGGCAGTGTTTGGAGCACAGTGGAAGCATTTAATGGGCACAGTGGCAGCATTTGAGGCACAATGGCAGCACTTGGGGCACAGTGGCAGAGTTTAATGGGCACAGTGGCAGCATTTAATGGGCACAGTGGCAGCATTTAATGGGCACATTGGCAGCGTTTAATAGGAACAGTGGCAGCGTTTAATGGGCACAGTGGCAGCGTTTGATGGGCACAGTGGCAGCGTTTGATGGCACAGTGAGGCTGTTTGTTTGCGCCCCCCCAAAAATTTTGAGCACCAGCCTCCACTGGATGTGCTTCATATGACCTGTGTGCAATGAGGTGAGTAAAAAATAAAACAAATACTAAAAAAAACTTACATTGGTATAAAACTTCTTTTTGTAATTCTTTTTGGTGCTTCCAATGAGATCTGAGAAAAGTCTTCAGATTCCAGTCCAGTACTTGTCACCTTATGCTTGTCTTCGGTTTAACGTGTAATTGTGGCCTATAAAGAGTACACCCAACACTGACCGTGTCAGCCGCCTGTCAGTCCTCTTCTAGAAACCCGATCTTCAGAAGGACATCAATAAATTAGGCCGGGCTCTTAAGCGGGGTGATTGAAGGATTCAAGGTCAACAAGCAGATATCAACTACCCCCCCCCCCCAACTACCCCCCCCCCCCCCCCGAGATGATCCTGAAGCACACATCACAGTGTCTGTTCTGTTCATACCATGTACAGCTAAAGTGGACCTTCAGTCATTTGTTTCCATCTATTAAATCTTCTGCTCTTGTTGTTGTTTTATCTTTGGATAGTAAAACATTTTTTTTTCTGCCAGTAAATCCCTTATACGGCCCACTTCCTGTTTCTTGTCTGGTCTTTAGCCGAGGCTTATGACATCATGCACAGCTTTCTCTCTCACTCTGGTGAGAGTTTGCCAGGAAGGGAGGGGGGATGAGCCATAAGAGGGCCAATGAGAGCTGCAGAGCTGGAGGTGTGCCTCTGTGTAAATCCAGGAAGTGAACAGGCAGCGGCTTCAGCTGCCCACAGTTAAAATGGCTGCAGCCAGACTCAGTGGAGGGAGATTTCTGCAGCATGTTTGGCAAGTACGGAATCACAGTATACATACCTCCTAACTTTTTGAGATGGGAATGAGGGACACCTATCAGCAAAAGTATGCAGGCCTAGGACACACCCCTCTGGCCACGCCCCCTTAACCACTTTCAGCCCTGGACCAATTTGCAGCCAAAGGACCAGGCCCCTTTTTGCGATTCGGCACTGCGTCGCTTTAACTGACAATTGCGCGGTCGTGCGACGTGGCTCCCAAACAATATTGACGTCCTTTTTTTCCCACAAATAGAGCTTTCTTTTGGTGGTATTTGATCGCCCCTGCGGTTTTTATTTTTTGCGCTATAAACAAAAATAGAGCGACAATTTTGAAAAAAATGCATTATTTTTTATTTTTTGCTATAATAAATATCCCCAAAAAATATATAAAAAAAAACATTTTTTTTTTCCTCAGTTTAGGCCGATACGTATTCTTCTACATATTTTTGGTAAAAAAAAATCGCAATAAGCGATTATTGATCGGTTTGCGCAGAAGTTATAGCGTTTACAAGATAGGGGATAGTTTTATAGCATTTTTATTAATAATTTTTTTTTTTATTAGTAATGGCGGAGATCTGCGATTTTTTTTGTGACTGCGACATTATGGCGGACACATCAGACATTTTTGACACATTTTTGGGACCATTGTCATTTTTACAGCAATTAATGCATTTAAATGCATTGATTTCTGTATAAATGACACTGGCAGTGAAGGGGTTAACCACAAGGGGGCAGTGAAAGAGTTAAGTATGCCTAGGGGTGTGTTTTTTACTGTGGGGGGGCGTGGCTGTCAGCTAGTGAATGCTGATCTCTGCTCCAATCACAGGGAGCAGAGATCGGCGTCACTAGTTGCTAGGCAGAACGGGGAGATGCTGTTTATCTCGGCATCTCCCTGTTCAGCCGCTCCGTGAGACGATCGCGGGAGTCCCCGCGGCGATCGAGTCCGCGGGGACCGCGGCCGAAATCACGGGGGTGCCCTCCTGCCTGTCCGTGCCATTCTGTCGACGTATATCTGCGTGCGCTGGTCGGCAAGTGGTTAAAGGAGAATTTTACAAAAAAAAAACAAGATTGGTTAAACCCACAAGTGCTTTTTTTTAACCACTACTATTCCTTTATATTGGCTGTTGGAGTTTACAAATCCAGCAATTTAGAAATCAGATGAAAGGTTTAGTGCCTGAAAACACTTTTTGATAGATAAAAAGTGCATTTTATATACATCTATATAGATCAGACCGAAATGAGGGACAAATGAGGAGGAACGAGGGACATTGCTCCAAATCAGGGACAGTCCCTCGAAATCAGGGACAGTTGGGAGCTGTGTAGTATATATAAAATAATATGCAAAGTGGTTGGAGGGAAGCTTCAGAATGGCAAAGATGTTTTTATTACAAATGGTGTGAGCAGACTGCAGTTCCTCTTTAAAGAGTAACTCCACTTTTACTGAAAAAAAATCCCCTCCCCCCTCTGGGTGATCTGTGTACATTGCAGGGATTTAAAAAAAACGTTGTTGCAGATTTCTACCTTTTGTTATTCTGAAGAAATAGCCGTTTGTTTCTCTGTGTCCATGTGAACAGTGAATGTGAATGGGAGTGATTTTTATCAATCCGCTACTGCACCAGCAGGGGTCTAATGAGGAAAGTGGCAGTGAAAAACACGCCATAAGCACAGAAAAATCGTGGCAAAAATCGTGTGCGTTTTTTGGCGCCATTATCGGCACCTTTTCTCTATGAGCAAAATGCCTAAAACACATATTTAGTTGTAAAAAAATGTTGAACCATTTATTATTTTCCTTCCACTTTACAGTTATGTGCCACTTTGTGTTGGTCGATCACATAAAATCCCAATAAAATAAATTTTACGTTTTTGGTTGTCACATGACAAAATGTGGAAAATTTCAAGGGGTATGAATACTTTTTCAAGGCACTGTAGCTCATAAAAATAGCTAATTAGAACAAACAAAAGTAATCCACGGCAGAGGCCAGCATTCCACTGAGAAAGGTGTAGAGCAGGGGTCTCCAAACTGCGGCCCGAGGGCCAGATGTGGCCCTTTGCTAGCCTTTATGCGGCCCTTGGGGCACAACACCTTCCACTGATATGAGGCACTATTCCTCTCACTGACACCAACAACGGGGCACTATATCTTCCACCGATACCAATGATGGAATACTATTCCTCCTACTAAAAGGGGGAATACGCCCCCTATTGACCACCAACCCTGGCGCCATATTTATTCTCACTAATGCTGGGCCCGTGACATTTTCTGCCCCTGCTGGCCACAATCCGGCCCTCCTAAAGACTCAAGGACAATAAAGTGGCCCTTTGTTTGAAAAGTTTGGAGACCCCTGGTGTAGAGCAATCCGAAAATACAATACAAATACATTACAAACACATGACATCGCTTCCGATTTTTTTTCCTATCGTACGAGAATTTTCGTGACTTTATTGGCAATTCAATGTCTACTTGTGATTGTTGACCGAAAAACGGTCGTCCAATATTCGGATCGTGTGTACGGGCCATTAAAGGGAGTGCTCCTAATCTCAGCTTGTTACCTGTATAAAAGTCACCTGTCCACAGAAGCAATCAGATTCCAATCTCTCCACCATGGCCAAGACCAAAGATCTGTCCAAGGATGTCGGGGAGAAGATTGTAGACCTACACAAGGCTGGAATGGGCTACAAGACCATCGCCAAGCAGCTTGGTGAGAGGGTGACAACAGTTGGTGCGATTATTCGCAAATGGAAGAAACACAAAATAACTGTCACTCTCCCTCGGTCTGGGGCTCCATGGAAGATCTCACCCCGTGGAGGTTCAATGATGATGAGAACGGTGAGGAATCACCCAGAACTACACGGGAGAATCTTGTCAATGATCTCAGCTGGGACCATAGTCACCAAGAAAACAATCGGTAACACACTACACCGTGATCGACTGAAATCCTGCAGCCCCCGCAAGGTCCTCCTGCTCAAGAAATTACATGTACAGCCCGTCTGAAGTTTGCTAATGAACATCTGAATGATTCAGAGGAGAACTGGGGGAAAGTGTTGTGGTCAGAGGAGACCAAAATCGAGCTCTTTGGCATCAACTCAACTCGCTGTGTTTGGAGGAGGAGGAGGAGGAATGCTGCCTATGGACCCCAATAACACCATCCCCCACCGTCATACATGGAGGTGGAAACATTATGCTTTGGGGGGTTTTTCTGCTAAGGGGACAGGAAAACTTCACCGCATCAAAGGGAGGATGGACGGGCACGGTGAGGACCTCCTTCCCTCAGCCAGGACCTTAAAAATGGTTCGTGGATGGGTATTCCAGCGTGACAATGACCCAAAACACACGGCCAAGGCAACAAAGGAGTGGATGAAGAAGAAGCACATTAAGGTCCTGGAGTGTCCTAGCCGGTCTCCAGACCTTAATCCCATAGAAAATATGTGGAGGGAGCTGAAGGTTCGAGTTACCAAATGTTAGCCTGGAAACCTTAATGACTTGGAGAGGATCTGCAAAGAGGACAAAATCCCTCCTGAGATGTGCGAACCTGGAGGCCAACTCCAAGAAACGTCCGACCTCTGTGATTGCCAACAAGGGTTTTGCCACCAACTACTAAGTCATGTTTTGCGAAGGGGCAAAATATTTATTTCACTCATTAAAATGCAAATCAATTTATAACTTTTTTTTTAAATGCGTTTTTCTGGATATTTTTGTTGTTATTCTGTCTCTCAGCCCCTGTTCACACCTATGCGAATTAGATGCGGGTTACAACGCAGCGAATTCGCAGGACATTTCAAAATACATTGATTTTAATGAGGCTTGTTCACATATCTGCGATGCATGCGCATTGCAGAAAAAACATGTGCATTTTTTGGGCAGTGCGGTGCGGCTCAGGTGCGAATTCAGGCCCATTATCTTCTATGGGCACGCATCGGATTCGCAGATGCATTCCGTTCTGAACACAAATTCTTTCCTTCTCCTCACTACACCTCCCCCCTCTCCCCCCCCTCTCCCTGCTCACTGATCCCCAGCTAAAACGCTGACAAACCGCTGAACAACTGACGTTTTAGTGCGCAGTTACGCCAGACATTAAATTTGCACCGCACTGGTGTGAACCCAGGCCCACTGTTATAATAAACCGACCAATAAAATTATAGACTGATCGTTTCTTTTGCCAGTGGGGCAAATGTACAAAATCAGCAGGGGGAGCAAATACCCCCCCCCCCCCCTTCACTGTAAACACACCCTCTTGCCTGAGCTAAGGGTAGATGGATTCCAGGAAGTAAATGCTACATGAATTATTTGCCCTTACTCAAGATGGCTGCAGCTAGAAATGCTGTGGGGGGGGGGGGGGGGTTCAAAGTGATTTATTAACAAAATAAAGCATGGAGACATGGATAAATGAGGGGGGGGGGGCTTCAATGATACCAATGATGGGGCACTATTGTCCCCCACTGACACCAACAATGGGGCCCTATTCCCACCATCAGGGGGGGTGTGGGGGGGTTGGCTTTGAATATTAAAAAGTAATTAAATTGCGTTTTCAGTTTGTGGTGCTTGGATACATTGTAGCTTTAACAAACATACAAAGATGGAGGTTATGTCTGCGGAGGCGGTTTATTCGAGCATCGAGGGCGTAGTTTATTGTAGTTGTTATCTTTAATATTAAAAGAAAACAATGATGCCGACAGATTAATAAAAAAAAAAAAAATAGTTATCAAAGGACATATTTAAACATGCTTAACAGTTATGGATCAAAGGGGAGAAGTAAGAGAACCCCCCCACATCACTTCATCATTGTGAATGGGGCTCTCCGCTTCCTGGGCTGGAGATGAAGGACGACTCCGCTTCCTGGGCTGGAGATGAAGGACGACTCCGCTTCCTGGGCTGGAGATGAAGGACGGCTCCACTTCCTGGGCTGGAGATGAAGGACGGCTCCACTTCCTGGGCTGGAGCTAAAGGACGGCTCCACTTCCTGGGCTGGAGATAAAGGACGACTCCGCTTCCTGGGCTGGAGATGGACGGCTCCACTTCCTGGGCTGGAGATGAAGGACGGCTCCGCTTCCTGGGCTGGAGATGAAGGACGGCTCCGCTTCCTGGGCTGGAGATGAAGGACGGCTCCGCTTCCTGGGCTGGAGATGAAGGACGGCTCCGCTTCCTGGGCTGGAGATTAAGGACGGCTCCGCTTCCTGGGCTGGACGGCTCCGCTTCCTGGGCTGGAGATGAAGGACGGCTCCGCTTCCTGGGCTGGAGATGAAGGACGACTCCGCTTCCTGGGCTGGAGATGAAGGACGGCTCCACTTCCTGGGCTGGAGATGAAGGACGGCTCCACTTCCTGGGCTGGAGATAAAGGACGGCTCCGCTTCCTGGGCTGGAGATAAAGGACGGCTCCGCTTCCTGGGCTGGAGATAAAGGACGACTCCGCTTCCTGGGCTGGAGATGAAGGACGGCTCCACTTCCTGGGCTGGAGATAAAGGACGGCTCCGCTTCCTGGGCTGGAGATAAAGGTCGGCTCCGCTTCCTGGGCTGGAGATAAAGGACGACTCCGCTTCCTGGGCTGGAGATGAAGGACGGCTCCGCTTCCTGGGCTGGAGATTAAGGACGGCTCCGCTTCCTGGGCTGGACGGCTCCGCTTCCTGGGCTGGAGATAAAGGACGACTCCGCTTCCTGGGCTGGAGATGAAGGATGGCTCCGCTTCCTGGGCTGGAGATTAAGGACGGCTCCGCTTCCTGGGCTGGACGGCTCCGCTTCCTGGGCTGGAGATAAAGGACGGCTCGGCTTCCTGGGCTGGAGATAAAGAAAGGCTCGGCTTCCTGGGCTGGAGATAAAGGACGGCTCGGCTTCCTGGGCTGGAGATAAAGGATGGCTCGGCTTCCTGGGCTGGAGATAAAGGACGGCTCCACTTCCTGGGCTGGAGATGAAGGACGGCTCCGCTTCCTGGGCTGGAGATGAAGGACGGCTCCGCTTCCTGGGCTGGAGATAAAAGACGGCTCCGCTTCCTGGGCTGGAGATAAAGGACGGCTCCGCTTCCTGGGCTGGAGATAAAGGACGGCTCCGCTTCCTGGGCTGGAGATAAAGGACGGCTCCGCTTCCGATGAGCTTCCGATGAGCTTCGGATGAGCTTCCGATGAGCTCAGTCATTCCCCGAAGGATTATTTCTAGAAATTACACATTTTAAAGACTCCACTTTGGAATTAGATCCTTGTGATTAGGCGAGGAGCCGTCTTCTCCCTGGTACTAGAGATAAGCCAACAGTGTGCGCCCATTGTTGCCCATCTGACCCCCTGTCCATTCTGCTGCTTCTATATATACCATCTCCCCGCTATCACCGGTCACTAAGGTAGCAGCGGGCGTTGGCATCCTCCATGGCCCTAGGAACCACTGGCCTCACGCCACATGGCCTTACATCAATGGTCTCCAAACTGCAGCCTGTGGGCCAGATGTGGTTCTTTAATTACCTTTATCTGGCCCTTGGGACACCATTCCTCCCACTGACAACCACTATGAGGCACTATTCCTTTCACCAACATCAATGATGGGGCACTATTCCTCCCACTGACACCAATG
Source organism: Lithobates sylvaticus (assembly GCA_028564925.1). Classification (NCBI taxonomy): domain Eukaryota; kingdom Metazoa; phylum Chordata; class Amphibia; order Anura; family Ranidae; genus Lithobates; species Lithobates sylvaticus. Next base: position 597,074,771 of record CM053029.1, read on the forward strand.
ATGGGGCACTATTCCTCCCACTGACACCAATGATGGGACACCATTCTTCCCACTGACACCAATGATGGGACACCATTCTTCCCACTGACACCAATGATGGGACACCATTCTTCCCACTGACACCAATGATGGGACACCATTCTTCCCACTGACACCAATGATGGGACACCATTCTTCCCACTGACACCAATGATGGGACACCATTCTTCCCACTGACACCAATGATGGGACACCATTCTTCCCACTGACACCAATGATGGGACACCATTCTTCCCACTGACACCAATGATGGGACACCATTCTTCCCACTGACACCAATGATGGGACACTATTCCTCCCACTGACACCAATGATGGGACACTATTCCTCCCACTGATGGGACACTATTCCTCCCACTGATACCAATGATGGGGCACTATTCCTCCCACTGATACCAATGATGGAGCACTATTCCTCTCACTGATACCAATGATGGGGCACTATTCCTCCCACTGACACCAATCCTTTTCCTCTGTTCTCTGATTGGCCACAGCCGATCAGCAGGTGCACAGTAAAAATTGGCTGTAACCTGCTAACAGACTTGTGCTGCAGCCAATCACAGCACCGATCAACAGGGGGGGGGGGGGGGGGCGGACGCCCAAAGCCCAGAAGTCCACAATGTACAGTTATGTGTGATGCCCGCCCACAGTGAGAGGTCAAAGGGTTAGTTCACATTTACCAGAAACTGTCTATGCAGATGAGGGGCGTCTGTAAAATAAAAACAAAGTGTGCAGCTCTGACTAAAGATGGATAATGGCCTTCCTATAGGTGTAGGCCTTTTGCATAGCTCATGAAGCCTGACTGGAAAACACCCAGAGGTGACATCATCCTGTCCTGCCTTGTTGCTACGACGTTGCCAAGACACTCCTAGCTGTTAGTGCCCATCCCCACCATCACAGGAACCCTCTGTCTATTTCTTTAATTCAAACCCCCTCACGCACTCTTTCTCTCCCCCTGGGGCAGGAGCTCTGAGCTCAGTGTTTGGGAGCTCACGCCTGTGATGGTTGGGGTGAGCAATAACAGCTAGGAGAGTCTTAGCAACATCCTAGTAACAAGGCATTGTAGGATGATGCCATCTCTGGGAGTATTCCAGTCAGGCTTCATGAGACACATACATGGACATCAGGGTTTAAAACCGGCAGTGAGGCGGTGACACAACCCTCCTCACCGCCTCTCAAACCCCCAATGGTGTGGATCGCTCTTCAGATGTGTAAACAAGCCTCATATATATAATATATATATATACTTGTTTACACAAAAATAAGCATATATATATATATACAGGGCCATTTTTAAGGCAGGGCAATAGGGGCAGCTGCCCTGGGCCTTGTCATTGTTGTGGGGCCCAAAGCAGCCTCATACTTGCCAACTATCCTGGTTTAAATTCCCTCGCCCCTTGAGGTTTTAGTCCTGTGCTGTGTCCCAATATCTCAGTGTGAAGTGCTGCTACTAATGCTGCCCAGCTCTGCCCTATTGTGTACAGATGACTCACCTGCAGACCCCGTGTTTACATGTAACTTACCGGCATTCATATGTAAATAGCAGGGGCCGGCGGCATTGATATGTATATCATGCCCCCCTGAGGTCATATCCACAGTAATCTCTAGAAACCAATTAACAAGCAGAAATCATGTGCTGTAAACTCTAGCAACTAACCAGTGAGCTGTAATGTGTGCTGTAAACTCTAGCAACCAGTCAGTGAGCGGTAATGATACACCGTAACCTCTGGCAACCAATCGCAATAGCTCCCTGATCTGATTCAGTAAATTGTTTTTGAGTCTAGCTGCTATTTATTGTATGTCTCAGAGCAGGTGGAGAGCATGGGGGGGCCCCAACAAAAGTTTTGCCAGGCGCCGGGTGCCCACAGTTACAATGTTTTGAGTCTAGCTGCTATTTATGTATGTCTCAGAGCAGGTGGAGAGCACCGAACGGAGGGAGAGACGAGCGGGGCTTCGATCCCCCGCTTCGCTGGACCCCGGGACAAGTAAGTGTCCGATTAATAACTTTTATTTTATTTTTTAATAATGGGAACACCTCTTTAACATCAGGTCCCACATGTTTAACCTCAAAGGTTCTCTTTAACCACTTCAGCCCCGGACCAATTGGCAGCCAAAGGACCAGGCCCCTTTTTTGCAATTCGGCACTGCGTCGCTTTAACTAACAATTGCGCGGTCATGCGACATGGCTCCAAAACAAAATTGGCATCCTTTTTTTCCCACAAATAGAGCTTTCTTTTGGTGGTATTTGATCGCCCCTGCGGTTTTTATTTTTTGCGCTATAAACAAAAATAGAGCGACAATTTTGAAAAAAATGCAATATTTTTTACTTTTTGCTATAATAAATATCCCCAAAAAATATATAAAAAAACATTTTTTTTCCTCAGTTTAGGCCGATACGTATTCTTCTACATATTTTTGGTAAAAAAAATCGCAATTAGCGATTATTGATTAGTTTGCGCAAAAGTTATAGCGTTTACAAAATAGGGGATAGTTTTATAGCATTTTTATTAATATTTTTTTTTTTATTAGTAATGGTGGCGATCAGCGATTTTTATTGTGACTGCGACATTTTGGCGGACACATCGGACATTTTTGACACATTTTTGGGACATTTGTCATTTATATAGAATTCAGTGCTATTTAAATAGCACTGATTCCTATGTAAATGACAGTTGTAGTGAAGGGGTTAACCACTAGGGGGCGGGATGAGTCAGTGTGACGTGTTGTGTTTATTTTACTGTAGGGGGGCGTGGCTGTACGTGTGACGTCATTGATCGGCGTTCCCGATGACAGGGAACCGCCGATCACTGACAGTCAGTGTAGGAAGCGCGGGGAGAGGTTTGTTTACATAGACCTCTCCCCGTTCTTCCGCTCCGTAACCCGATCGCGGGATACCAGCGGCGATCGGGTCCGCTGGTCCCGCGGCCGGGGTCACGGAGCTCCCGACCGGGTCGCGAGCGCGCCGCTAGCGGCGCGCGCGCGACCACGGGCAGGCACATGCACGATCACGTACAGGTACGTGATTCTGCCTGCCCGTGCCATTCTGCTGACGTATATATGCAGTGGCCGGTCGGGAAGCGGTTAAAAACAGATTATTGACAAAGAAAAAAAAAGTACAAAAAAAAAAAAAAGTCTATGAACATCAAACTTCCTCTGCAATATCTGTGTGCTGTGGGGTGGCATCAAGTTTGTGTTTACTCTCCACCGCCTTCAAATATGTGTCCACCATATTTGGGGAGATGGTGGGCGGTCCTGATGATTAATTGGGGCAATGATGACAAGTGTAGCAGTCTCTGCTCGCACAGTTGGACAGTCTCTGCCCTCAATGCAAATACCGCAGGAACAGAAGGAACTGTAATTGGTGTCAATGGGAAAGGTGAGTAGCCGTCATCATATCACCCCCATCAATATTGTCCGATCAATATTGCCATATCAATATTCCTCTATTATAAATGATTAGTAGATGGTGGGGCTGTGCTGTCCCCGGGGTTCCGTAATCAGATCTGAGATGCTCCAGCCCCCTCCCCCACCGCCCATCACTGTTCAGAATAAGCTTTGGTAACCATAGCAACAAAAGCCTGGTTACCCTTTTTAAAAATGGCGCCGAGTGCCGCCTTGCAATTCATTCCAAGTGTACAGTTTAGTGCTGGAGGGTGAGGAGTACAAAATGTGGGAGGAGCTCCACTTTAAGCCATAGGACTTTAAGAATGTAAAAGTTTTTTGGCCACATTCTACTACTAAGCCTAACCAGGAGGAGGCTCCTTTAAGAAAAATTGTCAGTTAGACCACCCACCAGGAGATTTGAAAAAAAAAAAAAAAAAAGGTTCCCATGACAACACTGCTCTGTGATGTCATTGGCTGAAGAAAAATTGTCAGTTAGACCACCCACCAGGATATTTGAAAAAAATAAAATAAAAAAAAAGGTTCCCATGACAACACTGCTCTGTGATGTCATTGGCTGAAGAAAAATTGTCAGTTAGACCACCCACCAGGATATTTGAAAAAAATAAAATAAAAAAAAAGGTTCCCATGACAACACTGCTCTGTGATGTCATTGGCTGAAGAAAAATTGTCAGTTAGACCACCCACCAGGAGATTTGAAAAAAAAAAAGGTTCCCATGACAACTGTGATGTCATCGGCTGCTATCGTAAGGAAAACACAAAGGAGTTCCTGTCAGTTGCTTTGTTGACTCTGAACGGTTAACACGGGCTTCTTTCTCTGGCGAGTTTTTTCCTGTGATCTGATCCGATTTTATCCGATTTGATTGCAAATTTAATTATCGCCCATTTCAAGCGTGTTTCATTATTCTTCATAATGAACAGATTTAAAGCGGTTCTGCACTCTGTAAAAAAATTTTTTTTTTTAGGACGTAATATAAAGTATGCTTACCTTTATTAGGGGACTCACCTGTTCCATCTTCCATCTCGATCGCCGCCGGTTTTCGTCCGATGAAGTTCCTCGTCTTCTTCTTTAGTGCTGGGGGCCATCTTGCCTGTGGGCATGTGAAACCCCACAGGCACTGTTGATGGCCCAGCATGCACTGCCGTTACTCGCGCGTGCGCAGTAACGGCACATCTGCCGAGATCTCACGAGATTTCGGTAGATGCGGCCGAAATCTCGGGAGATTTCGGAAGATGTGGCCGAAATCTCGCGAGATTTCGGAAGATGCCCGCACTGACTCCTGGGATCAATGACACCAGATCCCAGGAGACAGTGCGGCGTGACGACGATCGACGCAGAGACCCCGCCCGCCGCCGCAGAGGGAGAAGACCGGAAGTCTTCAATTACAAGGTAAGTAAAAAAAAAAAAAAAAAAAAAAACATTTCATTTAGTACTCTTTGCCTGATTTGGAAGGCAAAGAGATTTACTAAATGAAATGAGTGCCGAACCGCTTTAACCTTAAAAAGGTTGTTTCTCAAAATAACACCAAAGAGAAACCCACCATTGGAGGAGATATCAGTGTCCACCCTGCAGATATCCCACCCAAGAAGCCCAAAAGAATGAAGAGGAGTCCCGGGGCTTTTGTGAGACGTTGCTTCAGAGCCGTGATTGGATGCTTTGGTGTCGGCTGTAAAGTCAATGGCCAACAGCAGAAAACAGAAGACCTGAATGGTAAGTACCTGTATTGTGGATATTGATAGATACAAGATAAAGGAAATCCTTTCATTGGATCCTTTTCTCCCATTAATGACGGGTCACATTCCCATAGGTACATAGGTTGTTTTTTTTTTTGTTTTTTTTTTATATCAAATCCTTTTTTATTACATTTTTTTGTTACAATCAACACAAGACATACACACAGCCCATGTACTTATTGTATAATCATAATAAACACACATTTATAAGCAATATTTAAAGTGGTTGTAAACCCACAAAAAAAAAAAAGGAACGTGATGGAGTTTAGGACATCTCCATAACATATGTATTAAATTAGCCGGCCCCATATTACCTATATATATTATATATATATATATTATCTAGGACAAAGAGGGGAATCTTTACGCTGCCATTTAAACAATTTCTTAGGGGTATGATAAGTCCTGTGGAAGATAAAGAGACCATGGGCAGTGCGGACAATGCCACCTCCCAATGATCCTCTGATATGGGACCGAGATCTCTCCTCCACTGTCTCTTTGAAGGTTTCATTTTGATTGCAACTCTGTAGTCATATATGTCAATCTTTTGTTTTCATTTCCAACAATCCACGTGTACACACTACTGGGAAGTCCATACACATGCAGATGGACGGTTATAGAACTCTTATTAGCACTGTCTCCCCGTGATTTTGTACTTGCTGAAAACCAGAACATTGCTTACCTGTTCCCTGCTGAATTGACAAAAAAAAATAATGGATTGTCTGAACTGCCTTAGGGCTCATTTAAACATGTGCCCTCTGAACAGCAATCCACATTCATGTTGCTCTTCAGATGGCATTTAATAGGTGGTAAGAAGGTGTTCTATTAGCCTCCTCAGACTGCCTGCATGCAGCACCTGGAAGTTACAGATGTTGCAAAAACGGCCCGTTCATGCTATATTGGGCTCATCACCCTTGTAAACAAGGCCATACAGACAGACAAAACTAAATACAAATAAAAAACGCGCTAATTAGTTATCCATGAACATTTTACTATGCACTATGCCTTTAACCTAAGTGATTGTGCTCCTAAAGCCGGCGATAGACAGTTCGAATCTCGGCCGGTTGAGCAGGGACCAGCCGAGATTCTAACCATGTATGGGCAGGCTGATTAGCGGCTGGGTACAACCAGCTCATCTGATTTTTCATGCGATTATTGCCAGCCAGTGGGTCAGGATGAGTGGCAGGCAACCAGCATTTTTATACGAAGGCCAACATTAGTCATCCTTGTGTCCCTGTCATGTCGAGTTTATTCATTGTCTCTGGCACAAGCGTTTTGAACTTTTCTCTCTATAATTTGATGTTGTACAAAGAAAAATATATGAAATGTAGGTGAAGGTGCTAAATCTAATTCCTCTCTTTTTTTTATTGAAGATGTACGCGGTATTGACTACACACAAGGTTCACACGGCAGGCCTGTCGACCAACACATTGAGACAATGCCAAAAAGTGACGTTCAAATTAGGATTCCACCAGAGTGCGACCTGGACATGGCCACTCCACCAGAGTGCGACCTGGACATGGCCACTCCAGCAGAGTGCGACCTGGACATGGCCACTCCAGCAGAGTGCGACCTAGACATGGCCACTCCACCAGAGTGCGACCTAGACATGGCCACTCCACCAGAGTGCGACCTGGACATGGCCACTCCACCAGAGTGCGACCTGGACATGGCCACTCCAGCAGAGTGCGACCTGGACATGGCCACTCCAGCAGAGTGCGACCTGGACATGGCCACTCCACCAGAGTGCGACCTGGACATGGCCACTCCACCAGAGTGCGACCTGGACATGGCCACTCCACCAGAGTGCGACCTGGACATGGCCACTCCACCAGAGTGCGACCTGGACATGGCCACTCCACCAGAGTGCGACCTGGACATGGCCACTCCACCAGAGTGCGACCTGGACTGGGCCACTCCACCAGAGTGCGACCTAGATATGGCCACTCCACCAGAGTGCGACCTGGACATGGCCACTCCACCAGAGTGCGACCTGGACATGGCCACTCCACCAGAGTGCGACCTGGACATGGCCACTCCACCAGAGTGCGACCTGGACATGGCCACTCCACCAGAGTGCGACCTGGACATGGCCACTCCAGCAGAGTGCGACCTGGACATGGCCACTCCACCAGAGTGCGACCTGGACATGGCCACTCCACCAGAGTGCGACCTGGACATGGCCACTCCACCAGAGTGCGACCTAGACATGGCCACTCCACCAGAGTGCGACCTAGATATGGCCACTCCACCAGAGTGCGACCTAGATATGGCCACTCCACCAGAGTGCGACCTGGACATGGCCACTCCACCAGAGTGCGACCTGGACATGGCCACTCCACCAGAGTGCGACCTGGATATGGCCACTCCACCAGAGTGCGACCTGGACATGGCCACTCCACCAGAGTGCGACCTGGACATGGCCACTCCACCAGAGTGCGACCTAGACATGGCCACTCCACCAGAGTGCGACCTAGACATGGCCACTCCACCAGAGTGCGACCTAGATATGGCCACTCCACCAGAGTGCGACCTGGACATGGCCACTCCACCAGAGTGCGACCTAGATATGGCCACTCCACCAGAGTGCGACCTGGACATGGCCACTCCACCAGAGTGCGACCTGGACATGGCCACTCCACCAGAGTGCGACCTGGACATGGCCACTCCACCAGAGTGCGACCTAGATATGGCCACTCCACCAGAGTGCGACCTGGACATGGCCACTCCACCAGAGTGCGACCTGGACATGGCCACTCCACCAGAGTGCGACCTGGACATGGCCACTCCACCAGAGTGCGACCTAGACATGGCCACTCCACCAGAGTGCGACCTGGATATGGCCACTCCACCAGAGTGCGACCTGCACATGGCCACTCCACCAGAGTGCGACCTAGATATGGCCACTCCACCAGAGTGCGACCTGGACATGGCCACTCCACCAGAGTGCGACCTGGACATGGCCACTCCACCAGAGTGCGACCTGGATATGGCCACTCCACCAGAGTGCGACCTGGACATGGCCACTCCACCAGAGTGCGACCTGGACATGGCCACTCCACCAGAGTGCGACCTGGACATGGCCACTCCACCAGAGTGCGACCTAGACATGGCCACTCCACCAGAGTGCGACCTAGACATGGCCACTCCACCAGAGTGCGACCTAGATATGGCCACTCCACCAGAGTGCGACCTGGACATGGCCACTCCACCAGAGTGCGACCTAGATATGGCCACTCCACCAGAGTGCGACCTGGACATGGCCACTCCACCAGAGTGCGACCTGGACATGGCCACTCCACCAGAGTGCGACCTGGACATGGCCACTCCACCAGAGTGCGACCTAGATATGGCCACTCCACCAGAGTGCGACCTAGACATGGCCACTCCCCCAGAGTGCGACCTGGACATGGCCACTCCACCAGAGTGCGACCTAGATATGGCCACTCCACCAGAGTGCGACCTGGACATGGCCACTCCACCAGAGTGCGACCTGGACATGGCCTCTCCACCAGAGTGCGACCTGGACATGGCCACTCCACCAGAGTGCGACCTAGACATGGCCACTCCACCAGAGTGCGACCTAGATATGGCCACTCCACCAGAGTGCGACCTGGACATGGCCACTCCACCAGAGTGCGACCTGGACATGGCCACTCCACCAGAGTGCGACCTAGATATGGCCACTCCACCAGAGTGCGACCTGGACATGGCCACTCCACCAGAGTGCGACCTGGACATGGCCACTCCACCAGAGTGCGACCTGGACATGGCCACTCCACCAGAGTGCGACCTGGACATGGCCACTCCACCAGAGTGCGACCTGGACATGGCCACTCCACCAGAGTGCGACCTGGACATGGCCACTCCACCAGAGTGCGACCTGGACATGGCCACTCCACCAGAGTGCGACCTGGACATGGCCACTCCACCAGAGTGTGACCTGGACATGGCCACTCCACCAGAGTGCGACCTGGACATGGCCACTCCACCAGAGTGCGACCTGGACATGGCCACTCCACCAGAGTGCGACCTGGACATGGCCACTCCACCAGAGTGCGACCTGGACATGGCCACTCCACCAGAGTGCGACCTGGACATGGCCACTCCACCAGAGTGCGACCTGGACATGGCCACTCCACCAGAGTGCGACCTGGACATGGCCACTCCACCAGAGTGCGACCTGGATATGGCCACTCCACCAGAGTGCGACCTGGACATGGCCACTCCACCAGAGTGCGACCTGGATATGGCCACTCCACCAGAGTGCGACCTGGACATGGCCACTCCACCAGAGTGCGACCTGGACATGGCCACTCCACCAGAGTGCGACCTGGACATGGCCACTCCACCAGAGTGCGACCTAGACATGGCCACTCCACCAGAGTGCGACCTAGACATGGCCACTCCACCAGAGTGCGACCTAGATATGGCCACTCCGGGGGGGCGTGACTCTGCAATGGCGGAGTAGTGAGAGAACGAGCTGCGCGCCCAAACACTCCCTCCAGCTGAAGGAAAAACTGCCGCGAACGAAGCCCTGTACAGGCGGTGACTGACGGGGGAAAGTGGGCAGCAGGGAATGAGCAGCGGAAAGAGGAGAGATACGTGTAAAGCTCCGGCGCAGCAGGAGATTAAAACTTACTTCACACGGGCTGCAACCGGGCGGACAACATCCACGGAGATCCGGGGGCTGGCGTGTGTGGAGACACCACGGGCGGCCCCGCGCCTGAGCCTCCCACTGACATACGAGGAGCCGAGCAGGCACACTGAAGACAACGAGCAGTCTCTGTCAGGGGGGATGGAGATGGCGTCCCAGGAGCGAGTGGAGGCGAGCCTAGCTGATCTTAGAGCGATCCTGCAAGCGCTCCCAACAAGAGGTGAGATGGAAGCTATGGTGGCTCGGGTGGAGGAAGGTAACCGCAAGGAGCTAAAACTGATTAAGTTGGAAATGCAAAATATAGCAGACGGTCTCCGGGAAGGAAAGCAGGTGACGGCTAGTCTAGAAGCCCGGGTGAATAAAATAGAGAGAGAGTGGTCCGCTCAGTCAATACAATCTTCAACTATGCATTTAAAATTGGAAGAATTTGAGGACCGAAGCAGAAGAAGCAACCTTAGATTCAGAGGAATCCCAGAGGAGATTGAAGGAAATCTGTTAGAGGTGACAGTGGGCTTGATATGCCAGAAAATCTGTGCGGGCCCCCCGACCTTGATAGTTGAGTTTGAAAGACTGCATAGGGTACAAGGACCTCGCTCTACAGACCCACTCAGACCAAGAGATGTCATTGGCCGTTTTCAGCGATTCCCCCAGAAGGAGTTGATCAGTAGAAAAGCCTGGGAAATGGGTACAATAGACCAAGATGGAGCGACAATTAGGATCCTCCCAGACCTATCCCGGGCAACTCTACAGAGAAGGGCACTACTGCGCCCGCTGCTGGAGCAGATCAGACGAGCAGGAGCCACTTATCGCTGGGGATACCCAATTTCATTGAAAGTGAAAAAAGGCACACAATCATTTTTGGTATGGTCCCCGGCCGACTTACCGTCGCTCTTCTCCTTCCTGGAGATGGAGCGATGCGAGGTTCCAGATTGGCTTGCACCCCTGGAAAGAAAGCGGCAGCGAAAGGCAGGAGAACGGCAGCATGCGGCAGAATGAGACAGCTAGTCGGTGGGGAACTGTAAGTAACCATGCATAAGACTTCCTATTCCCCTGTGTTATTCAATTTTGTCCGTCTTTCCTTTTGTTTTGTTTTTTTGGCTATCTGCCGGCCCCCCGGTTTGGACGGAGTCCACTAAAACTTTAGCAGTGCCAAAAAGGGCACCCCAGGAGTACCCCCTTGTCCGAACATTGGAGGCAATGACCTCTGGAATCTCGCCCAGGAGTGATACTCGCAATTGGACTTTGGTGCCCGTCAGCGCTCCAGATGTGGGGTGTCGGGTTCCTTTTTCCTTTTTTTTTTTTTTTTTTTTTTTTGGGGTGAAACAGAGGTGAAACAGAGAATCTAAATAGACTGCACCTATCCCGGACATGTACAGGGATACGAAAAAAAAAAAATTGTCCGTCTCGGCCCTCAAACCTCCCTTTTTTTTTTTTTTTTTGTGTTTTTATGGAATCCTCTCGATTCATTACTGAACATAAATAGTTGTATACTCTCCAGTGGGGATTCGTTCTATGGCCCTTTTTCGCTCTCTTCCTTTTTTTTTTCTTCCCATGGAGACTTCTTGGGGGGGGGGGGAGGGAGTGGGAGGGGGGGGTCAAACTAAAGAGAGATGAATGGGCTAGGAGAAGCTCTCGAAAGTGTTTTGTGCAGTGTTTTTGATAGGATCACTAAAGGTGTAGAGGAGGGTAGGGGGTAGGGGGGGGGGGGGAGGGAGGGTGGGTAAGTAATATAGAGTAAGGGGTAAGGAGGGGGGAGGGAAAGAGGGAGGGACAGAAAAACGTGGGCATAAAACTAAGATACACAATATACACATAAACCTTTTTTTTTTTTTTTTTTTTTTTGTTTTTGGGTGCGTTCTGGGAGTTTTAGGATGCTCATATATATATTCACACACACAAACACTCAGGGGTAAAGAAGTGGGATATTGAGTTGACAAGGAACCACTAAGAGAATGATAAGTGGGTTATCACTAGAGGTAGGGGCACAGAGGGAGAGTAATAGGTCCCTCCTTTTTTTTTCTTTTTTTTTTTGGGTGGGAGACAGTATATACATGTAAATAACTTGAAGGGAAGGGAAGGGGAGAGAACCTAGAGGGACAGAATGGGAAGAGAGGGGGTGAGGGGGAAAATAAATATATCTTCACAATTAAAGAGGACAAAGTATACACGGGTAAGGGGGGTGGGGAGCCAGAATATATGGGCCAGAGGTAAATAATGAAAGGTGGGGGGAGGAACATAATAGAAAACAACATCTGGGGGAAAAGGGCGCAGTATAGAAAGGTGTGATTAAGACTGACCCATTATGACATGAGCGATGTTATATGATATATAAAGGATTGTGGGCTAATGTGACGCCATTATGATGTGTTTGATGTTATATGTTATATAAAGGACTGTGGGTTATAATATAAAACGCGAATGAAAAGGATGTATAGATAGGAAAGAAATATCTGTACGGAGAAACTAACATAGGGGCATAGGAAATATAAAATGCTTGGTTAGATTGTTGGAAGTAGAAGCAGACCCAGTATTAATGACAGCTGAAATCATATGAAAGAATGTGAAAACAGTTGGAGGGAGTGGGAGGGAAGTACGGCCATACGAGCCATAGTTAGTCACCCCCCCGATTCAGCACCTACGGGAAACTTAGCACCCAGAAGTAGGCGCTGGGAATTTACCGGTATCTCGGGAACCCCTGAGAGGGAAATAAATATAATTTGGCACCCTGCTAAATTTTTTTTTTTTTTCTCTTTTTTTTTTTTTTTTTTTTTTTCTTTGCCCCCCCTCCACCTCCCCACCTGTCTCCCACGGTCTCTTGCCCACCTCGCCCCCCCAGGGCTACTGTGGGGTACGAGTGGGGGAACGGGGGATAAGCAGAAGATGGAAGGGTTACGGATGACCTCACTAAATGCTAGGGGCCTTAACATACCAGAGAAACGTAGGATGTTAATAGACGACTTAAAACGTCTAAAGACGGATGTGGGAATGGTACAGGAGACACATCTGAAGTTGGGGGCCAGCCCCTATTTGCAGAGTAGACACTTCCCCAGTGTATACCACGCTAACTCACAAACCAGAACAAAGGGGGTGGCAATTCTGGTTTCAAATCGAGTGGCTTGGTCGCTACTGGAGAAATGTGTGGACACGGAGGGGAGATATCTCTTTGTAAAGGGATACATAGGAAATACAAAAGTGACCTTAGCCACGATCTACGCCCCAAATGCACATCAAGATAGGTTTGTAGAAAAAACCCTGTCCAGGCTAATGGAATTTAGAGAAGGCAAACTGATCTTAGGAGGGGATTTTAATGCTCCCCTAGACCCAAAAATGGATACCTCTACTGGGACATCTTCAGTGCCAAGGGGAATTAGAAAAAATATCATAAGGAAATTCCACGAATGCCAACTAATAGACGCATGGCGGGCACTCCATGGGGAGGAGAAGGATTACACCTATTTCTCGAACCCCCACCAATTATACTCCCGAATTGATTTCTATTTTATACCACACCAGCTAATGCCGCTGGTGCAAGATATATCAATTGGGAATATAACGTGGTCGGACCATGCGCCTATTACTTTGAAAATAGACTTGACGGGAGTATCCCAATCAGTAGAATGGAGATGGCGCTTAAATGAAAGCTTATTACAACATCCAGAAATCAGGGAGGATTTAACAAGAGAAATTAAATGGTACTTTGACATAAATGATAAAGGTGAGAGCGACCCAGGAATGTTATGGGAAGCTCATAAAGTAGTTGTCAGAGGAATCTTAATTAAACACGGCACCCGAATAAAAAAAGCGAGAGAAGAACAGATAAGAAAACTATTGGAAGAGATACAGGAATTAGAAACACAACACAAGAAGTCATCAGAAAGGGGACTGGGAAGGGAATTGGCGTCCCTGAGGAGAGAACTCTCTGATCTCTTGCGATATAAAGCTAAAGCAATATTACAAAGAGGAAAAAGGCTGACATATGATTCTGGAGACAAATGTGGTAAACTACTAGCAAATAAACTAAAAAAACAACAGACTCGCTCATACATATCATATATAAAAACAAAAAAAGGGCAAAAATCGGTGTTCCCGAAGGATATTGCAAATGAGTTCAGAGAGTATTACTCGGCCATATATAATTTACCAGGAACGACTCTACCACCATTGCCTCTAGAAGAATATTTGTCTACATCACACTTAGTACGAATTTCCTCTCCGGTCCGTCAAGAACTGGAGAGACCAATAACAACAGAAGAAGTTTTCACAGTGATGAAGACTTTTAAGCAGGGAAAAGCACCAGGGCCAGATGGGTTCTCTATCCAATATTTTAGGAGTTTTTTTGAAAATTTGAGCCCATACATGGTAAAAATGTTCAACGGACTAGGACAAACAACAGACCCACCACTGGATACATTAAGAGCGCATATTACAGTGATCCCGAAAGAAGGGAAAGATGGGTCGGTGTGCAGTAGCTACCGACCGATATCCCTTCTTAACGTGGACCTAAAAATATTCACGAAGACACTTGCACTTAGGCTACAGACACACCTGACCCAGTTGATACACTGGGATCAGGTGGGGTTTATTCCAACAAGAGAAGCAAGAGACAGCACGATTAAAGTGCTGAATCTGGTCCAGCTGGTGAACCAAAAGAAAACACCAAGTGTCTTCGTGAATACGGATGCGGAAAAGGCATTTGATCGGGTCAATTGGGCATTTATGTTGGGAGTCCTGAAACATACCGGTATGGGAGAGCGTTTGATACGTTGGGTAGCAGGAGTGTATTCCTCACCCCAAGCCCTGGTGAAGGTGAACGGGGTATACTCCGAAAGCTTTACTATCGCTAATGGGACCCGCCAGGGCTGCCCCCTTTCGCCTCTATTATTTGCTCTTACGTTGGAGCCATTGCTCAATAGAATTAGACAGAACCCGGATATAAAGGGTATACAGGTGGGAAAACAGGAATACAAGGTCTCTGCCTATGCAGATGACCTACTTTTTTCTTTAACGAGTCCACAAACCTCACTACCAAATTTGATGAAAGAAATTGAGAGATACGGAGCTCTGTCTAACTTTAAAATAAATTATAGCAAGTCGGAGGCGATGGGGGTGGCCCTGGAGGACTCCATGCAAAGTAATCTGCAGAGCAATTTTAAGTTTAGATGGACAACAACGGCCCTAAAATATCTGGGAATACAGATTTCTCCGAATTTAACAAATATTTTTGAGCTGAATTTCCCACCACTATTAAAAGAGGTAAAGAAACTACTAGAAGGCTGGAACAAAGGGATTCACTCCTGGTTCGGGAGATGTAATATTTTAAAAATGAACATAGTGCCAAAATTCTTGTATTTGTTCCAGGCATTGCCTATCCGTATCCCCATGAACTATTTCAGTCAAATTCGAACTGAATTTACAAAATTTATCTGGGCAAGCAAGCACCCAAGGATAAACAGAGAGCTGCTGGCAATGCCGAAGGAAGTAGGTGGAATAGCAGCACCAGATCTATTTAAGTATTATCAAGCGGCCCACCTCAGCAGAATAATTGACTGGAATAGACATGGGGAATACAAGTTATGGATTGCGCTGGAAAAACAATTAAGTCAAATACCTCTGGACAGAGCAATTTGGTGCTATGCAGACATACCTCCCGAGCTAAAGATACATCCATTGATTGGGTCAACTCTGCAGATAGGAGCAGGGATTATTCAGAAACAGAGATTATCTACACCGAACTCACCGCTTTTTCCGATCCTGGGGAACCCTAAATTCCCGCCAGGTTTGGAGACGCACGTGTTTGGGAAACTGAGGGAGAAAGGGATCTTTCAAGCCTCACATTTCCTGAAAGCCAGTGGATGGCTATTGATAGAGGACTTAACAAAAAAAGGAGGACAGATAGAAATACCCTGGTGGCAAGCTAGACAAGTGCGACACTTTTTAGAATCATTAGGACCAGTGGAAGAATTTGAGAGACCCCGAACAAAGTTCGAGAAGCTGTGTGAGGAGAAAGAGCTCCTGACCCACACCATCTCTAAAATGTACGCGCTTCTGACAGCCCCACCAGAGGGATTTACATTGGCGAGTTTAGATAAATGGGGAAGAGACTTAGAAAAAATTTTTACTGTAGAACAAGAGAAGAAAATAATTCATCTGACAATGAAATCATCAAGGTGTATAAAAATGCAGGAACTTAATTTTAAGCTGTTATCAAGATGGTACTTCACCCCCTCAAGGATGAATAAAATATTCCCAGAGGTCACGGGGAACTGTTGGAGGGGCTGTCAGGATAGGGGCACACTCTTACACATATTCTGGACTTGCCCTGTAATTAAACAATTCTGGCAAGAGGTACATAGAATTACCCAACGACTATCAGTACTCCAGATTCCACAAGACCCGGAATTCTTCCTACTACACTTATCACCAATCCCTATCAAGGACTATAAAAACTCAATAGTCTGTCATCTGGTGAATGCGGCGAAAAGCTGCATCCCAAGATGCTGGAAGGAAACACAGGCCCCTAGCATTGCTATGTGGCTTAATATAGTCCGAAATATTGGGATAATGGAGAGTTTGACGCCAAGACCCTTAGAGGGAAGGGAACGGGTTAAACAAATCTGGGACCCCTGGGAGAAATACTTACAAACAGAGGAGGGTAAGAGGTTAATGGATGAGGAGACGGGGGAGTAGGGGGTGGGAGGAGGTTAGGGGGGGGAGAGAAACCTTTTTTTCCTTGTTCTTTTTTTTTTTTTTTTTTTTTTTTTTTTTTTTTTTTTTTTCCCTCTCAGGAGTGGGAGGAGGCCTCGAGGGAACCCAAGGGACTGGGGGACTCACAGAAAGAGAAGAGGCACAGGGTACCGGGATAGTGGGGGACTATATATAAAATAGAAAAAGGGAAGAAAGGGATAATAAGGAGTACTTGGGTATATGAAACAGAATGGAAATATAATTTAAGGAAGTAGAAAGTTAGTAAATCTGTATACCTGAAATCATATATTTTTGTTTGTAAGATAACCCTTTGAAGAAATAAATAAAGAATTTAAAAAAAAAAAAAAAGATATGGCCACTCCACCAGAGTGCGACCTGGACATGGCCACTCCACCAGAGTGCGACCTAGATATGGCCACTCCACCAGAGTGCGACCTGGACATGGCCACTCCACCAGAGTGCGACCTGGACATGGCCACTCCATCAGAGTGCGACCTGGACATGGCCACTCCACCAGAGTGCGACCTAGATATGGCCACTCCACCAGAGTGCGACCTAGATATGGCCACTCCCCCAGAGTGCGACCTGGACATGGCCACTCCACCAGAGTGCGACCTAGATATGGCCACTCCACCAGAGTGCGACCTGGACATGGCCACTCCACCAGAGTGCGACCTGGACATGGCCACTCCACCAGAGTGCGACCTGGACATGGCCACTCCACCAGAGTGCGACCTGGACATGGCCACTCCACCAGAGTGCGACCTGGACATGGCCACTCCACCAGAGTGCGACCTGGACATGGCCACTCCACCAGAGTGCGACCTGGATATGGCCACTCCACCAGAGTGCGACCTGGACATGGCCACTCCACCAGAGTGCGACCTGGACATGGCCACTCCACCAG
The DNA here is from genome assembly GCA_028564925.1 of Lithobates sylvaticus. Classification (NCBI taxonomy): domain Eukaryota; kingdom Metazoa; phylum Chordata; class Amphibia; order Anura; family Ranidae; genus Lithobates; species Lithobates sylvaticus. Next base: position 597,092,214 of record CM053029.1, read on the forward strand.
AGTGCGACCTGGACATGGCCACTCCACCAGAGTGCGACCTGGACATGGCCACTCCACCAGAGTGCGACCTGGACATGGCCACTCCACCAGAGTGCGACCTGGACATGGCCACTCCACCAGAGTGCGACCTGGACATGGCCACTCCACCAGAGTGCGACCTGGACATGGCCACTCCACCAGAGTGCGACCTGGACATGGCCACTCCACCAGAGTGCGACCTGGACTGGGCCACTCCACCAGAGTGCGACCTGGACTGGGCCACTCCACCAGAGTGCGACCTGGACTTGGCCACGCCACCAGAGTGCGACCTGGACATGGCCACTCCACCAGAGTGCGACCTGGACAGGGCCACTCCACCAGAGTGCGACCTGGACATGGCCACTCCACCAGAGTGCGACCTGGACATGGCCACTCCACCAGAGTGCGACCTGGACATGGCCACTCCACCAGAGTGCGACCTGGACTGGGCCACGCCACCAGAGTGCGTCCTGGACTGGGCCACTTCACCAGAGTGCGACCTGGACTGGGCCACTCTACCAGACTGGGCCACTCCACCAGAGTGGGACCAAGACATGGCCACTCCACCTGAGTGCGACCTGGACATGGCCACTCCACCTGAGTGCGACCTGGACATGGCCACTCCACCAGAGTGCGACATGGTCACTCCACCAGAGTGCGACCTGGACATGGCCACTCCACCAGAGTGCGACCTGGACTGGGCCACTCCACCAGAGTGCGACCTGGACTTGGCCACACCACCAGAGTGCGTCCTGGACTGGGCCACTTCACCAGAGTGCGACCTGGACTGGGCCAATTCACCAGAGTGCGACCTGGACTGGGCCACTCTACCAGACTGGGCCACTCCACCAGAGTGCGACCAAGACATGGCCGCTCCACCTGAGTGCGACCTGGACATGGCCACTCCACCAGAGTGCGACCTGGACATGGCCACTCCACCAGAGTGCGACCTGGACATGGCCACACCACCAGAGTGCGACCTGGACATGGCCACTCCACCAGAGTGCGACCTGGACATGGCCACTCCACCAGAGTGCGACCTAGATATGGCCACTCCACCAGAGTGCGACCTAGATATGGCCACTCCCCCAGAGTGCGACCTGGACATGGCCACTCCACCAGAGTGCGACCTAGATATGGCCACTCCACCAGAGTGCGACCTGGACATGGCCACTCCACCAGAGTGCGACCTGGACATGGCCACTCCACCAGAGTGCGACCTGGACATGGCCACTCCACCAGAGTGCGACCTGGACATGGCCACTCCACCAGAGTGCGACCTGGACATGGCCACTCCATCAGAGTGCGACCTGGACATGGCCACTCCACCAGAGTGCGACCTAGATATGGCCACTCCACCAGAGTGCGACCTAGATATGGCCACTCCCCCAGAGTGCGACCTGGACATGGCCACTCCACCAGAGTGCGACCTAGATATGGCCACTCCACCAGAGTGCGACCTGGACATGGCCACTCCACCAGAGTGCGACCTGGACATGGCCACTCCACCAGAGTGCGACCTGGACATGGCCACTCCACCAGAGTGCGACCTGGACATGGCCACTCCACCAGAGTGCGACCTGGACATGGCCACTCCACCAGAGTGCGACCTGGACATGGCCACTCCACCAGAGTGCGACCTGGACATGGCCACTCCACCAGAGTGCGACCTGGATATGGCCACTCCACCAGAGTGCGACCTGGACATGGCCACTCCACCAGAGTGCGACCTGGACATGGCCACTCCACCAGAGTGCGACCTGGACATGGCCACTCCACCAGAGTGCGACCTGGACATGGCCACTCCACCAGAGTGCGACCTGGACATGGCCACTCCACCAGAGTGCGACCTGGACATGGCCACTCCACCAGAGTGCGACCTGGACATGGCCACTCCACCAGAGTGCGACCTGGACATGGCCACTCCACCAGAGTGCGACCTGGACATGGCCACTCCACCAGAGTGCGACCTGGACTGGGCCACTCCACCAGAGTGCGACCTGGACTGGGCCACTCCACCAGAGTGCGACCTGGACTGGGCCACGCCACCAGAGTGCGACCTGGACAGGGCCACGCCACCAGAGTGCGACCTGGACAGGGCCACTCCACCAGAGTGCGACCTGGACATGGCCACTCCACCAGAGTGCGACCTGGACATGGCCACTCCACCAGAGTGCGACCTGGACATGGCCACTCCACCAGAGTGCGACCTGGACTGGGCCACGCCACCAGAGTGCGTCCTGGACTGGGCCACTTCACCAGAGTGCGACCTGGACTGGGCCACTCTACCAGACTGGGCCACTCCACCAGAGTGGGACCAAGACATGGCCACTCCACCTGAGTGCGACCTGGACATGGCCACTCCACCTGAGTGCGACCTGGACATGGCCACTCCACCAGAGTGCGACATGGTCACTCCACCAGAGTGCGACCTGGACATGGCCACTCCACCAGAGTGCGACCTGGACTGGGCCACTCCACCAGAGTGCGACCTGGACTGGGCCACACCACCAGAGTGCGTCCTGGACTGGGCCACTTCACCAGAGTGCGACCTGGACTGGGCCAATTCACCAGAGTGCGACCTGGACTGGGCCACTCTACCAGACTGGGCCACTCCACCAGAGTGCGACCAAGACATGGCCGCTCCACCTGAGTGCGACCTGGACATGGCCACACTCCACCAGAGTGCGACCTGGACATGGCCACTCCACCAGAGTGCGACCTGGACATGGCCACACCACCAGAGTGCGACCTGGACATGGCCACTCCACCAGAGTGCGACTTCCACGAGGAGACTCCACCAGAGTGCGATATTCACATGGAAAACCCACTAGAATGTGACGTTCAAGTTGATACTCCACAAAAACGCCAGGGGAACGTCTCCAGTGAAGATGGGGGCAAGGTTACAAGAAAGGATAGGCAGATACTAGTGGTAGGGGATTCAGTTATTGGAAGGATACAGAGGGCAATCTGTCATGAATACCCTCATCGCCGGACAATATGTTGTTTACCCGGCGCTCGAGTTCGGAACATTGTAGATTGCATGGACCCATTGTTGGATGGGGCTGGAGTGGACCCAGCTGTCATGGTATATATCGGTACCAATGACAAAGTTCGAGAAAGATGGAGCGCCCTACAAAATGATTTCAGGGAATTAGGAGCTATTTTGAAGAAAAGGACCTCCAAGGCAGTATTTTCAGAAATATTGCCTGTACCTCGAGCCACACCGGAGAGGCAGCAGGAGCTTAGGGATCTTAACAACTGGCTGAGGAACTATTGCAGGGAGGAAGGGTTTGGCTTCATGGCGAACTGGGTTGACTTTACATTCGGTTCCTGTCTTTATAGCAGTGATGGATTGCACTTAAATGGAAGGGGTGCAGCTTTTTTGGGAGTGAAGATGGGCAAAACGTTGGAAAAAATGTTAAACTAGGAGATGAGGAGGAGGGATCAGAGGATGATTTGCTAGTGAACATGATGGAGAAGATCTTCAAGTCAAGCCATCATCACCGGAGTCTACTACGTCATCACTCTCTTGAAAGATTCTCATCAGCACCTATCTTCAAGAGAGCAATACCTTCAGCTATCTTCACCAACAGGAGTGCCACATTATAACTGAATGTTATAGGAATGTTATAGGGTCCTCCCATCAGGCCTCCATTTTTGTTTTTGGAGCTTCTAAATCACCATCAATGTAACTGGACAAACAAGACAATTGGCTGTTCTTAGAAGAAGACTCAACAAAAAGTCTAAGGAACCCTCCTAGGAACCAGGTACGGCTGTACCAACACAGGTCCCTACACTGATGGCGGCTTCCACTCCAGTAACCTGAGGGCCTTCCCATCAGCCCTCTATTTACCTTTCTGCATCTTCTGCAGAAGCTTTAAGGTTCGACAATACATCACCCAAACATAATCACCTGTAAAAAAAATACCTGAGATATTGGTGGTATACAGCCTGCTAAGCATGGGGGTAACCAAACCAAGTCCTCCAAAATCTGCCTCATCCAAAAGTTGCCAAGAATGTAAATGTAGACATTAAGCTTTAAGGTTAATCAAAAATATCACATTCTAAAGGGAAAGGTAGAACAAGGGGGAGTATGGAAGAGGGAGAGAGGGAAGAAAAGGGGGGGGGAGGGAAGGTTGGAGGAAGAAGGGTGTGAGGGTTGGGGGGAACCCCCACACCCTTCCTTACCCCCAACCTACCCTCCCCCCTCCTTTCCTCCCTCTTCCATACTCCCCCTCCCCTTGTTATACCTTTCCTTTTAGAATGTGATATTTTTGATTAACCTTAAAGCTTAAGGTCTACATGAGGGGAGGTTAGTGGCAATAAGGGGAGGTTGGAGGCCGGTATGTTTTTGAGGTGTGTGTTGGACCGACTATGAGGGGAGTTTGGAGGCTGGTATGTTTTTGAGGCATGTGTTGGACCGGCTGTGAGGGGAGTTTGGAGGCTGGTATGTTTTTGAGGCATGTGTTGGACCGGCTGTGAGGGGTGGTTGAAGGCCGATAATGTTTTTGAGGCGTGTGTGAATCTGTACCTCGTGTGGGGGCTGTGCTTACCCCAAAAAGGACATCCATGCGGGTGCAGTTGCGCGGACGCACCCTGGGTGCGTTCGGGGCCGTGCACCGGCACCCACACAGATGTCACATTGGGTACAGCCACTGCACCCCAGTTAACAGCAATGGGACTGCCTACACGGGATGCTGGGAACACCTGTGCATCCCCATTCTGGAAAACACGGCCCTTCCATGGGGTAAAGATTTATACCCTCCATGTGAATAAGACCTAAGTGTGAATGGAATAATTAGCTCCATTGTGTTGCTAATTTGGGGACCACTGTACCCCTTTTAATTGTTTTTATCTTTTGAGTGGACATAACTGATGTACTCCGCTCAGCGGGGGGCGGGCCTTTGAGAACAGAGGCCGCATATGGGCAGCACAGAGGCTTAGGGGTTAGCCTTGCAGCACTGGGGTCCATGGTTCAAATCCTGACCAGGACACTATCTGCATGGAGTTTGCATGTTCTCCCTGTGCTTGCGTGGGTTTCCTCCGGGTACTCCGGTTTCCTCCCACACTACAAAGACATGCTACCTTGCGTTGGTGGTGCAATGGTAAGCATAGCTGCCTTTCAAGCAGCTGACCCGGGTTCGATTCCCGGCCAACGCCATCTCCAATAGTTGGAGTCCTCAGAGAGAAAAGCACTATACAAGGTCAATGCGAAGTATATATTAGCGGTGGAATAAAGGATGAAACGAATGTGTGGAATGTTTGAGGAAAAAAATTTTTCTCCCAGAATCTATAGAAGGTGAACCCAGCAACAGATAGAAGATGCTTAAGCTGCGATCACACCTAGGCGTTCCAGATTGCGGGCGGAATTACTGCGATTCACAAATTGCCACAAAACGCGTGACATGTTTGTAATCCCCTTACTTTCAATGGCACCCCACCCCAGACAATATTGTCACCTGACAAATCGCGAAAAAAACTAAATTGCAGGATGCCTGTTTCCAAAAAGCAGTCCTTCAACTTTGTCGTAATTTGTCAGGTGACAATCGCGGCAAAAACTCGCCTTGATTGGGGTCATATTAAAAGTAAAGGGATTGCAAGCGCGTGCCGCGTTTTGCAGCAATTCGGGAATCCAGAACACCTAGGTGTGAAAAGAGCCTCGCCGTGTCCATCATACGACAAGCACGTTCGGCACAGACATCCCCCCAGCTGGAATATTACACCCAAACCCATACCCCAGCAGAAGTCTCTTCAGACGAAACGCGTCGGGTCTCCTAGCATTACTGCCTACTGCGTTTTTTTACTTGATTTTATTTGAACAGCTCCATTCATTATATTTGATCTATTTGTTGGATGCATGTTCCTTTTTATAAATAAAAGTGAACCCTTAAACTTTGGGTTTTACACGATGAGGAGTCCCTCTTCTGTTCTTTTGTCTCTATCCATGGCGAGTCTGACCGAGAAGTACTGATCCAACTACATCGATCTAGTTGCCATCCATTCGGTCGGTGAGTATTCATTAAGGACCTCGTGACGTCCCAGCTCATACTCCCAACTTCCATAAATTTGGTACCAGGAGGTAGCCATACAAGCCGTTTCTGACCTTTCACTTCTGGTGAGTTGGTCCACCATAGATGGTAAGCGCTCACGATTTTTTCCCTTTTGGTTGCCGTGTTGCCCTTTTATGAGAGGATACAGCATCTGAACCACATTTCCATCACTGTCTTTCTTTACATCCGAATTATACCACCATTACTGTTTTGCTTCGTATTATTTGGACTTTAGGAAACAGTGCACTCTACCTGAAACTCAATTTGTCGTTTTTGTTTGTTCATAAACCACCAACACCAGGACTGTCCATTGAGGTTTCCAAAAAAGAACCATTTTCTCACTTGTTATTCACTGAAGAAGTGTATTGTGATGTGTAGTTGTATTGCTCACTACCACATTTGCTTACTGATTAAGTGACAGTTTTTTTGGGAATTCAGATGACACACGGTGTATCTTGACATACCTATTTGCTCCAGTCCTCTTACTTCCCAGTATTTTGTATATACTAAGGTTTTAATATCAGGAATATAATAATATTGGTTCATGACACATGTATACTCATTATTTGTGTAATTTCATCTATTTGACTACAATATACACTTATATCACTGTTTTTAGACATGTTTTGTATTGTTTGACAGCCCACATGAGTTTGGTCACTTTAATTGGATAATTATTACTGTGGTAATTTCACTAAATATCCACACAGGGTGAGTGTGGACCACTTGATAGTGTACCCACACTTTTTGGTCTACCTAGTTTGGAGGTACATCATGCCCTCATTTATCCAGAGGACATGACGCCCACCACCTATCTGACCTATTTCTAACAATATTCTGAACAGTTAAACTGGTCGTTGATTCCTCCAGTCTACTACCATTGCTGTACAGAGACATCCCTTAGCGCTACACTGTTACACACCTTTACTTCCTTGCAATTTTGTCATATTGTAGTGTTGGCAGCTTTTCACTCTTGGGCGCTGCTTTTTTCCTCTTTTTTTCATTACATCCGATACTCCCCCCAGCAAAAATATTACACCCAGACTCCCATCCAGCAAAAATATTACACCCATACTCCCACCCAGCAGGAATATTACACCCATACTCCCATCCAGCAGGAATATTAAACCCATACTCCCATCCAGCAAAAATATTACACCCATACTCCCACCCAGCAGGAACATTACACCCATACCCCCACCCAGCAGGAATATTACACCCATACCCCCACCCAGCAGGAATATTACACCCATACTCCCACCCAGCAGGAATATTACACCCATACTCCCACCCAGCAGGAATATTACACCCATACTCCCACCCAGCAGGAATATTACACCCATACCCCCCCCCCAGCAGGAATATTACACCCATACCCCCACCCAGCAGGAATATTACACCCATACTCCCATCCAGCAAAAATATTACACCCATACCCCCCAACAGGAATATTACTCCCAAACTCCCACCAAGCAGGAATATTACACCCATACTCCCATCCAGCAGGAATATTACACCCATACTCCCATCCAGCAGGAATATTACACCCATACTCCCATCCAGCAGGAATTATACACCCATACTCCCATCCAGCAGGAATATTACACCCATACTCCCCCCCAGCAGGAATATTACACCCATACCCCCCCCCCAACAGGAATATTACACCCATACTCCCCCAACAGGAATATTACACCCATACTCCCCCCAACAGGAATATTACACCCATACTCCCCCCAACAGGAATATTACACCCATACTCCCCTCAACAGGAATATTACACCCATACTCCCCCCAGCGGTTATATTACACCCATACTCCCCCCAACAGGAATATTACACCCATACCCCCCTCATCGGGAATATTACCTCTATGGGTATATATGAGGGATATAGTATATAGGACAGTGGATATATAGTATATACAGGGAGTGCACGTCACACCTCTATATCTGTGTCTATATGGGGATGTAGTATATAGAGATATATATAGGACAGTGGATATATAGTATATACAGAGAGTACACACGTCACACCTCTATATCTGGGTATATACGGGGGATATAGTATATATATATATATATATATATATATATATATATATATATATATATATATATATATATATATATATAAATATAGGACAGTGGATATATAGTATATACAGATAGCACACATGTCACACCTCTATATCTGGGTATATACAGGGAATATAGTATATAGAGATATATAGGATATATAGAGATATATAGGACAGTGGATATGTAGTATATACAGAGAGTACACACATCACACCTCTAGATCTGGGTATATACGGTGGATATAGTATATAGAGGTACATATATAGGACAGTGATCCCTTCCTGGCTATGTCCTGGTCGGAGATTACTATGAACCTACCATAGGGGCCATGTGATCCCTTCCTTTCTATGTCCTGGTCGGAGATCACTATGAACCTTCCATAGGGTCCATGTGATCCCTTCCTGCCTTCCTGGTTATGGTCTGGTTGGAGATCACTATAAACCTATCATAGAGGCCATGTGATCCCTTCCTGGCTATGTCCTGGTCTTAGATTACTATGAACCTACCATAGGGGTCATGTGATCCCTGTCTTGCCATGTCCAGGTCGGAGATCACTATGAACCTACCATAGGGGCCATGTGATCCCTTCCTGGCTATGTCCTGGTCTTAGATTACTATGAACCTACCATAGGGTCCATGTGATCCCTTCCTGTCTATGTCCAGATAGGAGATCACTATGAACCTACCATAGGGGCCATGTGATGCTTTTCTGACTATGTCCTGGTCGAAGATTACCAAGAACCTATCATAGGGGCCATATGATACCTTCCTGGCCATGTCCTGGTCGGAGATTACTATGAACCTACCATAGGGGACAAGTGATCACTTCCTGTCTATGTCCTTTTCAGAGATCACTATGAACCTACCATAGGGTCCATGTGATCCCTGCCTGGCTATGTCCTGGTCGGAGATCACCATGAACCTACCATAGGGGCCATGTGATCCCTTCCTTTCTATGTCCTGGTCAGTAATCACTATGAACCTAATATAGGGTCCATGTCTTCCTCCCCCAAACAGGAAGAAGCATTGCAAGCACCAGAGTCACACAGGATTTCAGTGGCCAATAAAACTTTTTTATTTTTCTTAAAATAACAAACATGACATACTTACCTGCTCTGTGCAATGGTTTTGCACAGAGCAGCCCCGAGCCTCTTCTTTTCAGGTCCCTCATCAGCGCTCCTCCCCCTCGAGCCGTGCCCCTAGAGAACGCTGCTTTCCCTGGGGGCATCGCTGCATGCTCGCTCCCAAGCCTCTGCTCTATGCGTCCATAAGATACAGAGCCACAGCTCGGCTCCGAACTCCCACCCCCCCACTCGCTCCTCACTGGCTGTGATTGACAGCACTGGGAGCCAATGGGAGCCCGCAGCTGTCTCAGCCAATAAGGAGAGGGAGTCCTGGGACAGCGAGTTTCTTGTGCACATTGCTGGATCGAGAGGGATCTCAGGTGAACATTGGGGGGGGGGGGGGGGGGGGCACAAGGGGGAGCTGCACAAGGAAGGTTTTTTTTTTTTTTACCTTCATGCATAGAATGCATGGCCTATTAGATATCATGAAACCAACTGAAACAAAAGTGGACTTTTAGGGTCCCCAAGGAAGACACACAGACATTGGGTGGGATTTACTAAAACTGGAGTATGCAAAATCTGGTGCAGCTCTGCATAGAAACCAATCAGCTTTCAGGTTTTATTGTGAAAGCTTATTTGGACAAGCTGACGTTAGAAGCCGATTGGTTACCATGCACAGCTACACCAGATTCGGATTGCTCCAATTTTAGTAAAATCGATCCCATTATGTATCATACCTTCAAAAATTGAGGGAATTACTACCCCGCAAAGTTAATTAATACAGAAAAATGTAATAAGTAAACAATAATAAACAAATACATATAAAGATACAGTGGATATAAAAAATTCTACACACCCCTGTTAAAATGTCAGGTTCCTGTGATGTAAAAAAATGAGACAAAAGGTGGTCAATCATTCCAGAACTTTTTCCACCTTTAACCACTTCAATACCCGCGTATTGTCATATGACGCCCACAAGGTGGATCTACCATTCTGGGTGAGCGTCATATGACGTCCTCGGATTCCCGGCCGCCTGGGGGGGCGCGCGGCATCGCTCGGGACCCGGTGCGAGTGCCTGGCGGCCGCGATGTCCGCCGGGCACCCGCGATTGCCCGTTAAAACAACGGGACCGGGGGGACCGTGGAGCTGTGTGTGTAAACACACAGCTCCACGTCGTGTCAGCGGAGAGGAGACCGATCATGTGATCCCAGTACAGAGGAACACATGATCGGTCTCCTCCCCTTGAGTCCCCTCCCCCTACAGTTAGAATCACTCCTATAAGGGACACACATTAACCCCTCCAGCGCCCTCTAGTGTTAACCCCTTCCCTGCCAGTCACATTTACACAGTAATCATTGCAATTTTATAGCAACGATCGCTGTGTAAATGTGAATGGTTCCAAAAATGTGTCAAAAGTGTCCGAAGTGTCCGCCGCAATGTCGCAGTCACGAAAAAAAAAAAATCGCAGATCGCCGCCATTAATAAAAAAAAAAAAAAAAAAAAAAATTTGTAGACGCTATAACTTTGCGCAAACCGATCTATACGCTTATTGCGATTTTTTTTACCAAAAATATGTATACGTATCGGCCTAAACTAAAAAAAATGTTTTTTTTTTTAAAAAATGTATTTATTATAGCAAAAAGTGTGTTTTTTTTCAAAATTGTCGCTTTCTTTTGTTTTTAGCGCAAAAAATAAAAACCGCAGTCAAATACCACCAAAAGAAAGCTCTATTTGTGACGTCAATTTTGTTTGGGTGTAACGTCGCACGACCGCGCAATTGATAAAGCGACGCAGTGCCGAATCGCAAGTGCTCTGGTAAGGAAGGGTGTTTAAAAGCCCTGTATTGAAGTGGTTAATGTGACTATAAACTGTACAACTCAGTTGAACAACAAACTAAAATCTTTGGGGGGGGGGGGGGGGAGGTGTGAACTGAATCAGATTTAACATGAGTTTGAATGCGATTGCCTAATTATGAACACTACTACACAGCTACATCCCCAGTAATAATTTTATTTTTACTTCCCCGAACTAAAAGATTTACGTTTGTTATCAATTCAGTTGTATAGTTTACAGGTCACATTGAAATGTGGAAAAAGTTCTGAAATGATTTATCTGTCTAAATTTTTTACATCACAGAACCCTTTACCAGGGTTGTGTAGACTGTATCCACTATATCAGGGCCGTTTTTAAGGCAGGGCAAAGGGGGCAGCTGCCCTGGGCCTTGTCATTGTTGTGGGGCCCAAAGCAGCTCATACTTGCCAACTATCCTGGTTTACATTCCCTTGCCCCTTGAGGTTTTAGTCCTGTGCTGTGTCCCAATATCTCAGTGTGAAGTGCTGCTACTAATGCTGCCCAGCTCTGCCCTATTGTTATGTACAGATGACTCACCTGCAGACCCTGTGTTTACATGTAACTTACCGGCATTCATATGTAAATAGCAATGGCATTCATATGTAAATAGCAGGGGCCGACGGCATTGATATGTATATCATGCCCCCCTGAGGTCATATCCATCTAGCAACCAATCAACAAGCAGAAATCATGTGCTGTAACCTCTAGCAACTAACCAGTGAGCTGTAATGTGTGCTGTAACCTCTAGCAACTAACCAGTGAGCTGTAATGTGTGCTGTAACCTCTAGCAACTAACCAGTGAGCTGTAATGTGTGCTGTAACCTTTAGCAACTAGTCAGTGAGCGGTAATGTGTGCTGTACCTTTGGCAACCAGTCAGTGAGCAACCAATCGCAATAGCTCCCTGATCTGATTCAGTAAACTGATTTTGAGTCTAGCTGCTATTTATTGTATGTCTCAGAGCAGGTGGAGAGCAAAACTGCATGGGGGCCCCCCAAGAAAAGTTTTGCCCAGGGTCCAATCAATATTAAAGACGGCCCTGTATATATATATATATATATATATATATATATATATATATATATCAGAACATTTTCTTCACATATAGAGTTTGAAGGTTTTTATTTGTACTGAGACGTAACAAGTTCCAGGCATCAACCTCTACACACTGCCCAGCACGACTATTTTATTTGCCCTACAGTAAAACGGCGCCCTGGCGTTCATATGACGCTTTGCCCCTTTCCAATATGGCGGCACGTCCTCTGCCCTTTTCTTCCCCGGGCTTCCGGCTCGGAACTCTTTGGTTCCTCCCGTCACTCTCAGTCCCCCGAACAATGTAACCCGGCGCCGGGCCGGGATGCTGTTACTGGGCTCCGAGCTCCCTCAGGACATGGACAGCCAGGCCCTGGTCATCCGGATCCGCGTCCCTGACGGCGGCGCCGTGGACTGGACCGTCCAGCCGGCCACACAGCTCCTGTTCCGGGATATCCTGGTGAGGAAGGCCGCAGGGTGACGTCGAGACCTCGTCTGTGACGTCATACCCCCCTGGATACTCTGTGTTGTGTTTACCTGAGTCAGGTCCGGGATGGGCGTGGTCTCCTGGGTGCTGTGCATCCTCTAAACCCTTCCCCCTGGACCCTGTGACAGAAATACATGGGGGGGTCTTCTGTATTCATGTTAGCTCTTTCTGTACTCATATTAGTTCCAGCTGATGGTGCCCCAGGCCCTGTGCATCCTCTAAACCTTTCCCCCTGGACCCTTCATTGTATCTTATGACATTACATGGGGGGGGGGGGGGGGAACTTCTGTACTCATATTACCTCCTTCTGCATCTATATTAGCCCCTTTTATATTCATATCAGCCCCTTACCGTCCTCCTATTTGCTTCTTTTCTCCTTCTCTTACCTCGTGCACTCACATTAGTTGTTCTGTACACATATTAGATTCCTCTGTACTCATATTAGCTCCATACTTACATTAGTTTGTTCTGTACCCCTGTTAGCTCCTTCTGTACCCCTATTGGCTCCTTCCATTCTCCTATTAGCTCCTTCTGTACTCCTATTAGCTTCTTTCCTTCTTATATTACTTTGTGCACTCACATTAGTTCATTCTGTACACATATTAGATTCCTCTATACTCCTATTCGCTCCTTCCGTCCTCCTATTTGCTCCTTCCGTCCTCCTATTTGCTCCTTCCGTCCTCTTATTCGCTCCTTCCGTCCTCCTATTCGCTCCTCCCGTCCTCCTATCCGCTCCTCCCATCCTCCTATCCGCTCCTCCCGTCCTCCTATCCGCTCCTCCCGTCCTCCTATCCGCTCCTCCCGTCCTCCTATCCGCTCCTCCCGTCCTCCTATCCGCTCCTCCCGTCCTCCTATCCGCTCCTCCCGTCCTCCTATCCGCTCCTCCCGTCCTCCTATCCGCTCCTCCCGTCCTCCTATCCGCTCCTTCCGTCCTCCTATCCGCTCCTTCCTTCCTCCTATCCGCTCCTTCCGTCCTCCTATCCGCTCCTCCCGTCCTCCTATCCGCTCCTTCCGTCCTCCTATCCGCTCCTTCCGTCCTCCTATCCGCTCCTTCCGTCCTCCTATCCGCTCCTTCCGTCCTCCTATCCGCTCCTTCCGTCCTCCTATCCGCTCCTTCCGTCCTCCTATTTGCTCCTTCCGTCCTCCCTCCTATTTGCTCCTTCCGTCCTCCCTCCTATTTGCTCCTTCCGTCCTCCCTCCTATTTGCTCCTTCCGTCCTCCCTCCTATTTGCTCCTTCCGTCCTCCCTCCTATTTGCTCCTTCCGTCCTCCCTCCTATTTGCTCCTTCCGTCCTCCCTCCTATTCGCTCCTCCCGTCCTCCTATTCGCTCCTCCCGTCCTCCTATCCGCTCCTCCCGTCCTCCTATCCGCTCCTCCCGTCCTCCTATCCGCTCCTCCCGTCCTCCTATCCGCTCCTCCCGTCCTCCTATCCGCTCCTCCCGTCCTCCTATCCGCTCCTCCCGTCCTCCTATCCGCTCCTCCCGTCCTCCAATCCGCTCCTCCCGTCCTCCTATTCGCTCCTTCCGTCCTCCCTCCTATTCGCTCCTCCCGTCCTCCTATCCGCTCCTCCCGTCCTCCTATTCGCTCCTCCCGTCCTCCTATCCGCTCCTCCCGTCCTCCTATCCGCTCCTCCCGTCCTCCTATTCGCTCCTCCCGTCCTCCTATCCGCTCCTCCCGTCCTCCTATTCGCTCCTTCCGTCCTCCTATCCGCTCCTCCCGTCCTCCTATCCGCTCCTCCCGTCCTCCTATCCGCTCCTCCCGTCCTCCTATTCGCTCCTCCCGTCCTCCTATCCGCTCCTCCCGTCCTCCTATTCGCTCCTTCCGTCCTCCTATCCGCTCCTCCCGTCCTCCTATTCGCTCCTCCCGTCCTCCTATCCGCTCCTCCCGTCCTCCTATTCGCTCCTCCCGTCCTCCTATCCGCTCCTCCCGTCCTCCTATCCGCTCCTCCCGTCCTCCTATCCGCTCCTTCCGTCCTCCTATCCGCTCCTTCCGTCCTCCTATCCGCTCCTTCCGTCCTCCTATCCGCTCCTTCCGTCCTCCTATCCGCTCCTTCCGTCCTCCTATCCGCTCCTTCCGTCCTCCTATTCGCTCCTTCCGTCCTCCTATTCGCTCCTTCCGTCCTCCTATCTGCGGCGGATTCACAGCGAGATCACTTTGATCGACTGCGGGAGAGTGGCCCTCCCCCCTCTGCACTCCGGTGCCCTCCCCGCCGCGCTCTGGTGCCCTCCGCTGTCAGTAGCGGTGGAGGCGATCGGGTCCTTTCTCATGTTGGGTATGGAGACAAGTGAGGGGAAGATGGGAAGATGGCCCCCCACCCGTCTCCATGACATTGCAGGGCGGAAGCGACGTCAAAACATCACTTCCGCCCACAGCTCTTAACCTCTTTGCGCCCGCGCTATAGCGGAAAGACGGCTGCAGCGCGGACGCTCCCTGCAGGGAGGACGTCCTCCTGTTTACTTCCCTAATGCGTGCTCCTGAGAGCACGCATTGGGGAAGTTCTGTGCTGGCCGTGTCCCTCGGACACAGACAGTCGCAGATCGCTGTAAACGGCCAATCACAGTGACCGTTTACAGCGTGATCGGCGTGTCCAATGAGAGATGATCTCATATGTAAACATATGAGATCATCTCTCATCGCTGCTCTCCCTCCTCACACAGAGACGGCGTGCGCGGAGGGAGAGATGAACGGCTGCAGCGGTTAGTAAAAAAATAAAATTAAAGTGCCCACCTGTCCCCAGTCCCCACTGCCACCTGTCTCCACTGCCATTTGTCCCCAGTGCCACCTGTCAGTGCCATTTATCCCCAGTGCCACCTGTCAGTGCCACGTATAAGTGCCATCTGTCATCAGTGCCATATCAGTGTCACGTGTCATCAGTGCCATCTGTCATCAGTGCCACCTGTCAGTGTCACGTGCCATCTGTCATCAGTGCCACCTGTCAGTGTCACGTGCCATCTGTTATCAGTGTCACGTGTCATCAATGCCACGTATCAGTGCCATCTGTCATTAGTGTCACATGTCATCAGTGCCCCGTATTAGTGCCATCTGTCATCAGTGCCACGTGTCATCAGTGTCACATGTCATCAGTGCCCCGTATTAGTGCCATCTGTCATCAGTGCCACATCAGTGTCACGTGTCATCAGTGCCACGTATCAGTGCCATCTGTCATCAGTGCCACGTCAGTGTCATTGTCCTGGTGCTCCAGGGCCTTCAAAAGTGTAATAGGTGGTCAACAAGTTAGATGTGTAATTTATGCTCCCAGAACACGTGATGGCGCTCCCTGCATGTTGGGCCTCTCTAAGTGGCCAGGCTGTGTAAAAGTCCCACACATGTGGTATCGTAATACTCGGGAGGAGTAGCAGAATTTATTTTGGGGTGTCATTTGTGGTATACACATGCCATGTGAGAGAAATAACATATTACAATGACAATTTTGTGGATAAAAAGAGAAAAAAAATCTTAATTTTGCAAAGAATTGTGGGAAAAAATGACAACATCAAAAACCTCACCATGCCTCTTACTAAATACCTTGGAATGTCTACTTTCCAAAAAGGGGTCATTATGGGGGTATTTGTTCTTTTCTGGCTTGTTCGGGTCACAAGAAATGAGATCGGTCACCAGTACATCAGATGTGATCAATTTTGTATGATTCGCACCACAGTTTGTAGACTCTCTAACTTTCACAAAGACCGAATAGTATCCACTAATTTGGGTTATTTTTACCAAAGATATGTGGCAGTATAAATTGTGGTCAAAATGTATGAAGAAAA
This sequence comes from Lithobates sylvaticus, assembly GCA_028564925.1. NCBI lineage: Eukaryota > Metazoa > Chordata > Amphibia > Anura > Ranidae > Lithobates > Lithobates sylvaticus. The sequence goes on from CM053029.1 coordinate 597,108,563, forward strand.
ATTTATAATTTGCTAAATTTTATCACAAAAACAAAGAAAAATTCGTTTTTTTTTCAAAATTTTCGGTCTTTTTTCATTTATAAAATAAAATAAAAAACCCAGAGGTGATCAAATACCACCAAAAGAAAGCTCCATTTGTGGGGAAAAAAAGGACAAAATTGGGGTACAGTGTCGCATGACTGAGTAATTGTCATTCAAAGTGTGAGAGCACCGAAAGCTGAAAACTGCTCTGGGCAGGAAGGGGGTTTAAGTGCCCTGTAAGCAAGTGGTTAAGAGGACCTGTCATGCTTTTTTTTCTTTTACAAGGGATGTTTACATTCGTTGTAATAGGAATAAAAGTGACACATTTTTTTTTTTTAAACGGTGTAAAGATAAAAGGTAAAATAAATAACAAAAATAAAATGTTTTTAAACGCGCCCCGTCGAGCTCACGCGCAGAAGCGAACGCATACATGAGTAGCGCCCACATATGAAACCGGTAGTCAAACCACACATGTGAGGTGTCGCCGCGATCGGTAGAGCGAGAGCAATAATTCTAGCCCTACATCTCCTCTGTATCTCAAAACATGCAACCTGTAGAATTTTTTAAACGTTTTTTAAGGGTAAAAGTTTGTCGCCATTCCATGAGCGGGCGCAATTTTGAAGCGTGACATGTTGGGTATCAATTTACTCGCCGTAACATTATCTATCATAGCAAAAAGTAAAAAAAAAATATTATTTTTTTGGATATGTATTATAGCAGAAAGTAAAAAATATTATTATTTATTTTTTTCAGATATATATTATAGGAGAAAGTAAAAAAAAAAATAATAATTTTTTATTTTTTTTTGCATATGTATTATAGCAAAAAGTAAAAAAAAAATATAATATTTTTTTTGGGATATATATTTTTAGGAGAAAGTAACAAAATATAATTTTTAATTTTTCTTGGATATGTATTATAGCAGAAAGTAAAATATATATATTACAGGGGGTCCCCGAGTTGCGAACTCGTTAGGGACTGCCCGCCTGTACGGAAGTCGGAAATGTTCGTAAGTCGGCCGCGCATGCGCAGACCGACAAATACGGACATTTCCGATGTTCCGTCTAATGCCGTTCTGCGCATGCGCGTTAAATTACGGACATTTCCGGCATTTTCCGAGGCTCCGTATGGCCGCGCATGCGCAGAACGGCCGGAAGACGGCGAAAAATGGCGGAGGGTCCCCGCAGCGCCCCGTTCGTAAGTAGGGGTTGTTCGTAGGTCGGGCGTTCATAAGTCGGGGACCCCCTGTATAGCAGAAAATAAAAAATATTATTATTATTATTTTTTTTCTTTAAATTGCCCCTATTTTTTTTGTTTATAGCGCAAACAATAAAAAAACCGCAGAGGTGATCAAATACCACCAAAAGAAAGCTCTATTTGTGGGCAATTTTGTGTACAGCATCGCACGACTGCGCAATTGTCAGTTAAAGTAACACAGTGACGTATTGCAAAAAATGGCCTGGTAATGAAGGGGAGGAGGGGGGGGGGGAACCTTCCGGGGCTGAAGGGGTTAAAGAGGTGACTTACAGGAACTCTCCATTTATTTATTTTTTTTGGAATGTATTTGAATAAAAATAAATGTACACGTTGTTAATACGGAAATATATTTGGGGATTTTTCTAGGATTAATGAAATTAATGTTTTTCGGCAACAGAAGTCAACATCCCAGTAATTTTCTTTGTTTCTTCTCTAGGATGTGATTGGCCAGGTCCTCCCCGACGCGACAACGACGGCGTTTGAATGTGAGGAACTTGTTTTTCATCATTTTTTGTTTACTGTCTCTCTCATACTTCACACTAGTAGGACTGATCTTATTTTTTTTAAATAATTATAACAGTATGGATTATGGCTTTCCACCAATGTTTCGCCCTTGTGCCCCGAACACACTTGTGCCCCGATCACACTTGTGCCCCGAACACGCTTGTGCACCGATCACGCTTGTGCCCCGATCACACTTGTGCCCCGATCACACTTGTGCCCCGATCACACCTGTGCCCCGAACACACTTGTGCCCCGAACACACTTGTGCCCCGATCACGCTTGTGCCCCGAACACGCTTGTGCACCGATCACGCTTGTGCCCCGATCACACTTGTGCCCCGATCACACTTGTGCCCCGATCACACTTGTGCCCAGAACACACTTGTGCCCCGATCCCACTTGTGCCCCAAACACACTTGTGCCCCGATCACACTTGTGCCCCGATCACACTTGTGCCCCGAACACACTTGTGCCCCGATCACACTTGTGCCCCGATCACACTTGTGCCCCGATCACACTTGTGCCCCGATCACACTTGTGCCCCGATCACACTTGTGCCCAGAACACACTTGTGCCCCGATTACACTTGTGCCCAGAACACACTTGTCCCCCGATCACACTTGTGCCCCGATCACACTTGTGCCCCGATCACGCTTGTGCCCCGAACACACTTGTGCCCCGAACACACTTGTGCCCCGATCACACTTGTGCCCCGATCACACTTGTGCCCAGAACACACTTGTTCCCCGATCACACTTGTGCCCCGATCCCACTTGTGCCCCGATCCCACTTGTGCCCCGATCCCACTTGTGCCCAGAACACACTTGTGCCCCGATCACACTTGTGCCCAGAACACACTTGTGCCCCGATCACACTTGTGCCCCGATCACACTTGTGCCCAGAACACACTTGTGCCCCGATCACACTTGTGCCCAGAACACACTTGTGCCCCGATCACACTTGTGCCCCGATCACACTTGTGCCCAGAACACACTTGTGCCCCGATCACACTTGTGCCCCGATCACACTTGTGCCCCGATCACACTTGTGCCCCGATCCCACTTGTGCCCCAAACACACTTGTGCCCGATCCCACTTGTGCCCCAAACACACTTGTGCCCCGATCACACTTGTGCCCAGAACACACTTGTGCCCCGATCACACTTGTGCCCCGAACACACTTGTGCCCCGAACACACTTGTGCCCAGAACACACTTGTGCCCAGAACACATTTGTGCCCCGATCCCACTTGTGCCCCGAACACACTTGTGCCCCGATCCCACTTGTGCCCCGAACACACTTGTGCCCCGATCACACTTGTGCCCCGATCACACTTGTGCCCAGAACACACTTGTGCCCCGATCACACTTGTGCCCCGATCACACTTGTGCCCCGATCACACTTGTGCCCAGAACACACTTGTGCCCCGATCCCACTTGTGCCCAGAACACACTTGTGCCCCGATCCCACTTGTGCCCCGATCCCACTTGTGCCCAGAACACACTTGTGCCCCGATCACACTTGTGCCCAGAACACACTTGTGCCCCGATCCCACTTGTGCCCCGATCCCACTTGTGCCCAGAACACACTTGTGCCCCGATCCCACTTGTGCCCCAAACACACTTGTGCCCCGATCCCACTTGTGCCCCGAACACACTTGTGCCCCGATCACACTTGTGCCCCGATCACACTTGTGCCCCGATCACACTTGTGCCCAGAACACACTTGTGCCCCGATCACACTTGTGCCCCGATCACACTTGTGCCCCGATCACACTTGTGCCCCGATCCCACTTGTGCCCAGAACACACTTGTGCCCCGATCCCACTTGTGCCCCGAACACACTTGTGCCCCGATCCCACTTGTGCCCCGAACACACTTGTGCCCCGAACACACTTGTGCCCCGAACACACTTGTGCCCCGATCCCACTTGTGCCCCGATCCCACTTGTGCCCCGATCCCACTTGTGCCCCGATCCCACTTGTGCCCCGATCACACTTGTGCCCCGATCACACTTGTGCCCCGATCACACTTGTGCCCCGATCACACTTGTGCTCCGATCACACTTCTGCGACTTGTCATGAGACTTTGGACCCCAAAGTCGCTTCTCATATTTTCCAATGAGCACCATTCATATCTGTGTGACTTAAAGAGGAGCTCCAGTCTGGGGGGGGGGGGGGGGAGTAGAAGGTAGGCAGCTAGAAATACTGCAGCTGCTGACTTTTAATATAAGGACACTTACCTGTCCAGGGATCCTACGATGTCGGCACCCCGAGGCCGATTCGTCCGTCAGCTTCGAGGTGCAGGCGCCGGCATTAAAACGTAGGGAAACCAGGATTGAAGCGAGTAGCGCTGCATATTTTTGAATGGTCCCGCCGTCGCACACACAGGTCCCAGAAGGCAGCGGGGGAGGAGGAGGAGCCGGACATGATGCAGGTTGCCAATCTGCGATCTTACCAGGAAGTGGGAGCGGGTACCCATTTTTGAAAGGTACCCGCTCCCACTTCCTGATAAGATCGCCAAATGTGGCAGACCGGGTACCTGTCACAACCCAGTCCCCCCCCCCCCAAATCTGGCAGCGGGGGGTGGGGGGGAGGGTGTGCGAACAAATAAAGATTCCCCTTTTGGGTGGCGCTCCGCTTTTAAAATCACAGCAGTGTTAAATCAGTTCCTGCACTGCTTTGGTCTGACATTCTTGCAACTTGAGGGCCATAGACTTCAATGTCAACCCTCAAAAGTCATAGCTACATGCTACGTGCGACTTAAGACCCTTATCCATACTAGACCCTTATCCATACTAGACCCTTATCCATACTAGACCCTTATCCATACTAGACCCTTGCCCATACTAGACCCTTGCCCATACTAGACCCTTGCCCATACTAGACCCTTGCCCATACTAGACCCTTGCCCATACTAGACCCTTGCCCATACTAGACCCTTGCCCATACTAGACCCTTGCCCATAGCTAGACCCTAGCCCATACTAGACCCTTGCCCATACTAGACCCTTGCCATAGCAGACCCTTGCCCATAGCAGACCCTTGCCCATAGCAGACCCTTGCCCATAGCAGACCCTTGCCCATAGCAGACCCTTGCCCATAGCAGACCCTTGCCCATAGCAGACCCTTGCCCATAGCAGACCCTTGCCCATAGCAGACCCTTGCCCATACTAGACCCTTATCCATACTAGACCCTTATCCATACTAGACCCTTATCCATACTAGACCCTTGCCCATACTAGACCCTTATACTAGACCCTTGCCCATACTAGACCCTTGCCCATACTAGACCCTTGCCCATACTAGACCCTTGCCATAGCAAGGGTCTAGCCCATAACAGACCCTTGCCCATAGCAGACCCTTGCCCATAGCAGACCCTTGCCCATAGCAGACCCTTGCCCATAGCAGACCCTTGCCCATAGCAGACCCTTGCCCATAGCAGACCCTTATCCATACTAGACCCTTATCCATACTAGACCCTTGCCCATACTAGACCCTTGCCCATACTAGACCCTTGCCCATACTAGACCCTTGCCCATACTAGACCCTTGCCCATACTAGACCCTTGCCCATACTAGACCCTTGCCCATACTAGACCCTTGCCCATACTAGACCCTTGCCCATACTAGACCCTTGCCCATACTAGACCCTTGCCCATACTAGACCCTTGCCCATACTAGACCCTTGCCCATACTAGACCCTTGCCCATACTAGACCCTTGCCCATACTAGACCCTTATCCATACTAGACCCTTGCCCATACTAGACCCTTATACTAGACCCTTGCCCATACTAGACCCTTGCCCATACTAGACCCTTGCCCATACTAGACCCTTGCCCATACTAGACCCTTGCCCATACTAGACCCTTGCCCATACTAGACCCTTGCCCATACTAGACCCTTGCCCATACTAGACCCTTATCCATACTAGACCCTTATCCATACTAGACCCTTATCCATACTAGACCCTTATCCATACTAGACCCTTATCCATACTAGACCCTTATCCATAGCAGACCCTTATCCATAGCAGACCCTTGCCCATACTAGACCCTTGCCCATACTAGACCCTTGCCCATACTAGACCCTTGCCCATACTAGACCCTTGCCCATACTAGACCCTTGCCCATACTAGACCCTTGCCCATACTAGACCCTTGCCCATACTAGACCCTTGCCATAGCAAGGGTCTAGCCCATAACAGACCCTTGCCCATAGCAGACCCTTGCCCATAGCAGACCCTTATCCATACTAGACCCTTTCCCATAGCAGACCCTTGCCCATACTAGACCCTTGCCCATACTAGACCCTTGCCCATAGCAGACCCTTGCCCATAGCAGACCCTTGCCCATAGCAGACCCTTGCCCATAGCAGACCCTTGCCCATAGCAGACCCTTGCCCATACTAGACCCTTATCCATACTAGACCCTTATCCATACTAGACCCTTATCCATACTAGACCCTTATCCATACTAGACCCTTATCCATACTAGACCCTTATCCATAATAGACCCTTGCCCATACTAGACCCTTATACTAGACCCTTGCCCATACTAGACCCTTGCCCATACTAGACCCTTATACTAGACCCTTGCCCATACTAGACCCTTGCCCATACTAGACCCTTGCCCATACTAGACCCTTGCCCATACTAGACCCTTGCCCATACTAGACCCTTGCCCATACTAGACCCTTGCCCATACTAGACCCTTGCCCATACTAGACCCTTGCCCATACTAGACCCTTATACTAGACCCTTGCCCATACTAGACCCTTATCCATACTAGACCCTTATCCATACTAGACCCTTATCCATACTAGACCCTTATCCATACTAGACCCTTATCCATACTAGACCCTTGCCCATACTAGACCCTTATACTAGACCCTTGCCCATACTAGACCCTTATACTAGACCCTTGCCCATACTAGACCCTTGCCCATACTAGACCCTTGCCCATACTAGACCCTTGCCCATACTAGACCCTTGCCATAGCAGACCCTTGCCCATAGCAGACCCTTTCCTATAGCAGACCCTTTCCCATAGCAGACCCTTTCCCATAGCAGACCCTTTCCCATAGCAGACCCTTTCCCATAGCAGACCCTTGCCCATAGCAGACCCTTGCCCATAGCAGACCCTTGCCCATAGCAGACCCTTGCCCATAGCAGACCCTTATCCGAGCATGCAGCCCAGCAGGTCAGGAAAAGTGTGGAGGGACAAGCGAGCGCCACACCACCTTAGCCATACCAGGCCACATGCCCTCAACATGGAGGGGGGTGCTGATGGGGACAAGGGCCTCTTCCCCACAGCCCTGGCTGGGGGTTGTGGGGGGGTCTGTGGGCGGGGGGCTTATCAGAAACTGCAGAACAGCTGTATTTATACTGAGATTAAATTACACACAGGTGGACTCTATTTACTAATTGGGTGACTTCTGAAGGCAATTAGATCCACTGGATTTTAGTTAGGGGTATCAGAGTAAAGGGGGGCTGAATACAAAAGCCCCCCCCCACACTTTTCACTTAGTTATTTGTAAAAAAAAATATGAAAACCATTAATAATTTTCCTTCCACTTCACAATTATGTGCCACTTTGTGTTGGTCTATCACATAAAATCCCAATAAAATACATTTATGTTTTTTGGTTGTAACCTGACAAAATCAACTTCAGGTGATTGGACATGATTTGGAAAGGCCACACCTGTCTATAGAAGGTCCCACAGGTATCAGTGCATGTCAGAGCACAAACCAAGCCATGAAGTCCAAGGAATTGTCTGTAGACCTCCGAGACAGGATTGTATGGAGGCACAGATCGGGGGAAGGGTACAGAAACATTTCTGCAGCATTGAAGGTCCCAATGAGCACAGTGGCCTCCATCATCCATAAATGGAAGAAGTTTGGGACCCCCAGGACTCTTCCTAGAGTGAGCTACCCGCCCAAACTTAGCGATCGCGGGAGAAGGGCCTTAGTCAGGACCTTAGTCAGGGAGGTGACCAAGAACCCGATGGTCACTCTGACAGAGCTCCAGCATTTCTCTATGGAGAGAGGAGAACCTTCCAGAAGAACAACCATCTCTGCAGCTCTCCACCAATCAGACCTGTATGATAGAGTGGCCAGACAGAAGCCACTCCTCAGTAAAAGTCACATGACAGCCCACCTGGAGTTTTCCAAAAGGCACCTGAAGGACTCTCAGACCAAGAGAAACAAAATTCTCTGGTCTGATGAAACAAAGATTGAACTTTGGCCTGAATGGCAAGCGTCCTGTCTGGAGGAAACCAGGCACCGCTCATCACCTGGCCAATACCATCCCTACAGTGAAGCATGGTGGTGGCAGCATCATGCTGTGGAGATGTTTTTTCAGTGGAAAGAACTGGGAGACTAGTCAGGATTGAGGGAAAGATGAATGAAGCAATGTACAGAGACATCCTTGATGAAAACCTGCTCCAGAGGGCTCTGGACCTCAGACTGGGGTGAAGGTTCATCTTCCAACAGGACAACGCCCCTAAGCACACAGCCAAGATAACAAAGGAGTGGCTACGGGACAACTCTGTGAATGTCCTTGAGTAGCCCAGCCAGACCGATTTGAATATCGCTGGAGAGATCTGAAAATGTCTGTGCACCGACGCTCCCCATCCAACCTGATGGAGCTTGAGAGGTCCTGCAAAGAAGAATGGGAGAAACTATCCAATAGGTGTGCCAAGCTTGTAGCATCATACCCAACAAGACTTGAGGCTGTAATTGGTGCCAAAGGAGCTTCACCAAAGTATTGAGCAAAGGCTGTGACACTCATGTACATGGGAGGAGTCTGTGATACTTATGTACATGGGAGGAGCCTGTGATACTTATGTACATGGGAGGAGCCTGTGATACTTATGTACATGGGAGAAGCTTGTGATACTTATGTACATGGGAGGAGCCTGTGATACTTATGTACATGGGAGGAGCCTGTGATACTTATGTACATGGGAGGAGCCTGTGATACTTATGTACATGGGAGGAGCCTGTGATACTTATGTACATGGGAGGAGCCTGTGATACTTCTGTACATGGGAGGAGCCTGTGATACTGTTGTACATGGGAGGAACCTGTGATACTTATGTACATGGGAGGAGCCTGTGATACTTATGTACATGGGAGGAGCCTGTGATACTTATGTACATGGGAGGAGCCTGTGATACTTATGTACATGGGAGGAGCCTGTGATACTTATGTACATGGGAGGAGCCTGTGATACTTATGTACATGGGAGGAGCCTGTGATACTTATGTACATGGGAGGAGCCTGTGATACTTATGTACATGGGAGGAGCCTGTGATACTTCTGTACATGGGAGGAGCCTGTGATACTGTTGTACATGGGAGGAACCTGTGATACTTCTGTACATGGGAGGAGCCTGTGATACTGTTGTACATGGGAGGAGCCTGTGATAGTTGTGTACATGGGAGGAGCCTGTGATACTTGTGTACATGGGAGGAGCCTGTGATACTTGTGTACATGGGAGGAGCCTGTGATACTTGTGTACATGGGAGGAGCCTGTGATACTTGTGCACATGAGAGGAGCATGTGATACTTGTGCACATGGGAGGAGCCTGTGATACTTGTGCACATGGGAGGAGCCTGTGATACTTGTGTACATGGGAGGAGCCTGTGATACTTGTGTACATGGGAGGAGCCTGTGATACTTGTGTACATGGGAGGAGCCTGATATACTTGTGTACATGGGAGGAGCCTGTGATACTTATGTACATGGGAGGAGTCTGTGATACTTATGTACATTGGATTTTTTTTGTTTTTTATTTTTAATAAATTTGCAAAGCTTTCAAACAAACTTCTGTCACGTTGTCATTATGGGGGATTGTTTGTAGAATTTTTGAGGAAAATAATGAATTTAATCCATTTGGGAATAAAGGCTGTAACACAACAAAATGTGGAAAAAGTGAAGCGCTGTGAATACTTTCCTGATGCGCTGTATATTCCTATAACCAGCTACTCTACTGACAAGGGTTCTGTTTGTATCACGAACTTCTATAGTGAAATCAGCGACTTTACTGCTGGAAATCGCAGAGCTTCTACTTTATTTTAGATGGATGAGCCCACATTGGAAGAAAAGGTTTCATGATGAAGGGATTCGAAGGATGACCTTATGACCCCCACATTGATAAATGAAGATAAATGACCTCCCAGGTTCCAGCTTCTTTCATTAATCTTCTCTCAATTCCTCTGAGGCGACCAATGGAATCACAGACACACAATCAAGATATTTTGGGGCAGATTATGTGTGACAGTCTTGTGTCTATGGGACTGGGAGACCAATTGCCACAGGACCTGGTTTATTCGATTGCGCAGATTAGAAAAATACATTCCGATCACTATCGTTCTCTTTGGGGTGAACCGCGTTGGTTACTTCGGCTGGATTTCACTCATCGCCTTCCACCTGCTCTCTCCATAGCAATGAACAGTGGCGGCCAATCCATAAAGGGGCGCATGGGCGCCGCCCCACTATCCATGTGTCCGCCCCCCTAATCTACATGCAGGGCGCCAGATGCATGGATTCCAATGAGGGGGGCGGGGGGTGTATTTGATTGTATAGAGCCAGAGGCTCTAACAGCGGTCTCAAACTGGCGGCCCTCCAGCTGTTGTGAAACTCATGCCTCTGCCTGTGGGAGTCATGCTTGTAACTGTCAGCCTTGCAATGCCTCATGGGACTTGTAGTTTCGCAACAGCTGGAGGGCCGCCCGTTTGAGACCCCTACTCTAATAGGCTCCTCTGTGGGCTCCGAGCACATAGCTCTGCACTCCGTGCCCACCCAGCATGTGTGATAATAACAAATGAAAAATAGCTATTGTCACACTGATTCTCCTCACCGGTCAATCAGGCAATGGGTCATTAGATCCGTTTCCTGATTGGCCAAAAGGAGAAGCGATTCTATTGGGCCACGATGAGAAGGGATGAGAGGTGGAGGCCGCCGGAGGAGATGCAGGGGACGAAGCCGTCGCCCGGAGGGATGCGCTACCCATGGGTAAATGCGGGGTTCATTGATTGACCACCCGGGGGGGCGGGTTTGGACATGAATGACCCACCGGGGGAGTGGGGGGGGGGCGATGATGTAGGCCTGACCGACCCCCGTGTGCCCCCCCCCCCAAAAAAAATATACCATCAGCCGCCACTGACTAGGGTTTTTACCAGCGAGTACGAGTAAATTACTTCGAACCCCCAAACATTATATATTATTTAACCACTTTAATACCTCCCCATAGCGAGTTTTACTGCTACAGGGTGGCTCTCCTGTGCAGAATTATATATATATGTGATGTGATTCTGCACTTCCGCCTGCAGGGGGCACACGCGTGCCACTGGTGGGCCGCTTCTGCTATGAATATACACAGCAGAAGCCGATGTGCGGGTGTCAGACACTGGATGTCCTCCGGCGCCCACTGATCGCCGGTAATAAACAGAGACCGGGGATCTGCTTATGTAAACAATGCAGATCTCAGTGGGGGAGGGATGGATTCTGTGCTGCTGCAAAGCAGGGACTAGAATCTGTCTCTTCCCCTGGTAAAAGCAGTACACACAGTACAAATAAACACTGGTTAGGCATACGTTTAACCCTTTTGATCACCCCTGATGTTTAACCCCCTTCCCAGCCAGTGTCATTAGTACAGTGACAGTGCATATTTTTAGCACTGATCACTGTATTGGTGTCACTGGTTCCCACAAAGTGTCAGTGTCCGATTGTCCGCTGCAATATCGCAGTGCCGCTAGAAGCCACCGATCGCCGCCATTACTAGTATAAAAAAAAAAGAAAATTCCGTAAATATATCCCATCGTTTGTAAACGCTTTAAAGAGGAAGTAAACCCTGATGGGTTTTACTTCCTCTTTGTTTCCCTGCAAAGGTAAAGCATAATGGACTACTATTATGTGTCACTTACCTGACACAGGAGCCAGGGAAGTCAGCGCTGTCCCCTTGTGTACGGAGCCTCCATCTTTTTGGTGGGTCTCGCTGCTCCAGCGCTGTCATTCGACGGAGCCGCGATGACGTCACTCCCGCGCATGCCCACGGGAGCCACCACTCGCGGCATATCGCCGCTAATAGCGGCGCGCTCAGTGCGTATGCGCTGCAGACATCGGTGCCTGTCTTTTGGCAAATATCTCCTAAACCATGTAGGTTTATGAGATATTTATTGGACCTACAGGTGAGTCTTAATCTAGGCTTACCTGTAGGTCAAAGTGGTTTGTAAGGGTTTACAACCACTTTAACGTTCGAGTAAACCAATCAATATCCGCTGATTGGGATTTTTTTTTTTTCTACCAAAACATGTAGCAGAATACATTTTGGCCTAAATTTATGAAGAATTAAAAAAAAAAAAAAATAATATATATATATATATATATATATATATATATATATATATATATATTTATATTTTTTTTTTTTTTTTTTACTGGATAGCAAAAAGTAAAAAAATATTTTTTATTTTTTTTCAAAATTGTTGTTTTTTTTTTTGTTTTATAGTGCAAAAAATAAAAACTGCAAAAGTGATTAAATACCTCCCAAAAGAAAGCTATATTTGTAGAAAAAAAAAAAATTCCATAAATATATCCCATAGTTTGTAGACGCCATAACCTTTGTACAAACCAATCAATATCCGCTGATTGGGATTTTTTTTTTTCTACCAAAACATGTAGCAGAATACATATTGGCCTAAAATTTCTCCCAAAAGAAAGCTCTATTTGTAGGGAAAAAAAGGACATACATTTTTATTTTTTATTTTTTGTTCGGGTACAGCGTTGCACGACCGTGCAATTGTCAGTTAACCTCTTGCCACCCGCACTATAGCAGAAAGACGGCTACAGCACGGGCCTAAATAGCCGGGAGAGCGTCCGTGTACGTCCTCCCGTGCATGTGATGCCTGCTTGCCCCCTGCGGGGTGTGCACCGCTCGCTCTGTGATCAACGAGTCTGATACTCGGCTGATCACAGATCGGAGTAATGAGCTGATCCCGGCCTTTTGCCACGTGATCAGCTGTCAGCCAATGACAGCTGATCACGTGATGTACACATGCCTGACGAAGGGGTCCTGCGCGGCTCTGAAACGTTGCACCTTATATTTTTGTGATGTAATTTTTTTTTTCATTAAAAACCTTTTTTGGACGAAGTTTCATCGATCCATGGTGTGCTGGCGAATATGTACGTTTGCTTGATGTTTCCAGGACCCGACTGGTAATCGCTACAGCACCCGCCATTTTGTTACGAGCCACAAATACGAGGAATGAGTGCGATAGGAATATCGATTTGAGTGATGTAAACAGAGCCGGTAATCAGCTTTTTTTTTCCTACCGCTGATAGCGTGAGGAGGAAAAAAAAGAACACATTGCTTGCGGAACTCCAGACCCACTGCTGCTAAGCAGTGCCCACCAGTGCCACCTATCAGTACTCACCAGTGCGGCCAATCAGTGCCTCATCATCAGTATCATCTATCAGTGCCCACCAGTGCTGCCAATCAGTACCTCATCATCAGTATCACCTATCAGTGCCCACCAGTGCTGCCAATCAGTATCCATCAGTGCCCATCAGTGCTGCCAATCAGTACCTCATCATCAGTATCACCTATCAGTGCCAATCAGTGCTGCCAATCAGTACCTCATCATCAGTATCACCTATCAGTGCCCACCAGTGCTGCCAATCAGTATCACCTATCAGTGCCCATCAGTGCTGCCAATCAGTACCTCATCATCAGTATCACCTATCAGTGCCCATCAGTGCTGCCAATCAGTACCTCATCATCAGTATCACCTATCAGTGCCCATCAGTGCTGCCAATCAGTACCTCATCATCAGTATCACCTATCAGTGCCCATCAGTGCTGCCAATCAGTACCTCATCATCAGTATCACCTATCAGTGCCCATCAGTGCTGCCAATCAGTACCTCATCATCAGAATCACCTATCAGTGCCCATCAGTGCTGCCAATCAGTACCTCATCATCAGTATCACCTATCAGTGCCCATCAGTGCTGCCAATCAGTACCTCATCAGTATCACCTATCAGTGCCCACCAGTGCTGCCAATCTGTACCTCATCATCAGTATCACCTATCAGTGCCCACCAGTGCTGCCAATCAGTACCTCATCATCAGTATCACCTATCAGTGCCCACCAGTGCTGCCAATCAGTACCTCAGTATCACCTATCAGTGCCCACCAGTGCTGCCAATCAGTATCACCTATCAGTGCCCATCAGTACCTCATCATCAGTATCACCTATCAGTGCCCATCAGTCCTGCCAATCAGTACCTCATCAGTATCACCTATCAGTGCCCATCAGTCCTGCCAATCAGTACCTCATCATCAGTATCACATATCAGTGCCCATCAGTGCTGCCAATCAGTACCTCATCATCAGTATCACATATCAGTGCCCATCAGTGCTGCCAATCAGTACCTCATCATCAGTATCACATATCAGTGCCCATCAGTGCTGTCAATCAGTACCTCATCATCAGTATCACCTATCTTTCCCCCCAGTGCTGCCAATCAGTATCACCTATCAGTGCTGCCAATCAGTATCACCTATCAGTGTCCATCAGTGCTGCCAATCAGTACCTCATCAGTATCACTTATCAGTGCCCACCAGTGCTGCCAATCAGTATCACCTATCAGTGCTGCCAATCAGTACCTCATCATCAGTATCACCTATCAGTGCCCATCAGTGCTGCCAATCAGTACCTCATCATCAGTATCACATATCAGTGCCCATCAGTGCTGCCAATCAGTATCACCTATCAGTGCCCATCAGTGCTGCCAATCAGTACCTCATCATCAGTATCACCTATCAGTGAAGGAGATAAATTACCTGATTGCAAAATAATTAATATATATATATATATATATATATATATATATTAAACTATGAATTTTTTTACATTTTCTGTTTTTTTTTGTTTTGTTTGTTTAGCAAAAAATAAAAACCCCAGTAGTGAATGAATACCACCAAAAGAAAGCTCTATTTGTGTGAAAAAAATAATATAAATGTCATATGAGTACAGTGTTGTATGACCGCGCAATTGTCATTCAAAGTGTGACAGCGCTGAAAACTGAAAATTGGCGCCGGTTTAAGTGTCCATAAATTCTCATATAAGCTCTGCACTATTGAACTAAATATAAATATACGTGCTGCTACTTGAAATGCAAATTATAAAAAATATAAAAAAATAAAAATTAAGTGTTTATAGTAACGCTGTGCCGTATCGCAAAAAAAATGGGTTTAAATCTTCCAGAAGTTAAGTAATTAAGCAGAGGCCCTAGAGAGTAAAATGGCGGGTATTGTAAATATTTATGCTGCACAATACTTGCACGGCAATTTTTTTTCAAATTTTAAGTCAAATGACCCGGCCACAGCTCATTGGCTGGCACTGACCACTTCCTTACAGTTGTGGCTGGACAGAAGTGCAGAACCAAGCCAGGCTCTTCCTTCATCAGGACACACAGCATGAAGTTCTTCATCAGGGGGACACAGTAATGCTAACATTTTAGAGGGGTTCTAATGCAAAACCTAATGTTTTTGGTTTTAGATAATTTTAAAATAATTGTGATTTGCTCTAAAACCATACTGCACATTTATTTGATTCTGTTGAATATATCTTCCTGAGGTTCAGCTTTACATAACATTGTGCCCGGGGCTGTGTATTGGTCAGGAGGAACTGACCCATTTAACCAAGTCTAAGTAAACAAGATGTGATGGCCTATCAGTTACCCAGCTTAATTCCTTTTAATACATGGTAAGGCATGCCATCTGGGTCAGATGTTTTATCTAAATTTTACTTAGTTGTAACTTTACCTGTCCTGATGTTAGACAAGTAATATTAATTGGGGAGCCTTGGTTACATCTCCCACCACGTTATCCTTCACCAGCAACTCTTCTATAAAGGAAAAATACAAATATGCATTTAAAGTGGACGTTTAGGTATGGCAAGGTTTACAAAGTTACAGGTTAACAGTTACAGTGATGGTCAGACATGATGCAAGAGATGGTCAGAGACTGGGGACCTGATGCAAGGGATGGTCAGAGACTGGGGACCTGATGCAAGGGAGGGTCAGAGACTGGGGACCTGATGCAAGGGATGGTCAGAGACTGGGGACCTGATGCAAAGGATGGTCAGAGACTGGGGACCTGATGCAAGAGATGGTCAGAGACTGGGGACCTGATGCAAGGGATGGTCAGAGACTGGGGACCTGATGCAAGGGATGGTCAGAGACTGGGGACCTGATGCAAGAGATGGTCAGAGACTGGGGACCTGATGCAAGAGATGGTCAGAGACTGGGGACCTGATGTAAGAGATGGTCAGAGACTGGGGACCTGATGCAAGAGATGGTCAGAGACTGGGGACCTGATGCAAGAGATGGTCAGAGACTGGGCACCTGATGCAAGGGATGGTCAGAGACTGGGGACCTGATGCAAGGGATGGTCAGAGACTGGGGACCTGATGCAAGAGATGGTCAGAGACTGGGGACCTGATGCAAGAGATGGTCAGAGACTGGGGACCTGATGTAAGAGATGGTCAGAGACTGGGGACCTGATGCAAGAGATGGTCAGAGACTGGGGACCTGATGCAAGAGATGGTCAGAGACTGGGGACCTGATGCAAGAGATGGTCAGAGACTGGGGACCTGATGCAAGAGATGGTCAGAGACTGGGGACCTGATGCAAGAGATGGTCAGAGACTGGGGACCTGATGCAAGAGATGGTCAGAGACTGGGGACCTGATGCAAGAGATGGTCAGAGACTGGGGACCTGATGCAAGAGATGGTCAGAGACTGGGGACCTGATGCAAGAGATGGTCAGAGACTGGGGACCTGATGCAAGGGATGGTCAGAGACTGCGTACCTGATGCAAGAGATGGTCAGAGACTGCGTACCTGATGCAAGGGATGGTCAGAGACTGCGTACCTGATGCAAGGGATGGTCAGAGACTGCGTACCTGATGCAAGGGTTGGTCAGAGACCGCGTACCTGATGCAAGGGATGGTCAGAGACTGCGTACCTGATGCAAGGGATGGTCAGAGACTGCGTACCTGATGCAAGGGATGGTCAGAGACTGCGGACCTGATGCAAGGGATGGTCAGAGACTGCGGACCTGATGCAAGGGATGGTCAGAGACTGCGGACCTGATGCAAGGGATGGTCAGAGACTGCGGACCTGATGCAAGGGATGGTCAGAGACTGCGGACCTGATGCAAGGGATGGTCAGAGACTGCGGACCTGATGCAAGGGATGGTCAGAGACTGTGGACCTGATGCAAGGGATGGTCAGAGACTGTGGACCTGATGCAAGGGATGGTCAGAGACTGTGGACCTGATGCAAGGGATGGTCAGAGACTGTGGACCTGATGCAAGGGATGGTCAGAGACTGTGGACCTGATGCAAGGGATGGTCAGAGACTGTGGACCTGATGCAAGGGATGGTCAGAGACTGTGGACCTGATGCAAGGAATGGTCAGAGACTGTGGACCTGATGCAAGGGATGGTGAGAGACTGTGGACCTGATGCAAGGGATGGTGAGAGACTGTGGACCTGATGCAAGGGATGGTCAGAGACTGTGGACCTGATGCAAGGGATGGTCAGAGACTGTGGACCTGATGCAAGGGATGGTCAGAGACTGTGGACCTGATGCAAGGGATGGTCAGAGACTGTGGACCTGATGCAAGGGATGGTCAGAGACTGTGGACCTGATGCAAGGGATGGTCAGAGACTGTGGACCTGATGCAAGGGATGGTCAGAGACTGTGGACCTGATGCAAGGGATGGTCAGAGACTGGGGACCTGATGCAAGGGATGGTCAGAGACTGGGGACCTGATGCAAGGGATGGTCAGAGACTGGGGACCTGATGCAAGGGATTGTCAGTGACTGGGGACCTGATGCAAGGGATGGCCAGAGGCTGGGGACAAGATACAAGATATGGCTAGAGGCTGGGGACAAGCTGCAGGAGGCTGTGAACATGCTGTAGGAGTTGATTGAATTGAATGGCGACTTATTACACGAGACTGCTATAACGGCGCAAAAGGTAAAAAAAATGAATTGGTATCTGCAGGGATCCTGAGGGCCACACAAAAAGTGTCAAAGGGCCAAGCCACAGGTTGGGCACCGGGGTATACACCATACCTTTTGGGATACCCGTGGGAGCTGGACATTACTGTTTTAGGCACCGCTATTCTAGTGATCGCAGCTTGCTGGAGAGGAGGGGGCACTTCTAGGGTATTCTTGTTGTTGGGCTTTAAAATGTTTTCAGAAAAAAGCAAAAGGTTGAACCTACACCATACACCCCCCCCCCCTCCTCCTCCCGGTCCTCCATGTACTTCCCTCCATGGGTGGGTGTACCCCCCCCCCCCCCTCAGTGCTGCCAGCTTCCCTCCTCTTTCCTCCGGTTGATGCGGGTTGTATTTCAGGATGAAGATCAGAGGTAGGGACAGGTACAGTGCCTTGAAAAAGTATTCATACCCCTTTGAAATGTTCCACATTTTGTTATGTTACAACCAAAAATGTAAATGTATTTTATTGGGATTTTATGTGATCGACCAACACAAAGTGGCACATAATTGTGAAGTGGAAGGAAAATAATAAATGGTACCCCCTTCACTGATCATACTTGTATGCACTCAGCTGCCCCCTCATCTTTTTTTATATATGTCATGCCCCCACACACACATCTGTAAGCGCACACACAGCTCTGCTCCCCCCCCCCCCGTACACAAAACAGCCTCCTCCCTTCACTTGTACTCACAGCCCCCACTTGTAAGGTGGTCTTCCTTCTCCCAAGTCCTGCTTCCACATGTCCCTGTGAAAATACAACAGGCAGCAAAGCAAACACGAGGGGTGCACATACAGGAAGCAGCCAGAGGTGGCAGTAAAGAGCTCTGTAAGCTCGGTGACACAGATCTGCAGCAGCTGTGGAGCCGACTCGCACAAACCCAGAGAGCCAACACAGCTACAGATGCGGCCGTGACGGACCCTTGCCAATTCCAGGAGAGGGGGAGGATGTAGGCGTCCCAATACTTTTGACAATATAGCGTACATACATACACATACATGTTTGAGCTTTGGGATGCACACCCTAATGCAATAGACTGCATATACCTATGTCCGGAAGTGAAAGGAAATCTCCACAACAAGACCTCACTAGACATGTGCAATTAGTTTCGTTTTTTTTCGTTTTTCGTTTTTTTTTCGTTTTTTTCGTTCGTTCGTTTTCGTACGAATGAACGAATCATTCGAATTTCTCTCTCCGAAAAACAACAAAAATCCGAAAAAAAATAATTAGAAACAACGAATGTACTAATGAAGAAAATCCGAAAAACGAAAACGAACGAAAAAATTCGTACATTCGTAACTTTTTTTTTTTGTTGAATTGGTAATTTTCCGTGTCCCTTACAATGGTGCTGCTAAACGTGCTTCGAAAGGATTGAACAAAAAAATTCGTACATTCGTAACTTTTTTTTTTTGATTCGTAACTTTTTTTTTTTTTTTTTTTCGATTTGTAATTTTCCGTGTCTCTATTGAACAAAAAAATTTGTACATTCGTAACTTTTTTTTGATTCGTAACTTTTTTTTTTCGATTCGTAAATTATTAAAATGTAATAATAGCATACACATTACATAAAATTATGAATTATGCTCCGATTACGAATGTACGAATAAATATGAATGCGTCCGAAAATTAAACTAACGAAAAAACGAATCAACGAAAAAATAACTCTTACGAATGTACGAATCGTTACGAATACGAACACCGACGAATTACGAATGTACGAATCGTTACGAATCAACGGAAACGAAAAAAACGAAACGAAAAAAAACGAATTTTTTTGTTGTGCACATGTCTAGACCTCACATATGAAAACCCAAAATGTTAACCCTTCTGTTTTTAACCAAAAAAAAAATGGATTGTTTTTTCTGGAGTTGCACTCAAAAACTTTAGCTTTGTACTGTCTGTGTTCTGGAATGATTTTTAGTATTAATGGGAATATACCATGTGATGTTTTGTATGTATAAGGTGAGACAATAATTGGACCATTTCATTACTTTACTGTAGATGAGGATGAGGATGGGGATCGGATCACGGTGAGAAGCGATGAAGAGATGAAGGCTATGCTGTCCTATGTAAGTAATCTCTGCATGGTAAAAGCTGCCCTATAAATGACAGGATTTTCTCTCTCCAGGGGGGATAATCTTCTTCTTCTTCCTTCTTCTTCCTTCTTCTTCTTTCTTCTTTCTTTCTTCTTTTCTTTCTTCTTTCTTCCTCCTCCTCCCCTAAACATCCTACTAGCCCTTTTTCCCCCTTTACTTTTAAAGCCAGGTATAGACATGTGCAATTCATTTTAGTTTTTTTTCGTTTTTCATTTTTTTTCGTTATTTTCGTTCGTTCGTTTTCGTACGAATGAACGAAGGATTCGCAAAAAATTTTAACGAATCGAACGTATCCGAAAATAACGAAAATCCGAAAAAACTAATTAGAAACAACGAATGTACGAATGACGAAAATCCGAAAAAAAAAAACGAAAACAGGAACAACGAAAATCAAAATGAACGAAAAAATTCGTACATTCGTAACTTTTTTTTTTTGAATTGGTAATTTCCGTGTCCCTTACAATGGCGCTTCTTAACGTGCTTCGAATAGATTGAACGAAAAAATTCGTACATTCGTAACTTTTTTTTTTCGATTCGTAATTTTCTGTGTCTCTTAAAATGTAATAATAGCATACACATTACATAAAATTATGAATTATGCTCCGATTACGAATGTACGAATAAATACGAATGCGTCCGAATTTCGAATAAACGAAAATTAAACTAACGGAAAAACGAATCAACGAAAAAATAACTTACGAATGTACGATTCGTTACGAATACGAACACCGACGACTTACGAATTTACGAATCGTTACGAATCAACGGAAACGAAAAAAACGAAACGAAAATAAACTAATTTCTTTGTTGTGCACATGTCTAGCCAGGTATACTCACCCGAGTCCATATAAAAAAAACGGTAAATCAGCAAATATGGATATCCTTTATTACAAAAGTGTGAGATCCAGCTAAATAGAAAGCTAATGCTTTCAGACGATAGGCAGACATAATGGACGAAATGCGTTGGCCTTCCACTCTCCCCATCTTGTAATAAAGGATATGCATTTTTGCTCGTTTACCGTTGTGCCAGCTTCTTTTCGTAGTGTTAGAGGTTATCGCAAACTATGCCTGAGCACCCGGTACTTGGCGCTTTGGAGTGTAGTGATGCTTGTAGTTCTGCTTCACCTGTCCCAACTCGCCTAAGTCTCCCTTCCAGGTCCTTTGCCGTTTTTACTTCTTCTGGGTGTGGAAAACCACAAATCTATTGGCGCGATGGAGCCCAAAATCACTGTTCTCCTTCACTCCCCTCTGCGGACGTCCGTCCTCTTCTGGGTCCTGAGGAGAACCACATGCTGATGAACATCTAATAGGAAGTGTCCATTTCATGCAGGCACGGACATGGACACCTAAAGAAGCACTCAAGCAGGAAGTAAACCGAAGAGGGAAACACTTGGTGTTGCGACGTCACCTGACTGAGGCTTAACTTGGAACTAACATGCCGCTGTTAAAAACTGCAAACAGGCAGACCTTATATTGCAGAAGAAACGTTCGATGTCTCCTCTGCAATAAAGATTCTGCCTGCTTGCAGTTTTTGACAGCAGGACTTGAGTTTCTCTTTAACCACACTTTTACCCCCTTCCTGCCCAGGCCAATTTTCAGCTTTCAGCGCTTGCGCACTTTGAATGACAATTGCGCGGTCCTACAACACTGTATACATATGACATTTTTAGCATTTTGTTTTTTAAAACAGATAGAGCTTTCTTTTGGTGGTATTTAATCACTGTCTTTGTTTCTGTTTATAACATTTTGTAAATAAGTAATTGTTCTCCTTCACTGATGTGTGCACTGATGAGGCTGCACTGACAGGCACTGATAAGTGACACTGATGGGCGGCACTTATGGGCAGCACTGATGGGCGACACTTGTGGGCACTGATGGACACTGATAGGCGTCACTGATGGGCACTGATAAGCGTCACTGATGAAGCGGCACTTGTGGGCACTGATGAGGCGGCACTGGACGCTGATGAAGCGGCACTGATGGACGCTGATGAGGTGGCACTGATAGGTGGCACTTGTGGGCACTGATGGGGGAAGCATTGATGGGGGAACAAGTGCTTACTTGTGGGCATTGATGGGGAAAGCACTTGTGGGCACTGGTGGGCAGCATTTGTGGGCACTGGTGGGCGGCACTTGGCACTGATAGGCGGCACTTGGCACTGATGGGCGGCACTTGTGGGCACTGATGGGGGAAGCACTTGGGGCACTGATAGGCGGTACTTGTGGGCACTGGTGGGTGGCACTTGTGGGCACTGGTGGGTGGCACTTGTGGGCACTGTTGGGGGAGGCACTTGTGGGCACTACTGATAGGGGAAGCACTTGTGGGCACTGGTGGGCGGCACTTGTGGGCACTGGTGGGCGGCACTTGTGGGCACTGGTGGGCGACACTTGTGGGCAATGATGGTGGAAGCACTTGTGGGATCTGATAAGGGAAGCACTTGTGGGCACTGATGATGGAAGCACTTGGGGCACTGATAGGCGGCACTTGTGGCACTGGTGGGTGGCACTTGTGGGCACTACTGATGGGGGAAGCACTTGGGGCACTGGTGGGCGGCACTTGTGGGCACTTGTGGGCACTGGTGGGCGACACTTGTGGGCAATGAAGGGGGAAGCACTTGTGGGATCTGATAAGGGAAGCACTTGTGGGATCTGATAAGGGAAGCACATGTGGGCACTGATAGGCGGCACTTAGGGCACTGATAGGCGGTACTGGTGGGCGGCACTTGTGGGCACTGATGGGTCGGCACTTGTGGGCACTGATGGGTGGCACTCATAGGCACGAGCAGTTTGTTCTGAAGGACGATGTCCAGTGAGAACTGTAAAGCCACCGCCCTGCCGTCATTCAGCTATAGGCTGGACGGGAGAGTGTTAAGCTTCGATCATCTGATGCCGCAACACCATGTGTTTTCTTCGGTTTGCTTCCTGCTTGGGTCCTTCTACAGGTGTCCACGTCAGTTCTTGTTGACTGAGGCTTAAGGTGGAAGTAAAGTCCCTAAGAAAACCACCCATTATAAGCATGGCGGCCCATTTCGGACACACCAGCAGGCTGGATAGCGAGGCTGTAAAACGTGGAGACGATGCACACTTGCTGTGTTCCAGTCTTCCCATATACCTGTATGCATTCCTCTACATCTCTATTCATTTGTCATTGCCGGATCCCGAAGATACAAATGGTCTCTTATGACTTTAAGGGTTGAGGTCTCGCTTGATGTTTTTAGTGTGAACAGTACATTAGGAATAATCTCTCCTAATGACTTGTGCATTAGGTATTGTGTCGGATAAATGAACTATCAATTTCTTAGCTTTTTTTATTCAGTACTTAAAGTTACGGCTCATTGGTAATTAACCCCCTCCAGGCTGTCAGCTACTTCTCCTCCTCATTCTGAAGGGATTGCACATTTCCTACCGGTCTGTAACCAACTGGAATCTATTAGTGATAGTCACGTGGGCCCTACATAATAAGGGAAGCGGGGTCTGTGTGTTTATATATACAGTAGTGCTCATAAGTTTACATACCCTGGCAGAATTTATGATTTCTTGGCCATTTTTCAGAGAATATGAATGAAAACAAAAACACAAAAACTTTTCTTTCACTCGTGGTTAGCGTTTGGCTGAAGCCATTTATTATCAATCAGCTGTGTTTACTCTTTTAAAATCATAATGACAACAGAAACTACCCAAATGACTCGATCAAAAGTTTACATACCCTGGTGATTTTGGCCTGATAACATGCACACAAGTTGACACAAAGGAGTTTGAATGGCTATTAAAGGTAACCCTCCTCACCTGTGATCTGTTTGCTTGTAATTAGTGTGTGTGTATAAAAGGTCGACGAGTTTCTGGACTCTTGACAGACCCTTCCATCTTTCATCCAGTGCTGCCCTGACGTTTCTGGATTCTGAGTCATGGGGAAAGCAAAAGAATTGTCAAAGGATCTGCGGGAAAATGTAGTTGAACTGTATAAAACAGCAAAGGGATATAAAAAGATATCCAAGGAATTGAGAATGCCAATCAGCAGTGTTCAAACTCTAATCAAGAAGTGGAAAATGAAGGGTTCTGTAAAAACCAAACCACGGTCAGGTAGACCAACTAAAATTTCAGCCACAACTGCCAGAGAAATTGTTCGGATGAAAAGAAAAACCCACAAATAACTTCAGGTGAAATACAGGACTCTCTGAAAACATGTGGTGTGGCTGTTTAAAGATGCACAATAAGGAGGCCCTTGAAGAAAGATGGGCTGCATGGTTTAGTCACCAGAAGAAAGTCATTATTAGGCAAATGTCACAAAGTATCCGCTTACAATACGCCAAACAGCACAGAGACAAACCTCAAACCTTCCGGCACAAAGTCATTTGGAGTGATGAGACCAAAATTTGAGCTTTTTGGCCACAACCATAAACACTACATTTGGGGAGGAGTCAACAAGGCCTATGATGAAAGGTTCACCATCCCTACTGTGAAACACGGAGGCGGATCGCTGATGTTTTGGGGATATGTGAGCTACAAAGGCACAGGAAATTTGGTTAAAATTGATGGCAAGATGAATGCAGAATGTTATCAAAAAATACTGGAGGAACATTTGCATTCATCAGACGGGAAGCTGCGCATGGGACGTATTTGGACATTCCAACATGACAATGATCCAAAACACAAGGCCAAGTCCACCTGTCATTGGCTAAAGCAGCATAACGTGAATGTTCTGGAGTGGCCACCTCAGTCTCCTGACCTCAATATCATTGAGCCACTCTAGGGAGACCTCAAACGTGCCGTTCATGCGAGACAGTCCAAGAATTTACAGTAACTGGAGGCTGTGTGCCAAGAGGAACGGGCAGCTTTACCATCTGAGAAGATAAAGAGCCTCATCCGCAAATACCACAAAAGACTTCAAGCTGCCATTGATGTTAAAGGGGGCAATACACGGTATTAAAGTGGGGTTGCGGTCAAAAAAAAAAAGGGGCTTAAAAATCATAAAAAAAAAAAAAATAAAATAATTGGAAAAAATTTTTTTTTTTACTCACCTCCAAATGCCTGTTGCTATGGGGTCCCTCGTAGTCTGCCACCTTCAGTGCCCAGGCTAAACGTCACTTCCCCCTCGGCGCCGCACAGTCATCTGGGACCTGTCACGTGTCCCAGATGACTGAGCGTCAAATCACGGCGCACGCGCAGTGAGTGCCCGGCTGTGAAGCCACAGCCGGGTTCCCACATTAGGAATGCCGGCGCCGCGAGCGGCTCGTGGAACGAGGGGGGGCCTCATTCCCCCACATCGCTGGACCCTGGGACAGGTAAGTGTCCGATTTTTAAAAGTCAGCAGCTGTAGTATTTGTAGCTGCTGACTTTTTAAAAAAAAAAAAATTTTTTCCCCAGGACTGAGCTCCGCTTTAAGAACTGGGGTATGTAAACTTTTGATCGGGGTCATTAGGGTGGTTTCTGTTGTGATTTATGATTTAAAAAGAGTAAACACAGTTGATTGATAATAAATGGCTTCAGCCAAACACTAACCATGAGTGAAAGAAAATTTTTTTTTTGTGTTTTTATCATTCATATTCTATGAAAATGGCCAATAAATCATAAATTCTGCCAGGGTATGTAAACTTATGAGCACAACTGTGTGTGTGTGTGTGATATAGATACACACACATAAATTAGGCTAACTTTACTGTTTAGTTTTTTTTATTCATTGAAGTGTATTTTTTCCCAAAAAATTGCGTTTGAAAGACCACTGGTCAAATACAATGGAACAAAATATTGCAGCAACTGACATTTTTATTCCCTAGGGTCTCTGCTAAAATATAATGTTTGGGGGTTCCAAGTAATTTTCTAGCAAAAAAATATTGATTTTACCTTAAGAAAGAAGTGTCAGAAAAAGATTTAGACTTTAAGTGGTTAAACTTCCTGCATTTACAGGTTGTTAAAAACTTGGCAGACTGCCTGGATTTTTTTTTTTTACACACAGAAGTTTATCCCTTTGATCTAAGAAGGAAGAGTTAGTTACAATGTTTCATGTTAAAAACTTGGCAGACTGCCCAGATGTTTTCTTTTGACAGCTGAGTGAGCAGATAAGTCTCTCCACTTGTTATATGAAAGAATCGGCAAACTCTGCAATGGAGATCGTCAGGGGGGTTGAATCGAGATCACAATTTTTTTAACGATTAATTGTGCAGCTCTAATATATTCACAGTTATTCCCGCTATGGACTATTAAATAAAAAAAAAATTGCCTACCTAAAAAATAGTGGCTATTGTTACCTTTAACCACTTCAGCCCCGGACCAATTGGCAGCCAAAGGACCAGGCCCCTTTTTGCGATTCGGCACTGTGCCGCTTTAACTGACAATTGCGCGGTCGTGCGACGTGGCTCCAAAACAAAATTGGCGTCCTTTTTTTCCCACAAATAGAGCTTTCTTTTGGTGGTATTTGATCGCCCCTGCGGTTTTTATTTTTTGCGCTATAAACAAAAATAGAGCGACAATTTTGAAAACAATGCAATATTTTTTGCTTTTTGCTATAATAAATATCCCCAAAAAATATATAAAAAAATTTTTTTTTCCTCAGTTTAGGCCGATACGTATTCTTCTACATATTTTTGGTAAAAAAAATCGCAATTAGCGATTATTGATTGGTTTGCGCAAAAGGTATAGCGTTTACAAAATAGGGGATAGTTTTATAGCATTTTTATTAATATTTTTTTTTTACTAGTAATGGTGGCGATCAGCGATTTATATTGTGACTGCGACATTATGGCGGCCACATCGGACATTTTTGACACATTTTTGGGACCATTGTCATTTATACAGCAATCAATTCTATTTAAATGCATTGATTCATGTATAAATAATGATGTCATTGATCTGCTTTCCCGATGACCGGGAACAGCCGATCAATGACAGGCAGTGTAGGAAGCGCGGGGAGAGGTTTGTTTACACAGACCTCTCCCCGTTCTTCAGCTCCGTAACCCGATCGCGGGACACCAGCGGCGATCGGGTCCGCTGGTCCCGCGGCCGGGGTCACGGAGCTCCCGACCGGGTTGCGAGCGCGACCCACAGGCAGGCAAGTGCACGATCACGTACAGGTACGTGATTTTGCCTGCCTGTGCCATTTTGCCGCAGTATATCTGCGTTAGGCGGTCGGGAAGCGGTTAAAGTAGTCCCTTGTCAAGCGACGCACTTTTCTAGATTTACGCTGCCACTGCTGCAATCATTCCTGTTACTCGTTTTCTGGAGCGCAGTATCTTTGTCGCGGTGCACTGGATGTCCAGAATGTCATCAAATCTCTGTCCTTTTAAGGCCTTTTTTAATTTTGGAAACAAAAGCTGCAGGATGATAAGTCAGAGGATTAAAGTGGTTGTTCACGTTTCAGAATTGATTTCTGTTATCTGTTTTGATGGTGAAAATCCCCTGCATGGGCCACTAATTCTGTTTGAACTTTAACCACTTGAAGACCAGGTCTTTTTCTGACACTTCTCACATATATGTAAAAATCAGAACCCTCTAATATAATTTTAAAGCAGAGGCCCTTGAGAAAAATTAAATGGTGGGTGTTGCAATTTTTTATGTCACACGGTATTTGCGCAGCAGTTTTTTTAAATGCACTTAAATTAATTTTAATGCACAAAAACACAATATACCGTATATTCTCGAGTATAAGCCGACCCGAATATAAGCCGAGGCACCTAATTTTACCACAAAAAACTGGGAAAACTTATTGACTCGAGTATAAGCCTAGGGTGAGAAATGCGCAGCTACTGTAAGTGGAAAAGAGGGTCAACAATGCCCATTTACAGCCTCACTGTGTTTATTTGCAGCCATAGGTCCCCTGAACTTCAAACTTGGTAGTTAAGGGTTCCTAGATGCCCCCTAGCTGCAGCCAAAAGTGTACCCAAATTGCACCCAATGGGGCCCGAAATGACATTGCTGCAGATGGACACAGTTGGCCGACTTTGGGGCCCTGTATCTCGGGGCCACTTGGTGCTAGGAACTCCAAATTTGAATATGTTGTAGTGTTGGGTCCACTGGGTTTGCACACTCAAATGGGGTTCCTAGCACCAAGTGGCCCCGAGATACGGGGACCCAAAGTTGGGTCAGAAAATGTCAAGCACTTTTCTGCAGCAGAGAATGACATTTTCCGAACCGAATTTGGGGCCCCGTATCTCGGGGCCTCTTAATGCTAGGAACTCCAAATTTGGATATGTTGTAGTGTTGACCACTGGGTTAGTACACCAAAGTTGGGGTTCCTATCACCAAGTGGCCGCAAATTCGGGTCGGAAAATGTATTTTTTTTCTGCAGAAAAGTGCTTGACTTGAGTACAAGCCGAGGGGGGCACTTTCAGCACAAAAAAATGTGCTGAAAAACTCGGCTTATACTCGAGTATATACGGTAATACCCAGTTGTATAAAAGATGATGTTGCGCTGAGTAAATGGATACCAAACTTGTTAACCGCTTAAAGTGAAGGTCCGCCCACCGCTGAAAAAATGAAAAGCCAGCAGCTGCAGTATGTGTATAGTATATGCAGCTGCTGACTTTTAATAATCGAACACTTACCTGTCCTGGAGTCCAGCGATTTCGGCACCACAGCTGATGTTTCCATCAGCTGTCGGGTGCTGCCACCATCACTGCGAGTAAGGGAACCCTGCAGTGTAGCCTTACGGCTTCACGGTGGGAACCCTACTGCACATGCGCGAGGCTCCTCTCCTCTCTCCTACTGGCCGGGTGGCCAGGGAAGGCGGAGGGACCCCCAGCGATGACGCAAAAACCTGCGGCTGAGGCTCCCAGATGTGGGAACAGGATACCTGTGAAAGACAGGTATCCTGTCCCCCCCCCCCCCCCCTCCGAAAGATGCCAAATGTGGCACCAGAGGGGGGGAGGAGTACACTGAGCGGAAGCTCCACTTTTGGGTGGAACTCCGCTTTAAGGACCGCCCCACGTACATATACTGCAGCAAGGAGCAAAATCGCGTACCTGTACAATAATTGCTTTCTTCGGCTCTCGGGAGTCAATCAGTGGGCCCAGCATCCATGATACCCGCTGGCCACCTGTAATCGCTGGAGAGACAGAACGGCGGTCTGCTTATGTAAACAATTAAATTATAAAAAAAAAAACGCGCTAAACTTAAAAATACAAAATTTATGTAAAAAAACTCTAATGCTGCGTACACACGATCGGAATTCTCGTCGGAAAAAGCTCTGACGGTTTTTCCGACGGAATTCCGCTCAAGCTGTGTTGCCTACACACGATCACACCAAATTCCGACGGTCAATAACACAGCGGCATAAAACACGTTCGACAGCACTATAAAAGGGAAGTTTAATGCTTCCGAGCATGCGTCGAATTGTTTCGGAGCATGCGTCGGAATTTTGCGTGTCGGAATTGCATACACACGATCGGAAAATCCGATAGAAAGGTTTTCCGTCGGAAAAATTAAGAACAGGTTCTCAATTCAAAGTCCGTCGGAAATTCCGACAGAAAAAGACCGATGGGCATACACACGGTCGGAAAATCCAATGAAAATCTTCCATCGGACTGTTTCCATCGGAAATTCGACCGTGTGTACGCCGCATAAGAGCCGGTTCACACTGAGGCAGCACGGCTTGAAGTGCGACTGCCTCAGGCGCCCTGCAAATGACTTCAGCGGCGACTTACAAAACGACTTCTGTATAGAAGTCAATGCAAGTCGCCTGAAGTCGCCCCAAAAGTAGTACAGGAACCTTTTTCTAAGTCGGAGCGACTTGAGTCGCTCCTATTAGAACGGTTCCATTGTATAGAAAGGGACGCGACTTGTCGCCCCCGGTGTGAACCGGCTCTAAAGAAAGGCAGCAGAATTGTGAGATAAACACAGGAGAAACAGTAATAATATATAAACAATTGTCAGTTAAAGCGACGCAGTGCCGTATCACAAAAAATGGCCTGGTCATTAAGGGGATAAATCCTCCCGGGGCTGAAGTGGTTAAAGCATTCACACAGTCTGGTCTCGGTCTCCAAAGTGTAGCCATGCAGAACTGGCCATCCCTGCTGCTGATGATTGCTGACACCTGCCTTCTGGTATTGGTCCAGTACAGAGACCAGCACAGGGAATGCAGAACCGATAAGAAATGTCACCAAATGATCATGTTGTGATAAGCCAGTTGTACTGTTGTCTCCATTCTTTGTTTTCTCCTCCTTGCAGTATTGCAGCATGGTCCTGGAGCAGCAAGGGAGCAGTCCACTGGTGGAGCCTCTTCAGATCTACCCTCGTGGTAAGTTCTGATGTATTGGTAGGTCTCAAATGTATGATTTGAAACTTCTAGTTCAGAGGGTTGGACGTATGTATGTGGAAGGAACCATTGTCTGACTGTGCAGTTCATGTCCAGGACTGTTGGTTTAGGCATTGGGCTGATGGTTAAAGTGGTTCTGCACACATTTCATTTAGTAAATCTCTTTGCCTTCCAAATCAGGCAAAGAGTACTAAATGAAATGTGTTTTTTTTCACTTACCTTGTAATCGATGACTTCCTGTCCTCTGTCTCTGCGGGGGTGGGCGGGGTCTGTGCGGGGATCCTCGTCACGTCGCACTGTCTCCTGGGATCTGGTGTCATTGATCCCAGGAGTCTGTGCGGGCATCTTCCGAAATCTTGCAAGATTTCGGCCACATCTTCCAAAAATTTGCAAGATTTCGGCAGATGTGCCGACATCTCGCGAGATTTTGGAGAACGTGAGCTGCACTTTGCCGTTACTGCACACGCGCAAGCTCGGCGCAGTAACGGCGGTGCATGCTGGGCCATATAAAGTGCCTGTGGGGTTTCACATGCCCACAGGCAAGATGGCCCCCAGCAGAGAAGCAGCATATAAAGAATTTTATCGGAGGAAAACCGGATGCGATCGAGATGGAAGATGGAACAGGTGAGTCCCCCAATTTAGCTAGTAATCCTTAGCATATTCCCCCCCAAAAAAAAAAAAAAAACGCAGTGCTGAACCGCTTTAAGGTGATACATTTTTTTAGTTCAGTGTTGGCATTAAGTGAACTTCTAAAGGTTAATTTTCAGTGTTTGGTTAGAGCAGGGGTCTCCAAAGTCCAGGCCTGCATGTACATTTTACTCGGATCACAGCTAGAGTCCAGAGACTCAGTGCACTGCCGGTCTCCACTTGCCACTGCACTGTTGTTAACCCACCAACTTGCAGGGAAAGTCCCCCTGTGCCTTACTGTGGAGTTGGTTGCTAGGACTGCCGGCATTCTAGCAACCAATGACTTGTTCAGTGATGTCCAATGATGGCACGTCCCAGCTCCTGCCTGCGGTTTAAATCTGTGTCCCTTCCGCTTACAGTGTGCTTGTCTAACAGGGGGAGCAGGAGCTAGGAGGTGCGGCAGACACTAACGTAAGAGGAAGATGTGCACTGGGCATAAAAGTGCAGGGAGAATGATGGGGACATGGATGTTGGGGAAACTGATTGGGACACAGATGTTGGAGAAACTCTGATGGGGACAAAGATGTTGTGGAAAGTCTGATGGGGGCACAGATGTTGTGGAAAGTCTGATGGGGGCACGGATGTTGTGGAAACTCTGATGGGGGTACAGATGTTGCGGGGAAACTCTGATGGGGACAGGGATGTTGGGGGAAACTCTGATGGGGGCACGGATGTTGGGAGAAACTCTGATGGGGGCACAGATGTTGGGGGAAACTCTGATGGGGGCACAGATGTTGGGGGAAACTCTGATGGGGGCACAGATGTTGGGGAAGCTCTGATGGGGACACAGATGTGGGGGAGACTCTGATGGGGGACACAGATGTGGGGGAAACTCTGATGGGGGCACAGATGTTGGGGGAAACTCTGATGGGGGCACCAATTTTGGAGAAACTCTGATGGGGCACCAATGTTGGAGAAACTCTGATGGGGGCACAGATGTTGGGAGAAACTCTGATGGGGGCACAGATGTGGGGGAGACTCTGATGGGGGACACAGATGTGGGGGAAACTCTGATGGGGTCACAGATGTTGGAGGAAACTCTGATGGGGGCACAGATGTTGGGGGAAACTCTGATGGGGGCACCAATTTTGGAGAAACTCTGATGGGGCACCAATGTTGGAGAAACTCTGATGGGGGCACAGATGTTGGGGAAAACTCTGATGGGGGCACAGATGTTGGGGAAAACTCTGATGGGGGCACAGATGTTGGGGAAAACTCTGATGGGGGCACAGATGTTGGGGCAAACTCTGATGGGGGCACAGATGTTGGGGAAAACTCTGATGGGGGCACAGATGTTGGGGAAAACTCTGATGGGGGCACAGATGTTGGGGAAAACTCTGATGGGGGCACAGATGTTGGGGAAAACTCTGATAGGGACACAGATGTGGGGGAGACTCTGATGGGGGACACAGATGTGGGTGATGCTCTGTAAGCTTCCTCGTACGTCTGCATCTCCATCAGAGTCTTCCTGTACCTCTTAGTTCCCTTTAAATACCCCCCTTAATCTGACATCTTTTATAATAAAAATATATTTTTGGCCCGCAAATGTGCAAAATATGCGATGTATCCCTCGTAACGATTTGTCCTGATCACTTGATGATGGTGTAGGGCAGACATGTCCCCTGCCCTGATCCATTGATTATGGCATAGGATAGGCATGACCCCTGCTACAACCCCATGATGATGGTGTAGGGTAAGCACATCACCTGCTCTGATCCCATAATAATGGTGTGGGGGTAGGCATGTCCCCTGCCCTAATCCCATGATGATGATGTAGGAGAAACCCTTCCCCCTTCCCTGATCCCATGATGAGGGTGTAGTTTAAGCACACCACCTGCTCTGATCCCATAATGATGGTGCAGGATAGGCACGTCCTCTGCCCTGATCCCATGATGATGGTGTAGGATAGGCACCTTCCCTGCCCTAATCTTGTGAAGATAGTATAGGACAAGTGCACTATATGCCCTGATCCCATGATGATGGTGCAGGATAGGCATGTCCTCTGCCCTAATCCCATGATGATGGTGTAGGAGAGACGTGTCCCCTGCCCTGATCCCATGATGATGGTGTAGGAGAGACGTGTCCCCTGCCCTGATCCCATGATGATGGTGTAAGAGAGACGTGTCCCCTGCCCTGATCCCATGATGATGGTGTAAGAGAGACGTGTCCCCTGCCCTGATCCCATGATGATGGTGTAAGAGAGACGTGTCCCCTGCCCTGATCCCATGATGATGGTGTAGGATAGGCACCTTCCCTGCCCTAATCTTGTGAAGATAGTATAGGATAAGTCCACTATATGCCCTGATCCCGTGATGATAGTGTAGCATAGGCATGTCCCCTGCCCTGATGCCATGATGAAGGTTTAGGATAGGCACATCCCCTGTCCTGATCTTATGATGATGGTGTAGGATAGGCATGTTCCCTACCCTACTGTTTAGCATATTTCCCTTCAGACACACTTTAATCTCTCACAATAAATCTAAAAAGATAACCTCAAGGAATCATGGAGGGGATTCCCCAAGGCATGGGACCTGGAAGCCAGTGACTTCCACCTTCCATAGGGGTCCCACAGGTACGGCACGTACTTCCACTGGTCCAAGCTGGCCCGTTGTAACTCTGTAAGAATTGCTATACCTGGAATTCAGGTTTAAACTAAAAGGAGCAGTGGCAATCCGAATGGGGGGTTTTGCTCTGAAATGTTGTGCTGTATAAGGATTTGAAATCTGTTACTAGAGCCCGGTGATTTGAAAGTGTTCAGAGTTAACCCCTTGTGCCCTTTTTCATTATCGGAAGTCATCGGCTGATCACATATGATGTATAGCAAGTTAGTGAAGCTTTGTATATGTGGAGCCTAAAGGTCCATTCAGTCATTCAAAGGCGTCACAGTGTGCGACAGATCATCAATGAGGCTTCTGCGTTCAGCCTTGAAACCACATTTAGATCATTTTTTTTTCCAGATCATTTCTTATAAGAGATTTAGCGACACTAGAATTTAAACAATGCCGTCTCCAAGGGCTCTTCTTAACCACTCGACTGCCAAAATCTTAGATTGGAGGAAATGTAGAAGAAAGGAAAGGCATGGACTCCGGGTCTTTGTGTAGGAAAAAAATGCTCAACCAAAAAAAATCTAGTAAAGTTTATCTTCCAATAAATATCAGTGCAAATTAACCACTTTTAGACCGGACCAATTTGCAGCCAAAGGACCAGGCCCCTTTTTGCGTTTCGGCACTGCCTCGCTTTAACTGACAATTTTGACGTCCTTTTTATCCCACAAATAGAGCTTTCTTTTGGCGGTATTTGATCGCCCCTGCGGTTTTTATTTTTTGCGCTATAAACAAAAAAGAGCAGCAATTTTGAAAAAAATGCATTCTTTTTTTATTTTTTGCTATAATAAATATCCCCCAAAAATATATAAAAAAAACATTTTTGAAACCTGAATATGATCCGAACCCAGAAATCTTGTTTAATGCCTTCCCCAGTGAGTCTTTCGCATCTGCTAGGTAAAGGAGCATATCATCAGCATATAATGATGTTTTTTCCTCCCTGTCGTTTATTTTACAACCCCTGATTCCTGAGTCTGTCCTTAAGCTTGCCGCAAGCGGCTCTATAGCTAGGGCAAACAGCAGGGGCGACAACGACAAAGCGGGGGGTACCGCTCCCAGTCCAGCCGGACTGGGCAATCAAGGGTGGGTATGTGTTTCCGAAAGAGCAAAGTATAGACCGCTTTGCTTGCAGAGCGATTCTTAGCCTGCCAGTCTTAGAATATTCGCTGGTTATGCTGTTTTGTCAAGTTCCATGGCATAGTGGGCCTTCTCATATTCTTTTTTCCTGAGGGAGCCTTTTTGTAACAGCAGGTATTAGCCTCTTGATCATCAGCAAATTTTTTTATGCAGACCCCAAGGATTCAATCCAGTTGTTGGCCTCTCTGGGGGAAGTGAAAAATTGGGTTTTGCCTCCATGCACCACACGCAACCTTGCCGGGTAAAGCATGCTGTATGGGAGGCTGCGTTCTCTCAGCCGTTGTTTCACGCTTTGGAAGGCCGCCCTCTGTTTCTGTGTAGCAGCCGAAAAATCTGGGAAGATGGTTATACGGTTGTTGTTGTATATTACTTCAGGCATGTTGCGGGCCTTGCGTAGGAGGGTTTCTTTATCCCTGAAGTAGAGAAATCGGGCTAGCATGGGTCTGGGATATCTTCCCGGTTTTGGTGCTCTCAATGGGACTCTATGAGCCCTCTCAATTTCAAACAGGTGGGAGAAGCATTCTGTACCGATGGTTTGCTTAAGCCAGGACAATAGAAATTCCTCTGCCTGCTTACCCTCAGAGCCTTCTGGGAACCCCAGGAAGCGGAGGTTATTCCTCCTGAGGCGGTCCTCAATGTCCCCCAATTTGGCTTCCTGGGACTTAGTCTGCCGCTGTATCTCTCACCTGCACCATCAGCAGGTTGAGATCATCTTCCACTGTGCTTATTCGCTGCTCTGCAGCAGTGACTCTGCAGCAGTGACTCTGTGCCTTATTTTCTGGACATCATCCTTCATTATGGCAAATTCTACCCGGATGGTTTCTATCTGGGTAGATAGCGCCCTGCATGGCAGCTTTTAATTGTGTCCATGATTTGGACCAGCGTGGGTTCTCCTACCTGAGCTCCGGAGCCTCCTTTCTTTGAATCTTTTTGAGGGGATGGCAGGGGAGTAGCCAGCGGGTCTGTGAGATCAGGCCATTCCGGGTCCCCCTGGGTGCTCAGATGTCCACCCAGCGCTGAGGCGTTGTGTTTCTCTGCAGCCGCCCGGGCGCCATCTTAGCTGGTCTCGTGTGCGAATCTGGCCAGACGGTCCGCGGGCTTGCCACCAACCCGCGGGCCGTATTTGTTGACCATGCTCATGTGCCCGGTGTGTTCCCGCAGTGGTATCACCGGTCGGCGGGTCGAACTCGGGTCTCAGGCTGACAAGGCTGTGCAGAGGATTTTGACGCGGTCCGGAGCTCCTAGGGAAAAAGTATCTTCACATACTGAAAGTCGGACACGCCCCCGTGAAGGCTTTTTAGATGTTTTGCAAACTCTAATCTGGCCTTCCTGTTTTTGAGGCTCACCAATGGTTTACATCTTGTGGTGAACCCTCTGTATTCACTCTGGTGAAGTCTTCCCTTGATTGTTGACTTTGACACACATACACCTACCTCCTGGAGAGTGTTCTTGATCTGGCCAACTGTTGTGAAGGGTGTTTTCTTCACCAGGGAAAGAATTCCTCGGTCATCCACCACAGTTGTTTTCCGTGGTCTTCCGGGTCTTTTGGTGTTGCTGAGCTCACTGGTGCGTTCTTTCTTTTTAAGGATGTTCCAAACAGTTGATTTGGCCACACCTAATGTTTTTGCTATCTCTCTGATGGGTTTGTCTTTTTGTTTTTTCAGCCTAATGATGGCTTGCTTCACTGATAGTGACAGCTCTTTGGATCTCATATTGAGAGTTGACAGCAACAGATTCCAAATGCAAATAGCACACTTGAAATGAACTCTGGACCTTTTTATCTGCTCCTTGTAAATGGGATAATGAGGGAATAACACAAACCTTGCCATGGAACAGCTGAGCAGCCAATTGTCCCATTTACTTTTGGTCCCTTAAAAAGTGGGAGGCACATATACAAACTGTTGTAATTCCTACACCAATCACCCGATTTGGATGTAAATACCCTCAAATTAAAGCTGAAAGTCTGCAGTTAAAGCACATCTTGTTTGTTTCATTTCAAATCCATTGTGGTGGTGTATAGAGCCAAAAAGATTATAATTGTGTCGATGTCCCAATATTTATGGACCTGACTGTATGTAAGGATTTACAACCACTTTTACTTCTGAGACTGTACCCCTATAATTCTAGCAGTTCAATTTCACTTCTAGAACCGCTAGCAATTTTTTTGCTAAGTTAGTGGTTGATTGATAAACAGATTAAAATTGTGTAAGCCACATAATTGGCATGTTGTAGTGATCATTTGCAGACTTTGTGCAGCAAATTGCTACTTTTGCAGCTCACACAATAGGTTGCTAATTGTTCTGCCTGCTTAACGAATCGTAGCGATTTTTACCACGGATCTCCAGCAACGTTGGTAGTGTGGTTGAACTGCTAAAAATTGCCACAGTTCTTATTTATTCTTACTTTCCCTTTTTTAATAAATGTTTATTAATCAGAATAATAAGACGCGGGTAGTTATTTAGAAGAACATGCAGATACTAGCAATGTACCGTTTGTCTCCTGGGTTGTAACGGCGAATAGGCTAAGTTCATATTGGAACACAGCAGGAACCTCACCCTTCGGTGAGACAATGGTATGGAAATGGCCTACAGATAATAGGTTCTGAGTCATATGACTGATTAAAAAAAGAAAACTGTCCAGAATATATTCCTACATCCAATTGGGGGGGGGGGGGGGGGGGCGGCAAAGCCCATTTCAAAAGGGGGAGGGAATGTAGAGTTTATGGAGGGGTCCTCTAGTAGAAGGTTCAGAGGAAGGAATTATAGGGATAAGCAGAGGCGTAACTAGAACCTTCAGGGCCCCCGGTGCAAGAAACAATGAACGGCCCCCCTGACCCCCTCCCGGGGCCCTTCCCTCCATGCCCAGTGGTGGAAAGCAACTGCAACCTTTGTGACCCTGGTAGTTCCGCTACTGGTGTCAGTAGATTTTTATTTTGGGTATTTCTGCAGACTTTGTGCGGTAAATTACTACTTTTGCAGCTCAAACAATAGGTTGCTAATTGTTCTGTCTGCTTAATGAATCATAACGACTTACCACGTATCTCCAGCAATGTTGGTAGTGTGGTTGGGCTGCTAAAAATTGCCACAGTTCTTATTTATTCTTACTTTCCCTTTTCAATAAATGTTTATTAATAAGAATAATAAGACACGGGCAGTTGTTTAGAAGAACATGCAGATACTAGCAATGTACAGTTTGTCTCCTGGGTTGTAACGGCGAGTAGCATAAGTTCATATTGGAACACAGCAGGAAATTAGAGGTTCACCCTTCGATGAGACAATGGTATGGATATGGCCTACAGATAATAGGTTCTGAGTCCAGACAACTGATTAAAAAAAAATGGCCAGAATATAATCCTACATCCAATTGGGGGGGGGGGGGGGGCAAAGCCCATTTCAAAAAGGGGGAGGGAATGTAGAGTTCATGGAGGGGTCCTCTATGTAGAAGGTTCAGAGGAAGGAATTATAGGGATAAGCAGAGGCGTAACTAGAACCTTCGGTGGCCCCCGGTACAAGAAGCAATGAACGGCCCCCCTGACCCCCTCCCGGGGCCATTCCCTCCATGCCCGGTGGTGGAAAGCTAGGGCCTGGTTGCAACTGCAACCTTTGCAACCCTGGTAGTTCCACTACTGGTGTCAGTAGATTTTTATTTTGGTTATTTCTGCAGACTTTGTGCGGTAAATGACTACTTTTGCAGCTCAAACAATAGGTTGCTAATTGTTCTGTCTGTTTAATGAATCATAGTGACTTACCACGTATCTCTAGCAATGTTGGTAGTGTGGTTGGGCTGCTAAAAAATTGCCACAGTTCTTATTTATTCTTACTTTCCCTTTTCAATAAATGTTTATTAATAAGAATAATAAGACACGGGCAGTTATTTAGAAGAACATGCAGATACTAGCAATGTACAGTTTGTCTCCTGGGCTGTAACAGCGAGTAGCATAAGTTCATATTGGAACACAGCAGGAACTTACAGGTTCACCCTTCGATGAGACAATGGTATGGATATGGCCTACAGATAATAGGTTCTGAGTCCAGACAACTGATTAAAAAAAACTGGCCAGAATATAATCCTACATCCAATTGGGGGGGCAAAGCCCATTTAAAAAAGGGGGAGGGAATGTAGAGTTCATGGAGAGGTCCTCTATGTAGAAGGTTCAGAGGAAGGAATTCTAGGGATAAGCGGAGGCGTAACTAGAACCTTCGGGGGCCCCCGGTACAAGAAACAATGAACAGCCCCCCGACCCCCCCCCCCCCCCCCCCCCCCCCAGGGCCCTTCCCTCCATGCCCGGTGGTGGAAAGCTTAGGGCCTGGTTGCAACTGCAACCTTTGTGACCCTGGCAGTTCCGCTACTGGTGTCAGTAGATTTTTATTTTGGTTATTTTTGCAGACTTTGTGCGGTAAATGACTAATTTTGTAGCTCACACAATAGGTTGCTAATTGTTCTGTCTGCTTAATGAATCATGGCGACCTACCACGTATCTCCAGCAATGTTGGTAGTGTGGTTGGGCTGCTAAAAATTGCCACAGTTCTTATTTATTCTTACTTTCCCTTTCAATAAATGTTTATTAATAAGAATAATAAGACACGGGCAGTTATTTAGAAGAACATGCAGATACTAGCAATGTACAGTTTGTCTCCTGGGTTGTAACGGCGAGTAGCATAAGTTCATATTGGAACACAGCAGGAACTTACAGGTTCACCCTTCGATGAGACAATGGTATGGAAATGGCTTACAGATAATAGGTTTTGCGTCAGACAACTGATTAAAAAAACAGAAAACTGTCCAGAATATAATACTACATCCAATTGGGGGGCAAAGCCCATTTCAAGGAGGGGGAGGGAATTTAGAGTTTGTGGAGAGGTCCTCTATGTAGAAGGTTCAGAGGAAGGAATTGCAGGAAAACCTTGGTTTGAGAGCGTTTTGCAAGACGAGCAACATTTTTTTAATGGATTTTGACTTTATATACAAGCAATGTCTTGATATACAAGTAGCAGCACATCACAACTGAGTATAAAAGAGAAGAGAGGCGCCTCTAAGTGTAGTAATATGGTTACATTTAATGAAGGTACAACATTTAG
Source organism: Lithobates sylvaticus (assembly GCA_028564925.1). Lineage (NCBI taxonomy): Eukaryota > Metazoa > Chordata > Amphibia > Anura > Ranidae > Lithobates > Lithobates sylvaticus. The sequence continues at coordinate 597,148,260 of CM053029.1, forward strand.
CAAGTCACATGGTTGATGATTAAAACAGGCACTAAGTATGCAGACATTGCGGGGGAAAGCCGTCCACATAGACCGTCCTCCGCATTGACGTTGTCACTTCCACTCTGTGCTCCATAAGTGATTCAAGCCTCGCATTCAGATCGCTTTACTGCAGGGTAGTCTTCCCGGAAATGATTGCAGACTGACAGTGGTGAGAGCCGGTGGTGCGGAGGACGGTCTACAGTGCCTTGCGAAAGTATTCGGCCCCCTTGAACTTTTCAACCTTTTGCCACATTTCAGGCTTCAAACATAAAGATATAAAATTTAAATTTTTTGTGAAGAATCACCAACAAGTGGGACACGATTGTGAAGTGGAACGAAATCTATTGGATATTTTAAACTTTTTTAGCAAATAAAAAACTGAAAAGTGGTGCGTGCAAAATTATTCTGCCCCTTTACTTTCAGTGCAGCAAACTCACTCCAGAAGTTCAGCGAGGATCTCTGAATGATCCAATGTTGTCCTAAATGACTGATGGTGATAAATAGAATCCACCTGTGTGTAATCAAGTCTCTGTATAAATGCACCTGCTCTGTGATAGTCTCAGGGTTCTGTTGAAAGCGCAGAGAGCATCATGAAGACCAAGGAACACACCAGGCAGGTCCGTAATACTGTTGTGGAGAAGTTTAAAGCCGGATTTGGATACAAAAAGATTTCCCAAGCTTTAAACATCCCAAGGAGCACTGTGCAAGCGATCATTTTGAAATGGAAGGAGTATCAGACCACTGCAAATCTACCAAGACCTGGCTGTCTCTCTAAACTTTCAGCTCAGACAAGGAGAAGACTGATCAGAGATGCAGCCAAGAGGCCCATGATCACTCTGGATGAACTGCAGAGAACTACAGCTGAGGTGGGAGAGTCTGTCCATAGGACAACAATCAGTCGTACACTGCACAAATCTGGCCTTTATGGAAGAGTGGCAAGAAGAAAGCCATTTCTCAAAGATATCCATAAAAAGTCTCGTCTAAAGTTTGCCACAAGCCACCTGGGAGACACACCAAACATGTGGAAGAAGGTGCTCTGGTCCGATGAAACCAAAATCGAACTTTTTGGCCACAATGCAAAACGATATGTTTGGCGTAAAAGCAACACAGTTCATCACCCTCAACACACCATCCCCACTGTCAAACATGGTGGTGGCAGCATCATGGTTTGGGCCTGCTTTTCTTCAGCAGGGACAGGGAAGATGGTTAAAATTGAGGGGAAGATGGATGCAGCCAAATACAGGACCATTCTGGATGAAAACCTGTTGGAGTCTGCAAAAGACCTGAAAGTGGGACAGAGATTTATCTTCCAAAAATACAATGATCCCAAACATACAGCAAAATCTACAAAGGAATGGTTCACAAATAAACGTATCCAGGTGTTAGAATGGCCAAGTCAAATTCCAGACCTGAATCCAATCGAGAATCTGTGGAAAGAGCTGAAAACTGCTGTTCACAAACGCTCTCCATCCAACCTCACTGAGCTCGAGCTGTTTTACAAGGAAGAATGGGCAAGAATTTCAGTCTCTCGATGTGCAAAACTGATAGAGACATACCCCAAGCGACTTGCAGCTGTAATCGCAGCAAAAGGTGGCTCTACAAAGTATTAACGCAAGGGGGCCGAATAATTTTGCACGCCCCACTTTTCATTTTTTATTAGTTAAAAAAGTTTCAAAAATCCAATAGATTTCGTTCCACTTCACAATTGTGTCCCACTTGTTGGTGATTCTTCACAAAAAATAAAAATTTTATATCTTTATGTTTGAAGCCTGAAATGTGGCAAAAGGTTGAAAAGTTCAAGGGGGCCGAATACTTTCGCAAGGCACTGTATATGGACAGCTTTATCCCGGATGCCTGTATACTTAGATGTGCCTCTTTTAATCATCAACCATGTGAGTTGCTAAATGTAATTATATTGCTAAACTTAGAGGCGCCTCTCTTCTCTTTTATACTCTGGAGCTCCTGCTGGATTTTTCTTCTAATCCCCTTGTGGAGGCTTCCATTTGTAGATGGACATTTTATGGTTACACAATCCAACACATTGCTATAATCTTTTTATATGGACTATAAACTGAAGGACTTATGAATAAATGGTTGTGGAACGAACCATCTATGTTTACATTATTTCTTATGGAGAAATTTGCTTTGGTTTCCAAGTGCTTTGGATTACAAGCATGTTTCCGGAACGAATTATACTCTCAATCCAAGGTTTTACTGTATAGGGATAAACAGAGGTGTAACTAGAACCTTCAGGGCCCCAGTGCAAGAAACCATGAAGTGGCCCTTCCCTCCATACCCGGTGGTGGAAAGCTAGGGCCTGGTCGCAACTGCAACCTTTGCGACCCTGGTAGTTCCGCCACTGGTGTCAGTAGTTTTTTATTTTGGTTATTTTTGCAGACTTTGTGCGGTAAATTATTACTTTTGCAGCTCAAACAATAGGTTGCTAATTGTTCTGTCTGCTTAATGAATCGTAGCGACTTACCACGTATCTCTAGCAATGTTGGTAGTGTGGTTGGGCTGCTAAAAATTGCCACAGTTCTTATTTATTCTTACTTTCCCTTTCACTAAATGTTTATTAATAAGAATAATAAGACACGGGAAGTTATTTAGAAGAACATGCAGATACTAGCAATGTACGGTTTGTCTCCTGGGCTGTAACAGCGAGTAGCATAAGTTCATATTGGAACACAGCAGGAAATTGGAGGTTTACCCTTCGATGAGACAATGGTATGGATATGGCCTACAGATAATAGGTTCTGAGTCCAGACAACTGATTAAAAAAAACTGGCCAGACCATTTCAAAAAGGGGGAGGGAATGTAGAGTTCATGGAGAGGTCCTCCTATGTAAAAGGTTCAGAGGAAGGAATTATAGGGATAAGCGGAGGCGAAACTAGAACCTTCAGGGCCCCCAGTACAAGAAACAATGAACAGCCCCCCCAACCCCGCCCGGGGCCCTTCCCTCCATGCCCGGTGGTGGAAAGCCAGGGCCTGGTCGCAACTGCAACCTTTGTGACCCTGGTAGTTCCGCTACTGGTGTCAGTAGATTTTTATTTTGGTTATTTTTGCAGACTTTGTGCGGTAAATGACTACTTTTGCAGCTTACACAATAGGATGCTAATTGTTCTGTCTGCTTAATGAATCATGGCGACCTACCACGTATCTCCAGCAATGTTGGTAGTGTGGTTGGGCTGCTAAAAATTGCCACAGTTCTTATTTATTCTTACTTTCCCTTTTTAATAAATGTTTAATAATAAGAATAATAAGACACGGGCAGTTATTTAGAAGAACATGCAGATACTAGCAATGTACAGTTTGTCTCCTGGGCTGTAACAGCGAGTAGCATAAGTTCATATTGGAACACAGCAGGAACTTACAGGTTCAACCTTCGATGAGACAATGGTATGGAAATGGCCTACAGATAATAGGTTCTGAGTCAGACAACTGATTAAAAAAAACTGTCCAGAATATAATCCTACATCCAATTGGGGGGGCAAAGCCCAATTCAAAAAAGGGGGAGAGAATGTAGAGTTCATGGAGGGGTCCTCTATGTAGAAGGTTAAAAGGAAGGGACTATAGGAATAAGCAGAGGTGTAACTAGAACCTTCAGGGCCCTGATGCAAGAAACCATGAAGGGCCACCCAACCGGTGGTGGAAAGCCAGGGCCTGGTCACAAGTGCAATCTTTGTGGCCTTAGTTCTGTCACTGGTGTCGGTAGTAGTTTTTTTAATTTTATTATTTATTTATTTACAATATTGTTATTTTTTACAGTTTTTTTAATTTTTTTATTTTTTTTAGGAGCCCTATTGGGGGACTATGGCGAGACCACTGATGCTCCACCTTTTGAGACAGAGAAAGGAGATTGAGGACACAGCCCTACATCTCCATCTCTGCAGCCTCAGCTGCACAGAATGAATGGACCGGTATAGCTCTGTGCAGAGCTTCCCGTTCATTCACATACTGAAGCTTAGTAAACTGTTATGAAGGAACACAGTTTGCTATGCTTCAGTTGTGAATGGACCGAGTCAATGCTCAGTACTGATCACTGACTGTCTATTCAGAAAAGGAAGGGGCCAGTACACGATATATGTACTGGCCCCTTCCACGCTCTCCATCCTGATATATCCCTGGGGGGGGGGGGGGGGGGGGTCAGGGGGGAAGCAGGACCTGAATAGGAGGGGGCGGCAGGGTCTGCATGTAGTAAAACCGATCCCCCTCTGTTTTACTCCTGCAGCTGCTGAATGCCTGCGGGAGGGAGAGGAGGAGAAGCAGGCTTTCGGTGGCTGCTGGAGCAAAATGGAGGAGATCAGTTTCTCTACATAGGGGCCCTTCTATTCAGATGTACTGTACATGGGGCCACACGGGCCCCCTGGAGCGTGGGGCCAGGTCGCAGTTGTGATCCCTGTGACCCCTGTAGGTATGCCCCAGGGAATAAGTGAAAAAGGTAAATGAAAAAGAATGAAATAGGTACAGTACTTTGAAAAAGTATTTATACCCCTTAAAATGTTATGTTACAAGCAAAAACGTAAATGTATTTTATTGGGATTTTATGTGATAGACCAACACAAAGTGGCCAACAAAGTGGTCCTACAAAGTATTGACACTTTTCACATATTTATTTGTAAAAGATTTTGAAAACCAATTATCATTTTCCTTTCACTTCACAATACTGTGCCACTTTGTGTTGGTCTATCACATAAAATCCCAATAAAATACATTGAGGTTTTTGGTTGTAACATGACAAAATGTGGAAAATTTCAAGGGGTTTGATTAATTTTTTCAAGGCACTGTAAGTGCGTGCAAGTAAAAACCAAAGTCAGGGATGTGGGGGGCAGTTGGGATTGGGACAGGGACATTGGGAACACTCAAGTGGAGTCCCTGGGTGTCAGAAACCATGAACTCAGATTGAGACAGAAGTACAGCTAAATCACACTTGTTTAATAATAAAAGTAAATAGAACAAACGTAGTCAAAACATAGCCAGAGTCCAGGAACCGTAACGGATAGTCAGACAAGCCAAACGTCAGGGAGCCGGAGATGAGCGTAGTAAAACAGCAAGCAGGATCGAGAGCATGAAGGGATGTCAGCCAAGCAAGTCTTTTAACAGGAATGCAGGAGAGCGTCTCTGTGATGTTGACCAAGGTGAAGGCAGAGATCCTCTGGGCTGGACGGCTTAAGTAGGCAGGACTGACGAGCAGGATATCAACAGCTGAGTAACTGTGGAGAGATGGGAACTGGCAATTAGCTGACAGCTGAGCGGCCAGCTCAGAGAAGGAAGGGCTGAGCCCGGCCCTAACACTGGGGCTCCATACCTATAAGGAAGAAAGGCTCTCTACTGGCAGCAAGGGGTGTGCGTAATGTACCCAACGAGACCACAGAGCATTTTTAGCTTTACTAAACACCAATAATTACAGAAATTGTTAGCAGCACTATAGAGTGACTAGAAATAATTGTGTAGCTTACAGAAGGTCATACAGTTGCTAATTGTTCTGTGACACCTTTGAATGACTGGACCTTTAGGCTCCACATATACAAAGCTTCAGTAACTTCCTATACATCATATGTGATCAGCCGGTAACTTCTGATGATGAAAAAGGGGCACAAGGGGTTCCCTCTGAACACTTCAAATCACCGGGCTCTAGTAACCAGTTTCAAATTCTTATACAGCACAACATTTCAGAGCAAAACTCCATTCTGATTACCACTGCTCCTTTTAACCACTTCATCCCCGGACCAATTGGCAGCCAAAGGACCAGGCCCCTTTTTGCGATTTGGCACTGTGTCGCTTTAACTGACAATTGCGCGGTCGTGCGACGTGGCTCCAAAACAAAATTGGCGTCCTTTTTTTCCCACAAATAGAGCTTTCTTTTGGTGGTATTTGATCGCCCCTGCGGTTTTTATTTTTTGCGCTATAAACAAAAATAGAGCGACAATTTTGAAAAAAATGCAATATTTTTTGCTTTTTGCTATAATAAATATCCCCAAAAATATATAAAAAAAACATTTTTTTTCCTCAGTTTAGGTCGATACGTATTCTTCTACATATTTTTGGTAAAAAAAATCGCAATTAGCGATTATTGATTGGTTTGCGCAAAAGTTATAGCGTTTACAAAATTGGGGATAGTTTTATAGCATTTTCATTAATATTTTTTTTTTTACTAGTAATGGCCGCGATCAGCGATTTTTATTGTGACTGCGACATTATGGCGGACACATCGGACATTTTTGACACATTTTTGGGACCATTGTCATTTATACAGCAATCAATGCTATTTAAATGCATTGATTCCTGTATAAATGACAGTTGTAGTGAAAGAGTTAACCACTAGGGGGAGGGGAGGGGTTATGGGCTGTGACGTGTGTGTGTGTTTTTTTTACATTAGGGGGCGGGGCTGACGTCATTGATCGGCTTTCCCGATGACCGGGAACAGCCAATCAATGACAGGCAGAGTAGGAAGCGCGGGGAGAGGTTTGTTTACACAAACCTCTCCCCGTTCTTCAGCTCCGTAACCCGATCGCGGGACACCAGCGGCGATCGGGTCCGCTGGTCCTGCGACCGGGGTCACGGAGCTCCCGACCGGGTCGCGAGCGCGCCGCCGCCGGCGGCGCACGCGCGACCCACGGGCAGGCATTTAAAGGGCCACGTACAGGTACGTGGTTTTGCCTGCCCGTGCCATTCTGTAGACGTATATCTACATGAGGCGGTCGGGAAGCGGTTAAATAAACCTGAATTTCCGGTATGGCTATTTTTACATACAGTTCTGCTCAAAAGTTTGCACCCCCTGCCAGAAATGGTGACATTTTGGTATTGATATTGAAAATATGACTGACCATGCCGAAAAACGGTCTATTTTATTTTCAGATAGTGATCATATGAAGCCATTTATTATCACTTAGTTATTTGACTCCTTTTTAAATCTTAAAGCGGAGCTCCGCCTAATTTTTTTTTATTTTTTTTAAGTCAGCAGCTACAAATATGGCAGCTGTTGACTTTTAAAATAAGGACACTTACCTATCCAGGCACCCGAAGCCGACCCGTCCCTTGGCTCTCGGGTGGGGGCGCCGCCATCTTTGGTAAGGGAATCGGGAAGTGAAGCCTTGCGGCTTCACTTCCTGGTTCCCTACTGCGCATGCGCGACTTGCCCGACTTGCGCTGCGGTGTCCCACTGGTCCCTGCTGTCTTCTGGGACCTGTGTGTCTCCTAGAAGACAGCGCGGGGGGGGGGAGGCGCCAGAAGTAGCGTAGATACCCACGGGTGGCTTGGCTATCTAGTCCCGGAAGTCGAAGCTAAATACCTGTATTAGACAGGTATACGCTCCCCCCTGAAAGGTGACAAATGTGACATCGGAGGGGGGATTCCGGAAAGCGGAAGTTCAATTTTTGTGTGGAACTCCTCTTTAATATTAACCGTAATCACCCAAATGACCCTGATGATGAAAAGTTTCCATCCCCTGGAATGTGTTGGCCTTGGTACAGACACACACGGTGACACACACAGGTTAAAATGCCAATTAAAAGTTAATTTCCCACATCTGTTTTTTTTTTTAAATTGCAATTGGTGTCTGCATAGAAATAGTCAATGAGTTTGTTAGCTCTCATGTGGATACCTTGAGCAGGCTAGATACTGAGCCATGGGGAGTAGAAAAGAATTGTCAAAAGACCTGCGCAACAAGGTAATGGAACTTTATAAAGCTGTACAAGGGTATAAAAAGATTTCCAAAGCTTTGAATATGACGGTCAGTGGAAGTGGAAAATTTTGGGATCGCTTAATACCAAACCAAGGTCATACATGACTTCTTTTGGCAATTCAGCGCACAGTCTAAGATTGCAGCTTCCTTGAATGTAAAGGAAGCGGGGGGAGGGTGACTGGGTTTTGGTGCTTCTTAAATGTAGGGGTGGGGTGAGCGTGGAATACTAATACTTCTACAGAGGCACCATCCCGGGAAGATATGCAACTATGTGTCATAAAAATATATAGAACTGGATGGGCTATGGACTAATTGTGCCTCTGAGGAGTATGAACAAATGAAATACAATAATAAACTTATGAAAAAATAGACAATTTTTTATTATAAAAACAGTTGAAAAAAGTACATTACAGTTTATACGATTCGGTTTGAATTCAGGATGTGCAGATCCCCAACAATTAATAGAAATGTGGCCTACGCATTTCCCGGACAGTGCCGCTTCGTCAGGGCCTTGAAGATAGCACAATATGGCGTTGTGTGAATTCTACAGCTGAAGCATCAATTAGTACAGTATAGATTATATAATTACATAGATAAAAATGATATAATCTATAATTATATAATCTATACTGTACTAATTGATGTTTCATCTGTAGAATTCACACAATGCCACATTGTGCTATCTTCAACGCCCTGACGAAGCGGCACTGTCCGCGAAACTCGTAGGCCACATTTCTATTAATTGTTGAGGGATCTGCACATCCTGAATTCAAACCTAATCATATAAGCTGTAATGTACTTTTTTTTCCACTTTTTTTATAGTTTATAAAAATTTCTATTTTTTCATAAGTTTATTATTGTATGTAATTTTGTTCATTTGTTCCATTTATTTTTTTGACACATAGTTGCAGGGTGCCTCTTAAAGTTCTTCTTTACAATATGTTAATGAACATGGTAAGGTTGCATTAAGGCAGCCCATTCATTATGATTGGGTTGTGAGCAGGGGCGAACTGATGACTCATGGGGCCCCCGGGCAATAGGAGATTATGGGGCCCCAGGGCAATAGGAGATTATGGGGCCCCCAGGCAATCAGAGATTATGGGGCCACACAGTATACACACATACACACAGTATACAATCACACAGTATACACACACACACACACACACACACACAGTATACAATCACACAGTATACACATACACAGAGTATACAATCACACAGTATACACACACACAGTATACACATACATGTACACACAGTATAAACAGACATGTTTCTATTGGCTGAGAAGGTACTGGAGAGGTGGGACATTTCAGAGACAGATGTAAAAAAAAAACACAGATTTTTTACATACTGTCCCTGGTTTTACTGAGGCTGGCAACCCTGATGGGGCCCCCTATCGGCCTGGGGCCCTCGGGCAGTGCCCGAGTGGCCGAATGGTCAGTCCACCCCTGGTTGTGAGTGCAATGCAGCAAATGTAATTCAGTGCAATGCAGCGCACAGTATGTGTATTGTGATGCAGTGCCTTATGCATTACAGTAGAATGCATTGGCAATGAATAGCACATGCATTCCTGCAATGCACAAGTCTGAATGGGCCCTTAAAGTTTAGCACCATGCGTGTTGTTCACACCCATGATTCATATTTATAGACGTCCTAAAGGCTCCACAATAAAATTTTGTCAATTTTTTTTTTTTTTTTCACAAAAATCTTGGCTTTGTTGTGGATCTGGAAAGCTTGAAGTCTGCTGAAATCTTGAGTGAGGAGAGCATGTGCCATTTCCTCTGGCACATGACCTGGGGGGTTCCTGAGAACACCTCGTCTGGTCCTGGTACCAGCTGTTTTTGGTAATTAAGATGGGCACCGGTAGGGGTGGAAGGGTGGGAAAGTAAGAAAAAGTAGCCAGCCTTTTTATTCCTTCCCTACAATTCACATCATTGCACACCCCAAGGCCTTCGGAAATTGATGGAGTTGGCGACACATGGAATGGAGTGTACTTCTCACTCCATGGACAGAGGCCCACATTATGCTCCTCCATCTGTGGGGCAATTTAGCATGACATCCCTTTTTTTTTGTAGACCTAGGATTTCCTATAGTAATACAAGGATTTGTGACCATTGCTGGAAGTCAGTAAATATACCTTCAACCCATCTAAGTAATAGAACTCAACAGATCCGTTCCAGACATTAAAAATAGCATAATAGTAATTCACATGTTAACTATTATCCTTTACTGTATCATCTTTAACATTGATTGCTAGCATTACCATAAAGTCATTAAAACCAAAGTAAACTCCTTCCATAACTAACCTTATTCATTTTAAAAGCAATCAATTATTGGAGTGCCAACATCCTTGTAGACAATACACCATCTTGAAATTCATGAGACTTTTAAGTAGAATTCCATAAACTTTGCATTTTTATTTATGACTTTATATATCCTCTGGGAAGCCAACACGTTTCAAAGAATCTTCATCAGGGGGACTGTAGTCCAAACCTATAAATAGATGGTGAAACCACTACTTGACAGACGATACGCAACAGTATGACTGGCATAGAAGATGTTCTCCTGTAACGTACCTGGTGATTGAGTCTAAGTAGGTTGGCCTCTTGCAGCCCTGGCAAAGTAACAAGGAATGCCAGAGCACAGAGTGGCACGAGTGCCTGATGAGTCTTCTGCTGACAGATGCTGATGTGCGTTAGGATATGCAGGAATAGCTGGATGAACGTTGGCTGAAGGACCGGAGCTGGAGACGGGCACAGGTCAGGTGATGCAGGTGCAAGAAGGAGAACCAAGGCAAGGTCAGATGGTCCAGGTCAGCAGCTAGCGGGCAGATCCGGTACAGACAGCAAGCAGAAGAGTCGTTGGGAATCAGGCTGTGGTCGGTAACCATGAGGCAGATTCGCAGAAGGAGCCGGCAGAAGCGTAGCCCCAAGGCAAGCCAGGGGGTCGGTACAGGCGGCGCTCAGGCATAGTCAGGAGCAGATGAGATGGCAACAGAAGATCAATACAGGAACAGATGCTCAGGAATGTAGTAGACCAAACGGCACTGACTAGTGCCATTTAAGTAGCTCAACTGACTCCAATGCGCACTTTCACACAAGGGCGTTCGCCTGTCCCCGGCCAGGGACAGAGACCCTTGGATTCCTTCCCCATGTGTGCGGCCATGGACAGAGACCCTTGGATTCATCCGCCTGCACACATGTTTCCACCTTTCCTGACTACTCCATGATAAAAAAACCTGGTTTAAGACTCTACCCAAAAATAAATTCCAAAAATCTCTGTCCAAAATCAAACTATACCACCACAGCCACTCATTTACTCTAAAGCCTCATACACAGGCTTCGATTTTCGGACGACCGAACGTCTGATTTTCTTGTGGCATTCTAGTCTCAGGTCGAGAGTGAAGAGGTTACTCGCAATACGAAACTTTTCGTACGACCGAATACAACGTCAGAAGTGACGTAATGTGTTGAATAGTTTTGTATGTGTTTTCGTTTTCTGAGTATGCGCAGTCTTGTTCTTTTTTTTGTACGAAAACCATACTAATGAAACGAAAATCAGACGTTGAGTTCACATGCACCAAAAATTTTATAGTCTGCACATCCAGCTTTTGTCTGACGAAAAATCAAAATCGGCTGTCGAAAGCACCGTACTAGCGATACAAAAATCGGCAGACAGGTCATATGAATTTTTCCATCCGATTTTCATATCATGTGTATGGGCCTTTCACCCATATATTCTTTATTAGACACCATGCACAAACTATATAAAATTTTTAACCAAAACTACTAGACTCCTATAAAATAATAGCCTGTCCCACTTAGCTCTGGGGTCTACACTATATTGCCAAAAAGTGTTGGGACGCCTGCCTTTACACGCACATGAACTTTAATGGCATCCCAGTCTTATGCCGCGTACACACGACCGGACTTTCCATCGGAATGAACTCTGACAGACTTTTCTGACGAAGTTCTGCTGAAACGGACTTGCCTACACACGATCACACCAAAGTCCGATCGTTTAACGCGATGACGTACAACAGGACTAGAAAAAGGAAGTTCAGTAGCCAGTAGCCAATAGCTGCCCTTGCGTCGTTCTTGGTCCGTCGGACCTGCATATAGACCAGCGGTTTTCTCCATAGGAACTGGTTCCGGCGGAAAGATTTGAAACGGTCAGATGAAGCCCATACACGATCGAATTGTCCAATGGATTCTTTCCGTCGGAACTTTGCTGTCAAAGTCCAGTCGGGTGTACATGGCATTAGTCTATAGGGTTTAATATTGAGTTGGCCCACCCTTTTTAGCTATAACAGCTTCAACTCTTTTGGGAAGGCTGTCCACAAGGTTTAGGCTAACAAGGTCTGTGTCAGAAACCATGAATCAGACTGAGACAGAAGTACAGTTAAATCTCACTTGTTTAATAATAATAATAATAATAATAAAGGAAGGTAAACAGAGTAAACATAGTCAAAACATAGCTAAAGTTCAGGAACCGGAACGGATAGTCAGACAAGCCAAAACATCAGGGAGCCAGAGATGAGCGTAGTAGAACAGCAAGCAGGATCTGGAGCCAGGAGGAATGTTAGCCAAGTAAGTCTTTAACAGGAACACAGAAAAATTTGTGACCAAGGCGAAGGCAGAGATCATCTGGGCTGGACGGCTTAAGTAGGCAGGACTGACGAGCAGGATATCGTCAACAGGTGAGTAACTGTGGAGAGATAGGAGCTGGCAATTAGCCGACAGCTGAGCAGCCAGCTCAGAGAAGGAATGGCTGAGCCCAGCCCTGACTGAGTCTGAATTGAATGCCGCTGACTAGTGAGGGTGCAGGCTGGGGAAAAGTTTGTCCAGACGCAAAGCACACTGTAGAAAAAGGAAGCAAGAGCCTGGCCGCCGCACACCTCACCTAGCCCGACCTCCATGATTAAGCCCCGGGAGTGGGACAAAACATGTTGGGGACATGGCTTGGATAAATCGAGCTGAGGCTGCTTTTACCTGCTAACCACTCATGCCGGGTGAGTTGTGCGGCGGCTGGGCAAGCTCTTCCTATTTCTACAAAGAATCCGGACCTGTTTTGCCGGTTATAACCGGCTTCATCAGAAGCTAAAAAGTCTCAATTGTAGACCCGAAGGTGCCTGGGTGGTCATGGGAGGATCAAGGTGCACAGAAGAACCAAAGGAGAACCAAAAAGTATGGGAAGCTTATGGTGTTTAATTGTTTGGTCCAGGGTCCCATCTGACGTGACTAGTCATTTCGGGAGCATTCTCTCACCATGCCCAAACCATTTGGCCAAACGGATAAGCATACCAAACAATTAAACACCATCCATTTATAGGTCTTCACTCCAGCCCCTGACCTGTTTTGGCGGTTATAACCGGCCTTATCAGAAGCTAAAAAGTCTCAATTGTAGACCCGAAGGTGCCTGGGTGGTCATGGGCGGATCAAAGTGCACAGAAGAACCAAAGGAGAACCAAAAATGATGGGAAGCTAAGCCTGTTTGTTTGGTCTAGGGTCCCATCTGACGTGACTGGTCATTTCGGGAGCATTCCCTCACCATGCCCAAACCATTTGGCCAAACGAATAAGCATACCAAACAATTAAACACCATCCATTTATAGGTCTTCACTCCAGCCCCTGATGAAGATTCTTTGAAACGTGCTGGGCTTCTCCCACATGCGCAATAGGTACAAAACAGTTGGAGAACTTGATATTTGATGTGGGAATATGGAGAATAGACGTAGAATTGGTGACTGTATGTTATGCCCCGTACACACGGTCGGAAAATCCGACCACAAAATCCACCGGATTTTTTCCGACGGATTTTGTCAGACACTGGTGTTGCATACACACGGTCGGACAAAGTTGTCGGAAAATCCGATCCTTCTGAACGTGGTGACGTTCGTTGCATACGACGGAACTACGTAGAGGCTAGTAGCCAATAGCTTTGGTCTTGTAACGTGATCTGAGCATGCGTGGCACTTTGTCCGTCAGAATTCGCTACACACGATCGGAAAAAGTCCGATAGGACTTTGTTGTCGGAAAAATTGAGAGCAGGAGATTAAAACTTTGTCCGTCGGAAAATCCGAAGGAAAAAGTCCGATGGAGCCCACACACGGTCGGAATTTCCGACAACATTGTCCGATAGGACATTTTCCGTGTGTACGGGGCATTACAATGTATCAGCTGTTGTTTTTATGTTTAACTGATGTATAAACAAAATACAAACTTTTATGGAATTTTGCAACTTTGTTTTGCTTTTGTGCCTTTAAAAGTCCCCTGGATGTCAAGATGGTGTCTTGTGTATATCATTCCATATCTACTTCACCATCTACTATACCATGGCCTTTAAGCCCATATATTAGCCATTAGACTGTGGCTTACCGGTGCTTAAGAAGCATGGCACCTTGCCTACACAGGTACCCCGGGCTCTCACCCATCCTGCTTTATTCATAAAGTGCATTTGCATGTACACCAGCATCACGCCTGACAAACGTTTACACACGCATTCCACAGCTACAAAATCAGGACGTCTTGCACCTGTTCCCTGCTGCATGCCCGCCCACGCTGAAACATTACTCCACATCTTGCTGCGTTGCACAAAGGCTTATTGATGTGTGCAGTAATTATAGAGTGCGTGACGATTGTTAATAGCTGGGGCACAGCGCACTCTCCGCTGACGCAGCAGGGGTTAAATATGCATTCCACCGAGACAGAGCAGGGGGGCAAAAATGTAATTCTTTACTTCAAGACAATCAATCAAAATTGACAGTGACTTTAACAACAATTTGTGGCGTGCAGGGGACGTGGAAAGGGAGCAGCCTGCTCTGTGTGAGCCAAGACCTGTGAGCGTGTTTATATTCATAGTAATCATCTTTATTTGTCATGTTGCATTGACAGGCAGAACATGTTGTGGGATTTTAGAGCCGAACTGAGCTCCTTTTTATCGCGAAACTTACTGCTGCCTTATCACCTGTCCCAGAAGCCTGGTCACCACTTCTTGTTTTGTATGGCTGGGATAGGTGGCGAATCTAATGCCGCGTACACACGATCGGAAAATCGGCCAGCAAAAGACCGACGAGAGCTTTTCATCAGGAAAATGCGACCGTGTGTATGCTCTACATCGGAATTTTGCTGGCCGAATTTCCGCCAGCAAAAGATTGAGAGCATTTTGCAAAATTGAGAAGGGAAGATGGCAACTACATGACAATAGCCAACTTTTTCTAAAGATTGAGAGCAGGTTCTCAATTTTTCCGAAGGAAAAAGTTTCGATGGGAAATCCCGATCGTCTGTAGCAGTTCCAACGCGCAAAATTCCCACACATGCTCGGAAACAATTGGAAGCATTGAACTTAATTTTCTCGGCTCGTCGTAGTGTTGTACATCACCGCGTTCTTGGCGGTCGAAAGTTCAGCAAACTTTTGTGTGACCGTGTGTATGCAAGCCAAGTTTGAGCGGAATTCCGTCGGAAAAACCATCGGAAAAACCATCGGAAAAACCATCGGAAGACATCGTATTGTCTTTATAGCAAAGATATGGTTGGTGTTCGTTCAGCTTTTTGCTCCGGTAGATTAATATCAATGTATTTTTCCTTAGGCTAGTTTCACACTGGGGCGTTGGGGGCGATGGCGGTAAAGCGGCCCTATATTTAGCGCCGCTTTACCGTCGTTTTAGCGGTGCATTGCGGGCGCTCGCGGGGGGTAAAACCGAAAAAAGGGTTAATACCGTCCACAAACCGCCGCTGCAGCGGCGTTTTGCGGGCGGGTTCGGAGCGCTGCCCCATTGTTTTCAATGGGAACGGGCCCTATAGGAGCGGTAAATATACCGCTCCTACAGCGAGCCAAAGATGCGGCTTGCAGGACATTTTTCAGCGTCCTGCAAGCGCACCGCTTCAGTGTGAAAGCACTCGGGCTTTCACACTGAAGACACAGCAACAGCTGTTTCGGGTCGGTTTGCAGGCGCTATTTTTAGCGCAATTGCGCCTGCAAACCGCCCCAGTGTGAAAGGGGCCTTAGTTTCCTATTCCATAATATAGTAGGCCTCCATTAAAAAAAAAAAAAAATAGTCGGGCGGTGGTTTGGTTACAAGAACGATCTGTCCTACCAAGTCACCTAAACTTCTGTAGGTTCTCCTGACACATGGGGGTTTGATTTACTAAAACTGGAGAGTGCAAAATCTGGTGCAGCTGTGCATGGTAAGTCAATCAGCTTCTAATGCCGCATACACACAACCGGACTTTCCGGCAGACTAGGTCCGATGGAATCAGTCCGTCGGACAATCCAATCATGTGTGGGCTAATCCGATCGTTTTTCATTAAAAAAAATCAGACGGACCTAGAAACTGAACATGTTTCAAATCCGTCCGAAGGACTCAATTCCTGTCGGGAAAACCGTTCGTCTGTATACTGGTCCGATGGACCAAATACGACGCAAGGGAAGATATTGGCTACTGGCTATTGAACTTCCTTTTTTAGTCCCGTCTTACGTCATCACGTAACGAACCAACGGACTTTCAAACGGACTAATGCCCCGTACACACGGTCGGATTTTCCGACGGAAAATGTCCTGTCGGACAATGTTGTCGGAAATTCCGACCGTGTGTAGGCTTCATCTGACTTTTTCCGACGGACAAAGTTTTATCTCCTGCTCTCAAATTTTCCGACAACAAAGTCCTATCGGACTTTTTCCGATCGTGTGTAGCGAATTCCGATGGAAAAAGTGCCACGCATGCTCAGATCACATTATAAGACCAAAGCTATTGACTACTAGCCTCTACGTAGTCCCGTCGTACGCAACGAACGCCACCACGTTCAGAATGATCGGATTTTCCGACAACTTTGTCCGACCGTGTGTATGCAACACCAGTGTTGGACAAATCCGTTGGAAAAATTCAGATGGATTTTGTGGTCGGATTTTCCGACCGTGTGTACGGGGCATTAGTCCGTTCGTGTGTGGCCAAGTTTGGTCGTTTGGAAAGTCCGTCGGAACTCCGCCAAAAGGCTGTCGGGAAGACCGTCGGACCTAGTCTGCCGGAAAGTCCGGTCGTGTATACGCGGCATAAGTTTAGCTTGTTCAACTAAGCTGTGACCAAAAAACCTGGACGCTCCAGTTTTGGTAAATCAACCCCATGAAGTTTGATTTGACACCATGTTCAGTTAAAGCAGAAGTCTCCGAACTGTGGCCCTTTGCTTACCTTTATCCGGCACTATTCTATCCACTGACACCAATAATGGAGCATAATTCCTGTCACTGACATCGGCAATGGGGCACTATTCCTCCCACTGACACCATCAAAGGGGCACAATTCCTTCCATTGACACCAACGATGGGGCACAATTCCTTTCCATTGACACCAACGATGAGGCACTAGTCCTCCCACTGACACCAAAGAAAGGGCATTGTTTACTCCCATGGGACACCAGGACATTTTCTACTCCCACTAACCCTAGTCCGAAGAAAGTTTTGGAGACCCCTGAGTTAAAGGATGAATGAAGTGAATGAACATAAACTAGTTGACAAATTTTCCAGTATGCTGTGAAATTTACTTGGCAGTTGTCACTGAAACTTTGTCTCTCTACACACATAGTGTCCCCCACATGGCTTCTCGCAAACTGCAAACTGGAGTTTTTATGGCTTTCTTCTTGCCACTCTTCCATCAAGGCCAGATTTGTGGAGTGCACAACTAATGCCGCGTACACACGATCGGATTTTCTGACGGGAAATGTTGGATGTGAACTTGTTGGCAGTAAGTCCGACCGTGTGTACGCTCCATCGGACATTTTTTGGCGGACTTTCCGCCAACAAATGTTGGCTAGCAGGTTCTCAAGTTTTCCACCAACAAATGTTTGTTGTCGGACTTTCCGATCGGGTGTACACAAGTCCGTCGGACAAAATTCCAAAGTACAAACACGCATTGCTCGGAATCAAGGACGAGCCGGAAGCGCTCGGTTTTGTAAAACTAGCGTTCGTAATGGAGATATCACATGACTATTGAGCTTCCTTTTTATCGGCTCACCGTACGTCTTGCACGTCACTACGTTCCTAATTGTTGGCCAGCATTTGTGTGACCGTGTGTATGCAAGACGAGTTGGAGCCAACAACCTTCAAACAAAATTCCATGGATTTGTTGTCAGAAAGTCTGCTTGTGTGTATGGGGCTTTATAGTTGTCCTGTGGACAGATTCTCCCCCCTGAGCTGTGGATCTCTGCAGCTCCTCCAGAGTTACCATGGACCTCTTGGCTCTTCTCTGATGAATGTTCTCCTTGCCCGGCCGATCAGTTTAGGTGGACGGCCATGTCTTGGTAGGTTTGCAGTTGTGCCCATACTCTTTCCATTTTCCGATGATGGATTGAACGGAGCTCCGTGACATGTTCAAAGCTTGGGATATTTTTTTATAACCTAAACCTGCTTTATACTTCTCCACAACTTTATCCCTGACCTGTCTGGTGTGTTCCTTTGCTTTTATGATGCTGTTTGTTCACAAAGGTTCTCTAACAAACCTCCTGAGGGCTTCACAGAACAGCTGTATTTTTATACTGAGATTAAATTACACACAGGTGGACTCTATTTAGTAATTAGAAGACTTCTGAAGGCAATTGGTTCCCCTATATTTTAGTTAGGGGTATCAGAGTAAAGGGGGCTCCCCACACTTTTCAGATATTTGGGAAAAAAAAATTGAAAATCATGTATAATTTTCCTTCCGCTTCACAATTATGTGCCAGTTTGTGTTGGTCTATCACATAAAATCCCAATAAAATACATTTACGTTTTTGGTTGTAACATGACAAATGTGGAAAGTTTCAAGGGGTATGAAAACTTTTTCAAAGCACTGTAAAGAGGGCTAATTGAAAACAACTGAACAGATTCCCCCACCCACATAAGAGAGTTTGATGGAGAAATAATCCCTGCTGTGCTATTGTATTCTGACATCTGGGAATCCTCCGATTTGGCTGTAGCGGTGATGAACAAAATATAGAGAGGAGTTGGCGATTAGATTGACTCCTCTCGAATGGTAACGGCCAACGATGGTTCGAAATTGGGCCAGTTTAAGAGCAGAACCTGATCTTTGATGGTGCTTGGAGCCAAATTATGGTTCAGACCCAGCTGTAGGACAGAGGGGGTTCCCCCCACAGGGTGAAAGCCTCAACACTCGCACTAAGGCCCCTTTCACACTGGGGCGGTGAGCCGCGGTGACGGTAAAGCAGCGCTATATTTAGCGCTGCTTTACCGTCGTTTTCACCGCGGTTTTCGGCCGCTCGCGGTGCGGTTTTACCCCCCGCGAGCGGCCGAAAAAGGGTTAAACACCCCCCGCAGAGCGCCGCCGTAGCCGCGGTATTACCGCGGTAACCGCGGTATTGCCGCGGTTTTACGGCGGTCTCCCATTGTAATCAATGGGAAGGAGCGGTATAGGAGCGGTGAACACACCGCTCCTATCCCGCTCCAAAGATGCTGCTAGCAGGACTTTTTTTTACCGTCCTGCTAGCGCACCGCTCCAGTGTGAAAGCCCGCCGGCTTTCACACTGGAGTGAATGGGGCCGGATTTTTTCATGCGGTGAACAGGCGCTATTTTTAGCGCCGCACCGCATGAAAAACGCCCCAGTGTGAAAGGGGCCTAAGTTAAATATGCCTTCCATATCCAATGATGGACCTTGTGAGAACTAGACTTTCTAGATCTTGACATCACGAGAATCAAAGACTTGGAGATGCCCATGTCCCTCAGAACCTGAGGGACATGGGCAAAGGGTTTCAAGAGTCATGCTGTTAAAGCCAGCAACTGTGAAGCCGGGTGATAAATTGTTCCTTGAGATAGAAGATCTGAGGGATAAGGTGGAGCCCACTGAGCATCCACTGGGAGTCCTACAATGTTGAAGTACCACATGCTATTCTGTAGCAATGAGTATCACTGAAATTCCCACAATCTTGATCCTGTTAAGTAACTGAGAAAGAAGTTTCAGGGGAAGAAATGCATACATCGGGGTGTTCTGATACCATGAAGCCATCAGAGCATCCACTGCTTCTGCTAGAGCAGGGGTCGTCAACCCCCGGGCCACGGCCCACGGCCCACTACCGCGCCGTGGCCTTTCTGCAGCCTGGCCGCGGGAGTGTCATAAGGGAGCTGGACGGGCGGCATATGAGAGCTGGGTGGATGGAAGAAGCGAGCAGGTAATTAGAGATGACATCATCTCTCACTGCATCACCGCTCTTCCGCCCTCACAGCTGGTGTCCTGTCAGCCTCAGTGTCAGAGGTGTGGCCGGGAGCAGAGAGATGACATCATCTCTCACTGGCCGCCCCGCATCACTGCTCTCCTGCCTTCATTCGGAACACCCACCACATCACAGAGGCCTGCCTCTGTGCTTAATGGACCAGTGCTGCCACCAATGAAGTGGTGGCAGGCAGCGTGGCAAGTGACAGGCAATGTGATGCGTGGCAAGTGACATTACACAGGTGGTGTGGCAAGTGACATTCCACATCTGGTGACAGGTGGCGTGGTAAGTGACATTCCACATCTGGTGACAGGCAGGTGGCGTGGCAAGTGACATTCCGCATCTGGTGATGGGCAGCGTGGCAGGTGGCGTGGCAAGTGACATTCCGCATCTGGTGACAGGCAATGTGGCAAGTGACATTCCACATCTTGTGGTAGGCAGTGTGGCAGGTGACATGGCAAGTGACATTCCGCATCTGGTGACAGGAAATGTGGCAAGTGACATTCCGCATCTGGTGACAAGCAACGTGGCAGGTGGCGTGGCAAGTGACATGCCGCATCTGGTGACAGGCAACGTGCCAGGTGGCGTGGCAAGTGACATTCCGCATCTGGTGACAGGCAGGTGGCATGGCAAGTGACATTCCGCATCTGGTGATGGGCAGCGTGGCAGGTGGCGTGGCAAGTGACATTCCACATCTGGTGACAGGCAATGTGGCAAGTGACAATCCACATCTTGTGGTAGGTAGCGTGGCAGGTGATGTGGCAAGTGACATTCCACATCTGGTGACAGGAAATGTGGCAGGTGGCGTGGCAAGTGACATCATGCCGCATCTGGTGACAGGCAACGTGGTAGGTGGCGTGGCAAGTGACATTCCGCATCTGGTGACAGGCAGGTGGCGGGGCAAGTGACATTCCGCATCTGGTGATGGGCAGCGTGGCAGGTGGCGTGGCAAGTGACATTCCGCATCTGGTGACAGGCAACATGGCAAGTGACATTCCACATCTGGTGACAGGCAATGTGGCAAGTGACAATCCACATCTTGTGGTAGGTAGCGTGGCAGGTGATGTGGCAAGTGACATTCCACATCTGGTGACAGGCAACGTGGCAGGTGGCATGGCAAGTGACATGCCGCATCTGGTGACAGGAAATGTGGCAGGTGGCGTGGCAAGTGACATTCCGCATCTGGTGATGGGCAGCGTGGCAGGTGGCGTGGCAAGTGACATTCCGCATCTGGTGACAGGCAATGTGGCAAGTGACATTCCACATCTGGTGACAGGAAATGTGGCAGGTGGCGTGGCAAGTGACATGACGCATCTGGCGACAGGCAACGTGGCAGGTGGCGTGGCAAGTGACATTCCGCATCTGGTGACAGGCAATGTGGCAGGTGGCGTGGCAAGTGACATGCCACATCTGGTGACAGGAAATGTGCCGTGGCAAGTGACATTCTGCATCTGGCGACAGGAAACGTGGCAGGTGGCATGGCAAATGTCAATCCACATTTGGTAGCAGGCGACAGTGGCAAGTGACGTGCTCAGGGCTCCCACGGATTCTGTCGCTCCAGTGCCCCCATAAAAAGCGGCTTGCTATTGGAGGCACTGGTCAAGTGGGAGGAGCCAAGTGCAGCGGCGGGGCGACCTGAGAAGAGGAGGATCTGGGCTGCTCTGTGCAAAACCATTACACAGAGCAGGTGAGTATACCCTGTTTGTTATTTAAAGGTTTTTTTTATTTATTTTTTTAATATCACTTTAAGGCCCCTTGCACAGAGGTGTAAAAAAATGAATATTCTCCCGTACATATGCCGCTAAATGCCATGTTTGTGTGTAAACTCACGTAATTACATGCCAAAGTGAGCGTCTATTAAGTGGATTTTTCTGCCAGCTCCTGCCAGAAAGATCTCGCATACATAGAGAGTATTTTAATACGCCTGTGTGCACGAGGGCTTTTGGGGAGTGGTGGTGGTGGTGGTGGGGGCGGGGCAGTAAAAGTGCGCCTCAGCTGCATGTTTGTACAGCCACCCAACCACAAGTGTAAAGGGGGCCTTATGCATCTCAATGCTCTCATCTATATACCCATTCTCTGGAAAGAGTTGGTTAAACTTTTTGGTTTGTGGATGATTAACCACTTACCGGGCTCTTACACCCCCTTCCTGCCCAGGCCATTTTTCAGCTTTCAGCGCTGTCGCACTTTGAATGACAATTACGCGGTCGTGCTACACTGTACCCAAACAATTTTTTTTATCATTTTTCTTTTTGAATACCCTCAGTATTTTGTATATGTTTTATTCAGTTATACCTGTTGGGGTTTAACCACTTTAGGACCAGCCTCGTTTTGGATTTTAGGTGTTTACATGTTTAAAACAGGTTTTATTGCTAGAAAATTACTTTGAACCCCCAAACATTATATATATATTTTTTTTTTTCCTAACACCCTAGAGAATAAAATGGCGGTCGTTGCAATACTTTTTTTCACACCGTATTTGCGCAGCGGTCTTAAAACCGCACTTTTTTTGGAAAAAATTCACTTTTTTGAATAAAAAAAATAAGACAACAGTAAAGTTAGTCCAATTTTTTTATATATCGTGAAAGATAATGTTACGCCGAGTAAATTGATACTCAACATGTCACGCTTCAAAATTGCGCCCCGCTCGTTGGAATGCCGTCAAACTTTTACCCTCAAAAATCTCCATAGGCGATGTTTAAAAAATTCTACAGGTTGCATGTTTTGCGTTTTACAGAGGAGGTCTAGGGCTAGAATTATTGCTCTCGCTCTACCGATCGCGGCGATACCTCACATGTGTGGTTTGACCACCGTTTTCATATGCAGGCGCTACTCATGTATGCGTTCGCTTCTGCACGCGAGCTTGTTGGGACGGGGCGCTTTAAAAAATGTATTTTATTTTTTTCTTATTTATTTGACTTGATTTTATTTATTTTTACACTGTTTTGAAGAAAAAAAAAAATATTGGGTCACTTTTATTCCTATTACAAGGCATGTAAACATCCCTTGTAATAGAAAAAAAGCATGACAGGTCCTCTCAAATATGAGATCTGGGGGTCAAAAAGACATCAGATATCATATTTGGACTTAAATGCAAAAAATAAATAAATAAATTGTCATCTGAAAAAATGACATTGAAAAAAATGTTCCTTTAGAAGGTATGGGCGGAAGTGACGTTTTGACGTCGCTTCCGCCCTGCTATGGTATAGAGACGGGTGGGGGGCCATCTTAGCCTCACTCGTCTCCATACCCAGCAGTGTGAAGGACCCGTTCGCCTCCGCCGCTACCAACGGCTCCGATGGTGCGGGAGAGCGGCCGGAGGGGTGGGGGCACCTCTCCCACCACCGATAACGGTGATCTCGCGGCGAATCCGCCTTGGAGACCACCATTATCGTAAAACACAACCGGCGCCTGAAGAGATGGATATCCCGGTTGTGGCAGCAGCTGCTGCCGTTACCGAGATATCCCTCTTCAAAAAATGGATGTACATCTCCGTGCGCTGGTCGTAAAGTGGTTAAACATTACTGATCATCTTGCATTGGAATTCTATAGATATTACATTTCCTGTGAAAATAACCTGATGAAGGAGACGGCAGTCATCTCTGAAACGCGTTGAGTTCAGGAAGATATATCTTTTCTTTGCACTTTTTGTATATATGCATCCACGTTTATGTGCAATATTCTATATTTATTTATTGTATTTATTTCCGGTACTTGTAAAGCGCCGTCAATTTACGCAGCGCTTTACATATACATTGTACATTCACATCAGTCCCTACCCTCAAGGAGCTTACAATCTAAGGTCCCGAACCCACATTCATACATATACTAGGGACAATTTAGACCGGTTCCAATTAACCTACCAGCATGTCTTTGGAGTGTGGGAGGAAACCGGAGTACCCGGAGGAAACCCACGCAGGCACAGGGAGAACATGCAAACTCCAGGCAGATAGTGGTGTGGTTGGGATTCGAACCAGCGGCCCTTCTTACTGCTATATGTGTTTTTCTATAAATACTTGATATTTTTCTAATATTGTCTGTTTATGTGGTAGGGGCAGTAAAATCTCACCCTTAGGGGGTTCCTTTTTGAGGCTTTACAGCCACTTTAACCGCTTCCCGACCGCCGCACGACGATATACGTCGACAGAATGGCGCGGCTAGGCAAAAGCATATATACGTCCCCTTTAATTGCCTAGCCGTGGGGTCGTGCGCACGCCGCCAGCGGCGCGCTCGACCCGGTCGGGAGCTCAGTGACCGCGACCGCGGGACCAGTGAACCCGATCGCCGCTGGTGTCCCGCGATCGGGTCACAGAGCTGAAGAAAGGGGAGAGGTCTGTGTAAACAAACCTCTCCCCGCGCTTCCTACTCTGCCTGTCACTGATTGGCTGTTCCCTGTCATCGGGAAAGCCGATCAGTGACGTCAGACGTCAGCCACGCCCCCTACTGTAAAAAAAAAACACAACACGTCACACTAACTCCTCCCCACCCCCTAGTGGTTAACTCCTTCACTGCCAGTGTCATGTACATAAGAATCAATGCATTTAAATATCAATGGTCCCAAAAATGTGTCAATGTCCGATGTGTCCGCCATAATGTCGCAGTCACAATAAAAATCGCTGATTGCCGCCATTACTAGTAAAAAAAAAAAAAAAAAATTAATAAAAATGCTATACAACTATCCCCTATTTTGTAAACGCTATAACTTTTGCGCAAACCAATCAATAATCGCTAATTGCGTTTTTTTTTTACCAAAAATATGTAGAAGAATACGTATCGGCCTAAACTGAGGAAAAAAAATGTTTTTTTTATATATTTTTTGGGGATATTTATTATAGCAAAAAGTAAAAAATATTGCATTTTTTTCAAATTTGTCGCTCTATTTTTGTTTATAGCGCAAAAAATAAAAACCGCAGGGGCGATCAAATACCACCAAAAGAAAGCTCTATTTGTGGGAAAAAAAGGACGCCAATTTTGTTTGGGAGCCACGTCGCACGGCCGCGCAATTGTCAGTTAAAGCGACGCAGTGCCGAATCGCAAAAAGGGGCCTGGACCTTTGGCTGCAAATTGGTCCGGGGCTGAAGTGGTTAAAATACACCTAAGATAACAATTATAGACCCCAATTTCTTTGTAAGTGGCCAAGCTTACAAAATCTGCGGGGGATCGAATAATTATTTTCCCCCCACTTTTTTAGGAATATTTATTTATTTTAAATTATTTTTATTAAATTGTGAACATACATACAAGTTCTTCCATATAATTTCCAATACAGAAATATAAAACATTCAAATAAAATGCATACACAATTACAAATACGAAAACAATGACAGAAAAGAAAAGAAAAAAAATAAATAAATAAAAATTTTTTTGGATCTATCCCTCTCCATTGGCCAAATTTCGGAAAAAAATATAGTCAAAGCATTTTCTTATACTTTCTCCTTTCCTCTCTCCCTATCTCCTTGTTTCCTGTTAAGTGTGGAGGCGAGGATACTGCGCCCTTAGCTCCCCATCCCCTCCCTGTAACACCCCCCCCCCCCCCTCCCCCAGATAAAAAAAAAATAAAAAAATAAAAAAAAAAAAAATGTTTTAAATATAACCCCTCCTCATTTCTCCTCTTCACTTCCCTCCTCTCCGCCCTCCCCCCTTCCTCTTTAAATTTATAATGTGTTTTTATTTACAACCCTCCCCCCCCCCCACATCATCATTTCCTCCCCGTGTAGTGTCTACCCCCCATCCTCACTTTAATCTATATTGTTTTTTTACTAAACACACTCCCCCACTCCTATATTTTCAAATAAGTAATATCTCTTTTATGTATATGTATATACACGCACAGGAATTTTTAGGAATATGAAATGTTGGGGGTAACATATAGCCACCATCATTTTACTGCGGCAGGTCGGTGCGACCCCCCGCTAGCCGTCGTAGCTATACGTCGGCTCGCAGGATCGTGATAGCAGGCGCGTGCCAAATCCCTGTTCTGTTCTGAGAGGCGTGACAGATCGTGACTTCCTATTAGCTAGGAACCACAATACCGTCATTTCCTCTAGGTCAGTCCCCTCCCTTCTTCAGTTAGAAACACAATCACAGTTAACCCCTTGATCGCCCCCTAGTGTTAACCCCTTCCCTGCCAGTGACATTCTTACACTGATCAGTGAATTTTTATAGCACTGATCGCTGTATAAATGACAATGGTCCCAAAAATGTGTCAAAAGTGTCTGATGTGTCCGCCATAACGTCACAGTGCCGATTAAAAATCGCAGATCGCCGCCATTACTAGTAATAAAAAAAATGCCATAAAAATATCCCCTATTTTGTAGACGCTATAACTTTTGCGCAAACCAATCAATATACGCTTATTGTGATTTTTATTTTTTTTTACCAAAAATATGTAGAAGAATACATATCGGCCTAAACTGAGAAAAAAATAGCTCTTTTAAAAAAAAAAAAAAAATGCGGATATTTATTATAGCAAAAAGTAAAAAATATTGCTTTTTTTTTTTTCAAAATTGTCGCTCTTTTTTTGTTTATAGCACAAAAAATGAAAACCCGCAGAGGTGATCAAATACCGCCAAAAGAAAGCTCTATTTGTGGGAAAAAAAGGACGCCAATTTTGTTTGGGAGCCACGTCGCACGACAGTTAAAGCGACGCAGAATCGCAAAAAGGGGCCTGGTCCTTTGGCTGCAAATTGGTCCGGGGCTGAAGTGGTTAAAATACACCTATGATAACAATTATAGACCCTAATTTTTTCATAAGTGGGAAAGCTTACAAAATCTGTGGGGGATCGAAAAAAGATTTTCCCCTTTTTATCAGGAATATGAAATGTTGGGGGTAACATATTCTTTAACCACTTCCCGCCCGCCCACTGTCATATGACGGTGGGACGAAGAAGCTCTTGTTCTGGGCCGCCGTCATATGACGTGATTTCCTTCACGGGCCACTAGGACGGGGGCGCGCACGCACCCCCGCTGCGTCGCTGGGGACCCGATGCGTGTGCCCGGTGGCCAAGATGTCCGCCGGGCACCCGCGATTGCCCAGTAACTGAGCAGGGCCGGGGATCTGTGTGTGTAAAGACACAGATCTACGTGCTGTCAGAGGAGAGGAGACCGATGGTGTGTCCCTTGTACATAGGGACACCGATCCCTCCCCCAGTCAGTCCCCTCCCCCCACAGTTAGAATCACTCACATAGGGAGCATATTAACCCCTGCAGCACCCCCTAGTGTCAACCCCTTCCCTGCCAGTCACATTTACACAGTAATCAATGCATTTTTATAGCACTGATCGCTGTATAAATGTGAATGGTCCCAAAAATGTGTCAAAAGTGTCCAATATGTCCGCCGCAATGTCGTAGTCACGATAAAAATCGCAGATCGCCGCCATTACTAGTAAAAATAAAAATAAAAATGCTATAAATCTATTTTGTAGACGCTATAACTTTTGCGCAAACCAATCTATATACGCATATTGTGTTTTTTTTTTACCAAAAATATGTAGAAGAATACGTATCGGCCTAAAGTGAGGAAAAAATTAGTTAAAAAAAATAAAAATTGGATATTTATTATAGCAAAAAGTAAAAAATATTGCGTTTTTTCAAACTTGTCGCTCTTCTTTTGTTTATAGCGCAAGAAATAAAAAACGCAGAGGTTATCAATTACCACCAAAAGAAAGCTCTAGAAAAAAAAAGGACGTCCATTTTGTTTGGGTACAGCGTCGCACGACCGCACAATTGTCAGTTAAAACGACGCAGTGCCGAATCGCAAAAAGTGCTCTGGTCTTTGGCCAGCAAAATGGTCCGGGGCTGAAGAGGTTGAAATACAGCTATGGTAACAATTATAGACCCTAATTTCTTTTGTAAGTGGTCAAGCTTACAAAATCTGCAGGGGATCCAATAATTTATTTTCCCCTTTTTATCAGGAACATGTGTAACATATTCTTTAAAGAGGAAGTAAACCCTAATGGGTGTTACTTCCTCTTTGTTTCCCTGCAAAGGTAAAGCATAATGGGCTACTATGCATGGCATAGTAGCCCATTATGTGACACTTGCCTGCCAGAGAAGCCCGCGATGTCCCCGTCTTCACCCCTCTTCCTTCCGGAGTACGCAAACTCCGGCTCTGTGACTGGCCGACGTTGTGTGACGTCACTCCCGCGCATCCTTTCCAACTACGGCGCATGCGCAGAAGAAATCGACCTACGGCGATTTGCAAAGATCTCCTAGACCGTGCAGGTCTGGGAGATATTTGAAGCACCTATATGTAAGACTTAACCGCTTAAGGACCGCCTCCTGCACATATACATCGGCAGAATGGCACGGCTTGGCATATCAACGTACAGGTACGTTGTCCTTTTAAGAGCCCAGCCATGGGTCGCGTGCGACCCGGTCCTGAGCTCCGTGACCGCGGGACCCGCGGACCTGATCGCCACTGGTGTCCAGCGATCGGGTCACAGAGCTGAAGAACAGGGAGAGGTCTGTGTAAACAAACCTCTCCCCGTGCTTCCTAGTGAGACTGACACTGATCGTCTGTTCCCTGTCATAGGGAAAGACGATCAGTGATGTCACATGCCAAGCCACGCCCCCCCTACAGTAAAAAAAACACACACAGCACATACTTAACCCCTCCCCGCCAACAAGTGGTTAACTCCTTCACTGCCAGTGTCATTTACACAGGAATCAGTGCATTTAAATAGCACTGATTGCTGTATAAATGACAATGGTCCCAAAAATGTGTCAAAAATGTACGATGTGTCCGCCATAATGTCGCAGTCCCAATAAAAATCGCTGATCGCCGCCATTACTAGTAAAAAAAAAAAAATATTAATAAAAATGCTATAAAACTATCCCCTATTTTGTAAACGCTATAACTTTTGCGCAAAGCAATCAATAATCGCTAATTGCAAATTTTCTTTACCAAAAATATGTAGAAGAATACTTATCGGCCTAAACTGAGGGAAAAAAATGTTTTTTTATATATTTTTTGGGGATATTTATTATAGCAATAAGTAAAAAATATTGCATTTTTTTTCAAAATTGTCGCTCTATTTTTGTTTATAGTGCAAAAAAATAAAAACCGCATAGGCGATCAAATACCACCAAAAGAAAGCTCTATTTGTGGGAAAAAAGGAAGCCAATTTTATTTGGGAGCCACTTTGCATGACCGCACAATTGTCAGTTAAAGCGACGCAGTGCCGAATCGCAAAAAGGGGCCTGGTCCTTTGGCCAGCAAAATGGTCTGGGGCTTAAGTGGTTAAAATACACCTATGGTAACAATTATAGACCCTAATTCCTTTGTAAGTGGGCAAGCTTACAAAATCTGCAGGGGATCGAATAATTTATTTTGCCCTTTTTATCAGGAATATGAAATGTTGGGGTAACATATTCTTTAAAGAGGAAGTAAACCCTGATGGGTTTTACTTCCTCTTTGTTTCCCTGCAAAGGTAAAGCATAACGGGCTACTATGCATGGCATAGTAGCCCATTATGTGACACTTACCTGCAGGAGAAACCCGCGATGTCCCCGTCTTCCTCGCTAGTAGCAAGCGTCCATTCTTCACCCCTCTTCCTTCCGGGGGGGGCGCGAACTCCGGCTCTGTGACTGGCCGACGTTGCGTGGCGTCACTCCCGCGCATCCTTTCTAACTCTCGCGCATGCGCAGAAGAAATCGACCTACGGCGATGTGCAAATATCTCCTAGACCGTGCAGGTCTGGGACATATTTCTTGCACCTACATGTAAGACTTAATCTAGGCTTACCTGTAGGTTAAAGTGGTTGTAAAGGGTTTAGAACCGCTTTAAGACCCCTTTTCACACTGGGGAGTTTTTCGGGCGTTTTTCAGGTGCTTTAGCGTTAAAGTGCCTGTAAAGTACCTGAAAGAAGCCGCAACTGCGATCCCAATGCGAAAGCCCGAGTGCTTTCACACTGAGACCTTTTTCACACTATGGCGTTTTTCAGGCGCTTTAGCGTTAAAATAACCGCCTGAAAGAAGCCGCAACTTCAATCCCAATGTGAAAGCCAGAGGGCTTTCACACTGAGGCGCTGCGCTGGCGGGGCGTCAAAAAAAGTCCTGCAAACAGCTTCTTTGCAGCGCTTTTGGATCGGTGAATACACGGCTCCTAAATCGCCTCTTCCCATTGAAATCAATGGGAAGCGCCTGAAAAACGCCTGAAAAAGCGCTTGTAGCAGCAGCGCTTTGTGGGCGCTTTTAACCCTTTTTTGGCCACTAGCAGGGGTTAAAAGCGCCCCACTAGCGCTTGAAAAACGCTGGTAAAGGGCTGCTAGTTTAAGCCGCGCTTTACGAGCGTTTTTCGGGCGCTGGCAGTGTGAAGGGGCTCTTAAAGCACTTTGGGTTTTCACATTGTGATTACAAATGAGGCTTCTTTCAAGCGCTTTACAGACGCTTTTTTTTAATGCTAAAGCGCCTGAAAAACGCCCCAGTGCGAAAGGGGTCTAATAGGTGTGCGTTGACACATCAACAAGAAAAAAAATAAAAATAAATGTACGTGCATAGGTGTAAATGGACTTGGAACGCGCTGATCGCTGCCATTACTAGTAAAAAAAAAAAAAAATATATTAATAAAAATGCTATAAAATGATCCCCTATTTTGTCACGCTATAACTTCTGCGCAAACCAATCAATAATCGCTTATTGCGATTTTTTTTTTTTTTTTTACCAAAAATATGTAGAAGAATACTTATCGGCCTAAAACTGAGGAAAAAAAAATTTTTTTTTTTTTTAATATATATTTTTGGGGTATATTTATTCTAGCAAAAAGTAAAAAATAATGTGTTTTTTTTTTCAAAATTGTCGCTCTATTTTTGTTTTTTAGTGCAAAAAATAAAAATCGTACAGGCGATCAAATACCACCAAAAGAAAGCTCTATTTGTGGGGGAAAATGATAAAAATGTTATTTGGGTACATCGTTGCACGACCGCGCAATTGTTATTCAAAATGCGACAGCGCTGAAAGCTGAAAAATGGCTTGGGCAGGAAGTGTTACTGAGTGATGGGTGTTACTTCCTCTTTGTTTACCTGCAAAGGTAAAGCATCACATAGTAGCCCATTATGTGACACTTACCTGCAGGAGAAGCGTGCGATGTCCCCGTCTAACTCGCTAGTAGCAAGCGTCCATTCTTCACCCCTCTTCACCCCTCTGTGACTGGCCGACGTTGCGTGACGTCACTCGCGCACATCCTTTCTAACTCTCGCGCATGCGCAGAAGAAATCGACCTACGGCGATGTGCAAATATCTCCTAGACCGTGCAGGTCTGGGAGATATTTCTTGCACCTACATGTAAGACTTAATCTAGGCTTACCCGTAGGTTAAAGTGGTCGTAAAGGGTTTAGAACCACTTTAATAGGTGTGCGTTGACACATCAACAAGAAAAAATAAATGAAAATAAAATAAATGTACGTGCATAGGCATAAATGGACTTGGAACGCTCCAGCCTTTTTGCTATCTGGCTTGGCAGAGAAGGCATTAATTAGATTTTGTTGGTTGAGATTGAATCTAGTCGGGAATATTCGGCATACATTTTGCCGTCTGGGGGGGGGGGGGGGGGTCACTATTATTTATACCTGCGTAGCGTCTGCTTGGATAGAAATGGCGCATGCCAGGCTCCTGTACGTGGCCCGCAATGAGCCCAGACTGACCTTTGTGGAAAAAGATATTAGGGAGATTTAATAAGAGGGGCCCCCGGTGCTGACGGGCGGCACGTGGAGAACATCCCGGATATTAATATGAATAGTCAGTTCCTTCCTATTGCCCGGAATTCCCAGGATCGCAGCACCTGCTCCACAATGTGGAATTAAGGGCAGTACACAATCAGGTTGAGCTTGCTGTGTGTGTGTGTGTGTGTGTGTGTTTGTATTATGTCTTTTTAAGCAGAAATTTGAATTTAGATGAGCCGGTGTCAGGAGGGTGTGCGATTTCACAGAAAGGATCCCGTCTTCTGGGACTCCTCTCTCTGCTCGGAGAGCCTCTCTTCAATCATTCCTCGCTGCTAATTTTGGTGTCACTCTCATTTCTTTTTAAACGATTCATTTCAAAGGGAAAAAAAAAAAAAAGGGAGGGAGGGAGGGGGAGAAGGGGGGGGGGGGGGAGGAATTGTAAATGGCCCCGATGTGATCTACAATTTAGTCTATTACTGTTGCAGCCTGCAAGCCTCCCGGGAAGCGGAACATACATGGCCTCAAGGTAGGAATTTCAATAATTGTTTCAGTAAAGTTGGATGGATTTGAAATGCTGTGTTCCACTTATTGAAACGTCAAAAAAAAACAAAAAAAAACGCTGTACCTTCTACACTGCTGACAAGCAAGACTCGCCTTTTACTGGTGAAAGTCGCATGCACGGCGTAGAGCTGAACCTTTGCGTCTTACTGGCAGCTCATTGGGCATTAACCCTTTAGTTAACTTACTTGATATGGGGGGCCTCAAGTGCGGCAACATCACCGTACATAAAATTTGGTAAATATACGTTATCAGAGACAGCAGACACACTACAGTATATAGTCAAAGACTATAGGCAGAGATGGTCAGAGACTGCAGACATGATACAAGAGATGGTCAGAGACTGCAAACAGGATACAGGAGATGATCAGAGACTGAAAACATGATACAAAAGATGGTCAGAGACTGCAAACATGATACAAGAGATGGTCAGAGACTGCAAACATGATACAAGAGATGGTCAGAGACTACAGGCATGATGCAAGAGATGGTCAGAGACTGCAAACATGATACAAGAGAGGGTCAGAGACTGCAGACATGATACAAAAGATGGTCAGAGACTGCAGACATGATGCAAGAGATGGTCAGAGACTGCAGACATGATACAAAAGATGGTCAGAGACTGCAGACATGATGCAAGAGATGGTCAGAGACTGCAAACATGATACAGGAGATGATCAGAGACTGAAAACATGATACAAAAGATGGTCAGAGACTGCAGACATGATACAAGAGATGGTCAGAGACTGCAAACATGATACAAGAGATGGTCAGAGACTACAGGCATGATGCAAGAGATGGTCAGAGACTGCAGACATGATACAAGAGATGGTCAGAGACTGCAGACATGATACAAGAGATGGTCAGAGACTGCAGACATGATACAAGAGATGGTCAGAGACTGCAAACATGATACAAGAGATGGTCAGAGACTGCAGACATGATACAAGAGATGGTCAGAGACTGCAAACATGATACAAGAGATGGTCAGAGACTACAGGCATGATGCAAGAGATGGTCAGAGACTGCAAACATGATACAAGAGAGGGTCAGAGACTGCAGACATGATACAAAAGATGGTCAGAGACTGCAGACATGATGCAAGAGATGGTCAGAGACTGCAGACATGATACAAAAGATGGTCAGAGACTGCAGACATGATACAAAAGATGGTCAGAGACTGCAGACATGATGCAAGAGATGGTGAGAGACTGCAGGCATGATACAAGAGATGGTCAGAGACTGCAGACATGATGCAAGAGATGGTCAGAGACTGCAAACATGATACAGGAGATGATCAGAGACTGCAGACATGATACAAAAGATGGTCAGAGACTGCAGACATGATACAAAAGATGGTCAGAGACTGCAAACATGATACAGGAGATGGTCAGAGACTGCAAACATGATACAGGAGATGGTCAGAGACTGCAAACATGATACAAAAGATGGTCAGAGACTGCAGACATGATACAAGAGATGATTAGAGACTGCAGACATGATGCAAGAGATGGTCAGAGACTGCAGACATGATGCAAGAGATGGTCAGAGACTGCAGACATGATGCAAGAGATGGTCAGAGACTGCAGACATGATGCAAGAGATGGTCAGAGACTGCAGACATGATGCAAGAGATGGTCAGAGACTGCAGACATGATGCAAGAGATGGTCAGAGACTGCAAACCTGATACAAGAGAGGGTCAGAGACTGCAGACATGATACAAAAGATGGTCAGAGACTGCAGACATGATGCAAGAGATGGTCAGAGACTGCAGACATGATACAAAAGATGGTCAGAGACTGCAGACATGATACAAAAGATGGTCAGAGACTGCAGACATGATGCAAGAGATGGTCAGAGACTGCAGGCATGATACAAGAGATGGTCAGAGACTGCAGACATGATGCAAGAGATGGTCAGAGACTGCAAACATGATACAGGAGATGATCAGAGACTGCAGACATGATACAAAAGATGGTCAGAGACTGCAGACATGATACAAAAGATGGTCAGAGACTGCAAACATGATACAGGAGATGGTCAGAGACTGCAAACATGATACAGGAGATGGTCAGAGACTGCAAACATGATACAAAAGATGGTCAGAGACTGCAGACATGATACAAGAGATGATTAGAGACTGCAGACATGATGCAATAGATGGTCAGAGACTGCAGACATGATGCAAGAGATGGTCAGAGACTGCAGACATGATGCAAGAGATGGTCAGAGACTGCAGACATGATGCAAGAGATGGTCAGAGACTGCAGACATGATGCAAGAGATGGTCAGAGACTGCAGACATGATGCAAGAGATGGTCAGAGACTGCAGACATGATGCAAGAGATGGTCAGAGACTGCAGACATGATGCAAGAGATGGTCAGAGACTGCAGACATGATGCAAGAGATGGTCAGAGACTGCAAACATGATACAAGAGAGGGTCAGAGACTGCAGACATGATACAAAAGATGGTCAGAGACTGCAGACATGATGCAAGAGATGGTCAGAGACTGCAGACATGATACAAAAGATGGTCAGAGACTGCAGACATGATACAAAAGATGGTCAGAGACTGCAGACATGATGCAAGAGATGGTCAGAGACTGCAGGCATGATACAAGAGATGGTCAGAGACTGCAGACATGATGCAAGAGATGGTCAGAGACTGCAAACATGATACAGGAGATGATCAGAGACTGCAGACATGATACAAAAGATGGTCAGAGACTGCAGACATGATACAAAAGATGGTCAGAGACTGCAAACATGATACAGGAGATGGTCAGAGACTGCAAACATGATACAGGAGATGGTCAGAGACTGCAAACATGATACAAAAGATGGTCAGAGACTGCAGACATGATACAAGAGATGATTAGAGACTGCAGACATGATGCAAGAGATGGTCAGAGACTGCAGACATGATGCAAGAGATGGTCAGAGACTGCAGACATGATGCAAGAGATGGTCAGAGACTGCAGACATGATGCAAGAGATGGTCAGAGACTGCAGACATGATGCAAGAGATGGTCAGAGACTGCAGACATGATGCAAGAGATGGTCAGAGACTGTGAACATGCTGCAGGAGACTGTTGGGGACTGGAGACATTACACAAGGCTGCTATAAATCACTGCTATAACAGGGCAATAAAGGAACACAGATTAAACTATAGGGGCCCCAAGAGCTGCACAGAAAGATGCAAGGGGCTGCAGGTAACCTTGCGGCGGTTATTTAAGTAACAATCTGAATACTATTATTCACAGGACCCTGCATTCACTATATCTGGTCTCCCCAGGAGCCTGCATTCACTATATCTGCTCTCCCCAGGAGCCTGCATTCACTATATCTGCTCTCCCCAGGAGCCTGCATTCACTATATCTGCTCTCCCCAGGAGCCTGCATTCACTATATCTGGTCTCCACAGGAGCCTGCATTCACTATATCTGCTCTCCCCAGGAGCCTGCATTCACTATATCTGGTCTCCACAGGACCCTGCATTCACTATATCTGGTCTCCCCAGGAGCCTGCATTCACTATATCTGGTCTCCACAGGACCCTGCATTCACTATATCTGGTCTCCCCAGGCCCCTGCATTCACTATATCTGGTCTCCCCAGGAGCCTGCATTCACTATATCTGGTCTCCACAGGACCCTGCATTCACTATATCTGCTCTCCCCAGGAGCCTGCATTCACTATATCTGGTCTGCCCAGGACTCTCCATTCACTATATCTGGTCTCCCTAGGACCCTGCATTCACTATACCTGATCTCCGCAGGAGCCTGCATTCACTATATCCGCTCTCCCCAGGACTCTCCATTCACTATATCTGGTCTGCCCAGGCCCCTGCATTCACTATATCTGCTTTCCTCAGGACCCTGCATTCACTATATCTGGTCTTCCCAGGATTCTGCATTCACTATATCTGGTCTTCCCAGGATTCTGCATTCACTATATCTGGTCTCCCCAGGACTCTGCATTCACTATATCTGGTCTCCCCAGGACTCTGCATTCACTATATCTGCTCTCCCCAGGACTCTGCATTCACTATATCTGCTCTCCCCAGGCCCCTGCATTCACTATATCTGCTCTCCCCAGGCCCCTGCATTCACTATATCTGCTCTCCCCAGGCCCCTGCATTCACTATATCTGGTCTCGCCAGGCCCCTGCATTCACTATATCTGGTCTCCCCAGGACCCTGCATTCACTATATCTGGTCTCCCCAGGACCCTGCATTCACTATATCTGGTCTCCCCAGGACCCTGCATTCAGGAGGCTCTGTTCTATCAGGAGATGGATTGAGGACAGTGCAAGAAGGGGAGGATCAGAGAAGACAGGATCAAACAGCTTTTTTTTTCTCCTTTTGTCTGTAGGTGAATACCAGAGGCGGATCATTGAATAACTGCAACACCTCCATATCGGACAGTATGCCCAGCAATAGGTAAGGATCTGCACAATGGGGACGGGGGGGGCGGGGGGGTGGGCGGGGATAGGTATACTAAAAATTTAGTGTGCAAAATCTGGTGCAGCGGTGCTCAGTAACCAATCGGCTTCCAGCTTTTTTTTTTTCCAATTTTTTTTAGCACTGATCGCTGTATTGGTGTAACTGGTCCCCAAAAAGTGTCAAAAGTGTCAGTTAGGTGTCCGATTTGTCTGCCGCAATGTCGCAGTCCTGC
This sequence comes from Lithobates sylvaticus, assembly GCA_028564925.1. NCBI lineage: Eukaryota > Metazoa > Chordata > Amphibia > Anura > Ranidae > Lithobates > Lithobates sylvaticus. Next base: position 597,185,058 of record CM053029.1, read on the forward strand.
TAAAAATCGCTGATCGCCGCCATTACTAGTTTAAAAAAAAAAAAAAAAAGGAATAAATAAAAATTCCATAAATATATCCTGTAGTTTGTAGACGCCATAACTTTTTTTTTTTTTTTACCAAAAATATGTAGCAGAATACATATTGGCCTAAACTGATGAATAAATTTTTTTTTTTTCCTTTTTTTTTGGGGGGGGGGGGGGGGGGGGGGGGGGGGTGTGCTTTATATTTTTTAATTTTTCTAAATTGTTTATTTTTTTGTTTATAGCGCAAAAAATTAAAACTGCAGAGATGATCAAATACCACCAAAAGAAAGCTCTATTTGTGGGGGGGAAAAAAAGTCAATTTTAGTTGGGTACAACGTCGCACGGCCGCAACATTTTCAGTTAAGATAACGCAGTAGACATGTGCAATTCGTTTCAAATTCGTTTTTTAACGAATTTCGACAAATTCGTTCATTCTGAAATTTTCAAATTAGCGAAAAAACTGTTTTAACAAATTTTACTGAATATTCAAAAATTTGGGAAATTTTGAAGTTCGAAAATTTGGGAAATTTTTGAAGTTCGAAAATTTGGGAAATTTTTGAAGTTCGAAAATTTGGGAAATTTTTGAAGTTCGAAAATTTGGGAAATTTTTGAAGTTCGAAAATTTGGGAAATTTTTGAAGTTCGAAAATTTGGGAAATTTTTGAAGTTCGAAAATTTGGGAAATTTTTGAAGTTCGAAAATTTGGGACATTTGGAAATTCGAAAATTTGGGACATTTGGAAATTCGAAAATTCTAAAATCTGAAATAACTAGCTAATAATAACTTAACTATTACTAACTATTAACCACTTCAATACCAAGGACGTCATATGACGTCCTTGACTTGAGTGGGGGATATCTGAATGATGCGAGCAGCTACAGGCACCATTCAGATATCAATATTTCCGGCCGGCGATTCTGTGCACCATAAGAACGATCATAGCGGCAGTTCTACCGCTTGATCGTTCTTATAGGCAACGGGAGCGGACGTCCCCCCCTCCCACCGCCATCCGAGGCTTCTCTGGGCTCTCCCGTGCCACCGGGGGCCCGGAGAAAGAATCGCCTTCCTGCCGGATGACGAGCATAGAGATTTCCGGTGACCAGATGGTCACCAGTCATCTCTATGACCGTCGGAGGCCCGGGCGCGACATTATGACGTCACGCCCGGTACCCGGAAGTAAACAAAGCCGCGATCGCGGCTGTCAGCATGAGATCGGTGAATTTTTTTTACCGATCTCATGCTTTCCAGCCTGGAGGAGAGATGTGGGGTCTTATGGACCCCACATCTCTCCATAAAGAGGACCTGTCACATACATTCCTATTACAAGGGATGTTTACATTCCTTGTAATAGGAATAAAAGTGATCCAAATTTTTTTTTTTTTTTAAAGTGTAAAAATAAAAAAAATTAAGTAAAATAAATAAATAAAAAAAAACATTTAAAACGGCCCCGGTAGCTCGTGCTCAGAAGCGAACGCGCACGTAAGTCCCGCCCACATATGTAAACGCCGCTCAAACCACACATATGAGGTATCGTTGCGTGCGTTAGAGCGCGTGAAACAATTATAGCACTAGACCTCCTCTGTAACTCTAAACTGGTAACCTGTAAAAAAATTTAAATCGTCGCCTATGGAGATTATTAAGTACCGAAGTTTGGCGCCATTCCACGATTGTGCTCAATTTTAAAGCGTGACACGTTGGGTATCTATTTACTCGGCGTAACATCATCTTTCATATAAAAAAATTGGGCTAACTTTACTGTTTTGTTATTTTTTAATTCATGAAACCGTTTTTTTTCCAAATTTGAAAAATGATTGCGCAAATATCGTGTGAGATAAAAAGTTGCAATGACCGCCATTTTATTCCCTAGGGTGTCTGCTAAAAAAAACGTACATAATGTTTGGGGGTTCTGAGTGATTTTCTAGCAAAACAATTATGATGTTTACATGAAGCAGATTAGACCAAAATAGGCCCCGGTATTGAAGTGGATAAATTATAGGTATTGAAATTTGGCTGTTAGTGAACGTAACGAATACGAATATATCTGAAGTTACAATTTATTCGAAATAACGAATGCCATATATAAACGAATGGAACGTAACTAATTAATAATAATAAATAATAATAATCAAAACTTTTTAGTATTATTATTTATTATTAATTCGTTCTGTTCCATTTGTTTAGATACGGCATTCGTTATTTTGAATAATTCGTAGCTTTGGATAAATTCGTATTAGTTACGTTCACGAACAGACAAATTTGAAAGGAAATTCCAATACATATATTTTATTAGTTACCGTATATACTCGAGTATAAGCCGAGTTTTTCAGCACATTTTTTTGTGCTGAAAGTGCCCCCCTCGGCTTATACTCGAGTCAAGCACTTTTCTGCAGCAGAAAATTACATTTTCCGATCCAACTTTGGGGCCCCGTATCTCGGGGCCACTTGGAGCTAGGAACCTCAAATTTGGTGTGCAACCCCAGTGGAACCAGCACCACAACATATCCAATCCAGATGGGGTTCCTAGCACCAAGTGGTCCCGAGATACGGGCCCCAAAGTCGGGTGAGAAAATATCATTCTCTGCTGCAGAAAAGTTCTTGACATTTTCCAACCCGACTATGGGGCCCCCGTATCTCGGGGACCACTTGGTGATAAGAACCCCTTCTTTAAATGTGTTGTAGTACTAGTTCCACTGGGTTTGCACACCAAATTGGGGTTCCTAGCAACAAGTGGCCCCAAGATACAGGGCCCCAAAGTCGGTCAACTGTGTCCATCTGCAGCAATGTCATTTCGGGACCCTTTGGGTCCAGAGACCCCCAAAGTTGTACACACCCAGTGGGACTAGCACTGCAATATATCCAATATATCCAAAGCTGGGTTCCTAGCACCAAGTGGCCCCAAGATACAGGGCCCCAAACTCAGTTCGGAAAATGTCATTCTCTGCTGCAGAAAAGTGCTTGACATTTTCTGAATCTCTGTATCTCAGGGCCGCTTGGTGCTAGGAACCCCAGCTTTGGATATGTTGTAGTGCTAGTTCCAGTGGGACCTAGCACTGCAACATATCCAAAGCTGGGCGTATTAGCACCAAGTGGCCCTGAGATACGGGGCCCCAAAGTCGATCAACTGTGTCCATCTGCAGCAATGTCATTTCGGGACCCTTTGGGTCCAGAGACCCCAAATTTTGGCTGCAGCTAGGGGGGCATCTAGGAACCCTTAACTACCAAGTTTGAAGTTCAGGGGACCTATGGCTGCAAATGGGCACAGTGAGGCTGCAAATGGCCATTGTTGACCCTCTTTTCCACTTACAGAAGCTGCGCATTTCTCACCCTAGGCTTATACTCGAGTCAATACGTTTTCCCCATTTTTTTGTGGTAAAATTAGGTGCCGCGGCTTATATTCGGGTCGGCTTATACTCGAGTATATATGTTAGTTATTATTAGCTAGTTATTATTTCAGATTTTCGAATTTCAAAATTTCCCAAATTTTCTAATATTTGAAAAAATTAGTTAAAACGCGCTTTTGCTAGTTTGGATATTTCCGAATGAACGAATTTGTTGAAATTCGTTAAAAAATAAAAAAACTATTTGAAACTAATTGCACATATCATACAGCTTTCATAATTTCGGATAAAATTTCTATTTGTTACGTTCACTAACAGCCAAGTTTGAAAGGAAATTCTAATACCTATACCGTATTTATCAGTGTAGAACAGGCGCCCCAAAGTTTAGGAGGGAATATTAAGGAAAAAAACATTTAGGAGGGAAGTTTAACCACTTCAGCACCGGGCCATTTTACACCCTTCCTTACCAGAGCACTTTTTGAGATTCGGCACTGCGTCGCTTTAACTAACAATTGCGCGGTCGTGCGACGTTACACCCGAACAAAATTGACGTCCCTTTTTTCCCACAAATAGAGCTTTCTTTTGGTGGTATTTGATCACCTCTGCGGTTTTTATTTTTTGCGCTATAAACAAAAGAAGAGCGACAATTTTGAAAAAAAAAACAATATTTTTTTACTTTTTGCTATAATAAATATCCAATTTAAAAAAAAAAAAAAAAAATTTTCCTCAGTTCAGGCGATACGTATTCTTCTACATATTTTTGGTAAAAAAAATCGCAATAAGCGTATATTGATCGGTTTGCGCAAAAGTTATAGCGTCTACAAAATAGGGGATAGATTTATTGCATTTTTTTTTTTTACTAGTAATGGCGGCGATCTGCGATTTTTTTTTTTTTCGTGACTGCGACATTGCGGCGGACACTTCGGACACATTTTTGGGACCATTCACATTTACACAGCGATCGTTGCTATAAAATTGCAGTGATTACTGTGTAAATGTGACTGGCAGGGAAGGGGGCGCTGCAGGGGTTAATGTGTTCCCTATATGTGTGATTCTAACTGTGGGGGGAGGGGACTCACAAGGGGAGGAGACCGATCGGTGTACCTCCGTACTGGGATCACACCATCGGCCTCCTCTCCACTGACAGGACGTGGAGCTGTGTGTTTACACACACAGCTCCACGGTCCCGTTGTTTAACGGGCAATCGCGGGTGCCCGGCGGACAACGCGGCCGCCGGGCACTCGCACCGGGCCCCGAGCGACGCCGCGGGCGCGTGCCCCCCAGGCGGCCAGGAATGGGAGGACGTTATATGACGCCCACCCAGGATGGGAGATCCACCTTGTGGGCGTCGTATGACAGTGGGCGGTAGGGAAGTGGTTAAGGAAAAAAACTTACATTTAAATGCCCATCATTGCAGCCTTGCCCAGTGCAGCCTTGATTTAAAATTGGCGCCGAGTGGAGAGGACGAGCGCCGCGTGACAACATACCGAAAGCCACGTGTATTTTCGGCTAGTCTCGGGCCGGCTCCTCTCGCAGTCCCGCCCACCTCCACTGATTGCGAGAGGAGCCGAGCGCCGATAACATACAGAAATCCGAGTTCGGCTAGTCTCGGCTCTGCTCGCAGTCAGGGGCGGGACTGCGAGAGGAGCCGAAAATTGCCGAACTCGGATTTCTTTATGTTGTCGGCGCTCGGCTCCTCTCGCAATCAGTGGAGGTGGGCGGGACTGCGAGAGGAACCGAGACTAGCCGAAAATACACGCGGTATTTGGTATATCGGCTCCGCTCGCTCCCCTCAAAAAAAAATCAGCGGGGATCGGCGTATAACACGCACCCGCGATTTTCCCCTGATTTTAAGGGGAAAGAAGTGCGTGTTATACGCCGATAAATACGGTAATTTAATAGTTATTCTTTCAAATTTTCTTTCTTATATTTTCCTATTTGTCGAATTTACGGACTTTCGAAATTTACAAATTGCGACCATACCGAATGACCCGAAAAACGAAAGAAAAATAAATAAATGAATGAAACGAAAACTAACACATTTTTCGACACAGGTCTATAAGGCAGTGTCGCATTGCAAAAAATGGCCTGGTCAGGAAGGGGGATAAACCTTCCGGGGCTGAAGTGGTTAATTGAACAAGCTGACGTTAGATGCTGATTGGTTGCCATGTACAGCTGCACCAGATTCTGAGTGCTGCTCCAGTTTTAGTAAATCTCCCCCCCCCCAATGAGTCGGGTGTCCCTACTACAGCTGCCAGCTATTTAATCGCTAAGGAAATGGTATTAACATGGATTGCTAATAAGGTAACCAAAGCGCGACCCGCTACATGAATACACGGCTTGTGTTCAGCTCTGCTCAGGGCTCCGGAATTATGAATGTTGAGCTTTTAGACAGCCTGGAGTCTCCTCCACACCTGGCTACTCCAGCTGCATCTTCCTCCTTCAGGGCCCATTCACACATAAAGGGTAACTCCGCTTTCGTGGGTAAAATTTAACCGCTTCCCGACCGCCTCACGCAGATATACTGCGGCAGAATGGCACGGGCAGGCAAAATCACGTACGGGTACGTGGCCCTTTAATTGCCTGCCCGTGGGTCGCGCACGCGTCGCCAGCGGCGCGCTCGCGACCCGGTCGGGAGCTTCGTGACCCCGGCCGCGGGACCAGCGGACCCGATCGCCGCTGGTGTCCCGCGATCGGGTCACAGAGCTGAAGAACGGGGAGAGGTCTGTGTAAACAAACCTCTCCCAGCGCTTCCTACTCTGCCTGTCATTGATCGGCTGTTCCCGGTCATCGGGAAAGCCGATCAATGACGTCAGACGTCAGCCCCGCCCCCTAATGTAAAAAAACACACACACGTCACAGCCCATAACCCCTCCCCGCCCCCTAGTGGTTAACTCTTTCACTGCCAGTGTCATTTATACAGGAATCAATGCATTTAAATAGCATTGATTTCTATATAAATGACAACGGTCCAAAAATGTGTCAAAAATGTCCGATGTGTCCGCCATAATGTCGCAGTCGCAATAAAAATCGCTGATCGCCGCCATTACTAGTAAAAAAAAATATATATTAATAAAAATGCTATAAAACTATCCCCTATTTTGTAAACGCTCTAACTTTTGCGCAAACCAATCAATAATCTCTAATTGCGATTTTTTTTTTACCAAAAATATGTAGAAGAATATGTATCGGCCGAAACTGAGAAAAAAAAATGTTTTTTTTATATATTTTTTGGGGATATTTATTATAGCAAAAAGTAAAAAAATATTGAATTTTTTTTTCAAAATTGTCGCTCTATTTTTGTCGCAAAAAATAAAAACCGCAGGGGCGATCAAATACCACCAAAAGAAAGCTCTATTTTTGGGAAAAAAAGGACACCAATTTTGTTTGGGAGCCACGTCGCACGGCCGCGCAATTGTCAGTTAAAGCAACGCAGTGCCGAATCGCAAAAAGGGGCCTGGTCCTTTGGCTGCAAATTGGTCCGGGGCTGAAGCGGTTAAAAAAACAATTAACCACTTGCCGACCGCCGCACGCCGATATACGTCGGCACAATGGCAGCGGTGGGCAAATGGGCGTACCTGTACGTCCCCTTTTAATTTGCAGGGGCTAGTGGGCGCACCAGCCACGTGCTGCATGACCGTGCCCGCGGATCCCGCGGACTCGATTTTCGCCGGTGTCCCACGATCATCACACGGAGAGGCAGAACGGGGAGATGCCTATGTAAACAAGGCATTTCCCCGTTCTGCCTAGTGACATGACAGAGATCACTGCTTCCTGTCATCAGGAGCAGTGATCACTGTCATGTTGTAGTGAGCCCACCCCCCCCCCCCCCATAGTTAGAATCACTCCCTAGGACACACTTAACCCCTTGATTGCCCCCTAGTGTTTAACCCCTTCCCTGCCAGTGTTATTTACACAGTAATCAGTGCATTTTTATAGCACTGATCGCTGTATAAACGACAGTGGTCCCAAAAAAGTGTCTAAAGTGTCCAATGTGTCCGCCGGAATGTTGCAGTCCCGGTAAAAATTGCAGACTAATAAAAAAAAATAATAATAAAAATGACATAAATCTATCCCCTGTTTTGTAGACGCTATAACTTTTGCGCAAACCAATCAATATACGCTTATTGCGATTTTTTTTAAATTTTTTTTACCAAAAATATGTAGAATAATATATCGGCCTAAACTGAGGGAGAAATTTGTTTTTTTTTTCTTTTCTTTATTTGGTAAATTTTATATAGCAAAAAGTACAAAATATTGTGTGTTTTTTTATTTATTTATTTTTTTTGAAAATTGACGATCTTTTTTTGTTTTATAGAGCAAAAAAATAAAAACCGCAGAAGTGATCAAATACCACCAAAGAAAGCTCTATTTGTGGGGGAAAAAAGTTTGTTTTGGTATCACGTCGCACGACCGCGCAATTGTCAGTTAAAGCGACGCAGTGCCTTATTGAAAAAAAAAATGGCCTTTGTCAGGAAGGGGGCAAATCCTTCCGGGGCTGAACTGGTTAATCCTTATGCTGCTAACATTAGTAAATAGATAGGAAGTTATATTATATTTACATTTCTTCAGTTACTTCCTGGTTTCTGGCCTAGGTCAAAATGATGTCATCAATCCCTGCAGTCTTTATGAAGGGAGGGGCTTTCTCATCTAAGCACACCCTCCTGCCTGCAGGCCTGAGCTTAGATTCCAGGAAATAAATGCTACATGAATCATCTGCCCTTACTCAAGATGGCCGCGGCTAGAAATGCTAGGGGGGTGTCTAACAACATGAATTCTCAACGAAATAAAGCATGGAGACATGGGGGGGGGGGGGGGGGGGTGTGGGGGGGGGGGAGGAGTTTGCTTTGAAATTAAAAAACAAAGTAACCACTTCAGTCTCGGAAATTTTACACCCTTAATGACCAGGCCATTTTTTGCGACACGGCACAGCACTGACAATTGCGCGGTCGTGCGACGCTGTACCCAAATAAGATTTACGTCCTTTTTTCCCCACATATAGAGCTTTCTTTTTGGTGGTATTTGATCACCTCTGCATTTTTTACAATTTTTTGCGCTATAAACAAAAAAAAACAATAACAAAAAAAAAACAATATGTTTTTTACTTTTTGATAATAATAATAATAAATATCCCCCCAAAAAAAATGTCTTCATCAGTTTAGGCCGATACGTATTCTTTTACATGTTTCTGGATAAAAAGAAATCGCAATAAGCGTATATTGATTGGTTTGCGCGAAAGTTATACCGTCTCCAAAATAGGGGATAGATTTATAGCATTTTTTTAATTTTTTTACTAGTAATGGCGGTGATCTGCGATTTTTTTTTTTTTTAGCGGGACTGCGACATTGCGGCAGACAGATCAGACACTTTTTTGGGACCAGTGACATCATTACATTGATCAGAGCTAAAAACAGCCACTGATTACTGTATAAATGACACTGGCAGGGAAGGGGTTAACACTAGGGGGGGCGATCAAGGGGTTAAAGTGGTTGTAAACCCACTTTTTTGACTTTTACCTATAGGCAAGCCTAGAATAAGTTACCTATAGGTAGTGGAAATATCTCCTAAACGTGCGCCGTTTAGGTGATATTTCACTTGTAGTCCGCCGGAAATCTTCACTGCGCATGCTCACAAAAGGAACGAACCTAAAGGCCGTTTCTTCCCTAGCATTTGCTGTAGGTCGCGGCTCCCGTGCGCATGCGCGAGAGTGACGTCACGCGGCTCCGCAAATCACCGAGCCGGAGTCCGCGGCCCCCGAAGGAGGGGGGCAAGAAGATGGACGCTGCCCAGACAAGGGACGTCGCTGGATTCTGTGGAGGTAAGTGGTACATAATGGGCTAGTATGCGATGCATTCTAGCCCATTATGCTTTTCATTTGCAGGCTATACAGGGAGAAGAAGAGGGAAGTAAAACCCATCAGGATTTTACTTCCTCTTTAAGTGTTCCCTAGGGAGGTATTTCTAACTGTGGGGGGAGGGGTCTGACTGGGGAAGGAGAGAGATCGCTGTTACTGATGCACTAGGAACAGCAGATCTGTCTCTACTCCCCTGTCAGAACGGGAATCCGCATTGTTTACATAAGCAGATCCCCGTTCTGCCTCTGCGTTTCACGCAGCCGTGCCAACCTGCCGCAGTATAATGACGCCGGCTGATCAGCAAGCGGTTAAAAACTGCATTTTTTGTATTTACTCGGGTTATCTATGTGTAATATGTACATTCGTTTGATGATCTGAATCATTTAGGTGTGACAAATTAGCAAACAAATAACAAAAATCAGGAAGGGGGAAAATGCATTTTTACAGCATTATAAATATCATTCAGTTATGCCGCGTACACACGGTCGGAATTCTCGTCGGAAAAAGCTCTGATGGTTTTCCCGTCGGAATTCCGATGGAATTTTCGCTCAAACTGTCTTGCCTACACACCAAATTCCGACCGACCGCCAATAACACCGCGGCGTACAACACGTTCGACGGCACTATAAAAGGGAAGTTTAATGCTTCCGAGCATGTGTCGGAATTTTGCGTGTCGGAATTGCATACACACGATCGGAAAATCCGATAGAAAAGTTTTCCGTCTGAAAAATTAAGAACAGGTTCTCAATCCAAAATCCGTCGGAAATTCCAACAGAAAAAGACCAATGGGCGTGCACACGGAAAATCCGTTGAAAAGCTCCCATTGGACTGTTTCCATCGGAAATTCCGACGCGGCATTAGTGTTTGCATCTACTTTAACTGGAATGCAGAGCGGTTCCATAAAATGATATAAATCTGATACGCCTCATACATATGAGATGTATAGAAAAGAGCAGAAGATATTCCAGCACAGAGAACCTCCCACGAGGAGTCTGGATGCATTTATTGAGCTACTGGTTGTGTGTTACAAATACAGAAACTTTGGTGAATTAGTCAGATTTTTTCAACTTGTGATGTTCATGTTCTGTCCCTTTTTTTTTTCTTCTTTTATTTCACAGTTTAAAGACCTCCTCTGCGGAGCTGAAAAAGATTTTAGCCAATGGAGAGGTAAGCTTTGTTCTAGAAGGGAGATCTTTAGCTTTTTCCATGATTTTTTTAATATTTTTTTTACTTTTAATATGCAAAGAAATTCAGCAAAAAATTGTGTAAATGTTAACCATTTCAGCCCCGGGCGATTTTATCCCCTTCCTTACCAGAGCACTTTTTGCGATTCTTCGCTTTAACTGACAATTGCGCGGTTGTGCGACGTTGCACCGAAACAAAATTGACGTCCTTTTTTCCCACAAATAGAGCTTTCTTTTGGTGGTATTTGATCACCTCTGCGGTTTTTATTTTTTGCGCCATAAACAAAAGAAGAGCGACAATTTTGAAAAAAAAAAAAACACAATATTTGTTACTTTTTGCTATAATAAATATCCCATTTTAAAAAAAAAAAAAAAATTTTTTTACTCAGTTTAGGCCGATACGTATTCTTCTACATATTTTTGGTAAAAAAAATCGCAAAAAGCGTTTGATTGGTTTGCGCAAAAGTTATAGCGTTTACAAAATAGGGGATAGATTTATTGCATTTTTATTTATTTTTATTTTTTTTACTAGTATAAAATCTGCGATTTTTTTTTTTTTTCGTGACTGCGACATTGCGGCGGACACTTCGGACACTTTTGACACATTTTTGGGACCATTCACATTTACACAGCGATCGTTGCTATAAAATTGCACTGATTACTGTTTAAATGTGACTGGCAGGGAAGGGGTTAACACTAGGGGGCGCTGCAGGGGTTAATATGTTCCCTATGTGAGTGATTCTAACTGTGGGGGGAGGGGACTCACAAGGGGAGGAGACCGATCGCTGTTCCTCAGTACTTGGAACACACCATCGTTCTCCTCTCCAGTGACAGGACGTGGAGCTGTGTGTTTACACACACAGATCCACAGTCCCGCTGTTTTCCCGGGCAATCGCGGCCGCCGGCACGCGCACCGGGTCCTGAGCGACGCCGCGGGTGTGAGCGCGCGCGCCCCCTAGACGGCCGGGAATAGGAGGACGTCATATGACGTCCACCCAGGATGGGAGATCCACCTTGTGGACGTCATATGACGGTGGGCGCGATTGAAGTGGTTATATAGTTACATAGTAGGTGAGGTTGAAAATAGGGACAAGTCCATCAAGTCCAACCTATGTGTGTGATTATATGTCAGTATTACATTGTATATCCCTGTATGTTGTGGTCGTTCAGGTGCTTATCTAATAGTTTTTTTAAACTATCGATGCCCCCCGCTGAGACCACCGCCTGTGGAAGGGAATTCCACATCCTTGCCGCTCTTACAGTAAAGAACCCTCTATGTAGTTTAAGGTTAAACCTCTTTTCTTCTAATTTTAATGAGTGGCCACGTGTCTTATTAAACTCCCTTCCGCAGAAAAGTTTTCTCCCTATTGTGGACCCCACAGTCCGGTATTTATAAGTTGAAATCATATCCCCTCTCAAGCGTCTCTTCTCCAGAGAGAATAAGTTCAGTGCTCACAACCTTTCCTCATAACTAATATCCTCCAGACCCTTTATTAGCTTTGTCGCCCTTCTTTGTACTCCATTTCCAGTACATCCTTCCTGAGGACTGGTGCCCAGAACTGGACAGCATACTCCAGGTGCGGACGGACCAGAGTCTAGTAGAGCGGGAGAATTAGAGTAAACATCCCTTGTGACAGTAATAAGCATGTGACAGGTACTCTTTATGGTACTTTTTACTTAAAAGTATTCAAAACGCCAAGATCTGCGTTTTTGAATACTTTCTATTTTTTTAAAACTGGCGCCTTTTAAGATGCTAGTAATCCGAGAAGTGACATCATGACATCTCCTCCGGGTTACTTGATCCGAGACACGAACAAAGCAATTGGGTCTCCGGCCAGCCGGCGGACGTGTCGGCTGGTCGCTCGGGGCTCCCCTTCCACTACTTGTGATAAAGCCTGAGTGGCTGCTTAGCCCCATCGGTGGTTATTACAAGAAACCTGACCGTCCACTCCAAAGAATGGTACTGGGGTGATACCTGCAGCTGCAGATCATCCCCCTATTGTGTTCTCCCGATGGGGGGAGGGGCTGCCCCTATTGTGTTCTCTCGACTGGGGGTGGGGGTGCCGCCCCTATTGTGTTCTCCCGACATGGGGGAGCCGCCCCTATTTTGTTCTCCCGACAGGGGGGAACCGCCCCTATTGTGTTCTCCCGACAGGGGGGAACCGCCCCTATTGTGTTCTCCCGACAGGGGGGAACCGCCCCTATTGTGTTCTCCCGACAGGGGGGAGCCGCCCCTATTGTGTTCTCCCGACGTGTGAACCGCCCCTATTGTGTCCTCCCCACTGGCTATTGTGTCCTCCCGATTGGGGGGGGCGCCTCTATTGTGTTCTCCCGACGAGGGGGGGGGAGGCAGCCCTGATTGCGTTCTTCCAATGGGGGGCTCCCCTATTGTTTTCTTATGACGGGGGGAGCCTCCCCTATTGTGTTCTCATGATGGGGTGGGGGCCTCCCCTTTTGTGTTTTCATGACGGGGGGAGCCTCCCCTATTGTGTTCTTACGACGGGGGATGAGAGCCGCCCCTATTGTGTTCTCCTGGCGGCCTTGGCTTTAGGGGGTTATACCAGAATGATGCCCGGGCGGTCAGCTTCCCCCCCCCCCCCCCCCCCTTTTCCGCCGCTCTTACCGGGCCTCCCGTCCCACCGGGAGACCCGATCCTCAATCCACCACTTCCGGCGGCTAGAGACAGACTCGCATGAAGCCGTAAACGGCTTTGTTCCAGTCTTCTCTCTGTAAACATGGAAGTGACGTCACAACGTCACTTCCTGTTTACTCGGCTGCCAATGGCGCCGGTTTTTAAAAAATATACAGTGTTCAAAATCGCAGTTTTCGGTGATCTGAATACTTTGAATTGCAAAGGAGGGATTTGGTGTCTTTTAGCCCCCCCGATCCCTTCATAAAGAGTACCTGTCACAACCTATTACTGTCACAAGGAATGTTTACATTCCTTGTGATAGCAATAAAAGTGATCGAATTTTTTTTTTTTAAACACAATGTAAAAAAATGAAAATAAATGTCCCTGCGAGCTCGCGCAGCAAAGAAAATGCATACGGAAGTCGCGCCCGCATATGTAAAAAGCGTTCAAATCACACATGTGAGGTATCGCCGCGATCGTCAGAGCGAGAGCAATAATTCTAGCACTAGATCTCCTCTGTAACTTTAACCTGGTAACCGTTATTATTTTTTTAAACGTTGCCATATGGAGATTTTTAGGTACTGGAGTTTGTTGCCATTCCACGAGTGTGTGCAATTTTAAAGCATGACATGTTTGGTATCTATTTACTCGGCGTAACATCATCTTTCACATTATACAAAAAAATTGGGCTAACTTTACTGTTTTGCTTTTTTAAAATTCATGAAAGTGTCTTTTTTCCCCCAAAAAGTTGCGTTTAACCGCTTCCCGACCGCCTCATGCCGATGTACGTCGGCAGAATGGCACGGCTAAGCAAAACCACGTACAGGTACGTGGCCCTTTTAAGAGCCTAACCGTGGGCCGCGCAGGCGTCGCCAGCGGCGCGCTCGCGACCCGGTCGGGAGCTCGTGACCACGGTCGTGGGACCAGCGGACCCGATCGCCGCTGGTGTCCTGCGATCGGGTCACAGAGCTGAAGAACGGGGAGAGGTCTGTGTAAACAAACCTCTCCCAGCGCTTCCTACTCTGCCTGTCATTGATCGGCTGTTCCCTGTCATCGGTAACGCCGATCAATGGCGTCAGACGTCAGCCCCGCCCCCTAATGTTAAAAAAGACACACACGTCACAGCCCATAACCCCTCCCCTCCCCTCCCCTTAGTGGTTAACTCTTTCACTGCCAGTGTCATTTATACAGGAATCAATGCATTTAAATAGCACTGATTGCTGTATAAATGACAATGGTCCCAAAAATGTGTCAAAAATGTCCGATGTGTCCGCCATAATGTCCCTGTCACAATAAAAATCGCTGATCGCCGCCATTACTAGTAAAAAAAAAAAATATTCATAAAAATGCTATAAGTCTATCCCCTATTTTGTAAACGCTATAACTTTTGAGCAAACCAATCAATAATCGCTAATTGCGATTTTTTTTTTGTTACCAGAAATATGTAGAAGAATACGTATCGGCCTAAACTGAGGAAAATAATGTTTTTTTATATATTTTTTTGGGGATATTTATTATAGCAAAAAGCCAAAAATATTGCATTTTTTTTCAAAATTGTCGCTCTATTTTTGTTTATAGCGCAAAAAATAAAAACCGCAGGGGTGATCAAATACCACCAAAAGAAAGCTCTATTTGTGGGAAAAAAAAGGACGCCAATTTTGTTTGGGAGCCACGCCGCACGACCGCGCAATTGTCAGTTAAAGCGACGCAGTGCCGAATCGCAAAAAGGGGCCTGGTCCTTTTGGCTGCCAATTGGTCCGGGGGCTGAAGTGGTTAAAAGACCGCCGCACAAATACCGTGTGACATAAAATATTGCAACAATCCCCATTTTATTCTTTAGATCCTCTGCTAAAAAAATATATATATATATATAAATGTTTGGGGGTTCTAAGTAATTTTCTAGCAAAAAAAATACAGATTTTAACTTGTAAACTCCAAATGTCAGAAATAGGCGTAGTCATGAAAGGGTTAAGTTATCTAAGCATATATATATATATATATATATATATATATATATATATATATATATATATATATATATTTTCTGTGTATTTATGTTTATATATGATTCAATGTACAGACAATACATCCCCAATGTTATTAATGGATATCACTGCTTGGAATGACTTTTTTCTAATTTATTGCATATTATATATCTACATAATGACCACACAGAGCCCCGTCCTCTGCAGCCTCTTTACTTGTGTCCTAATAATAAACTCTCTCGGCTCATTCTTAATTAATCATCATAAAACTTTCTAATTGTGTTAGCACAGCTGAAACCTGTTATTTTGTCAGGAAAGCATTTATGAATTGTCTTTTCTTTGGGTTTCCAAGTTTATTCCAAAAGTTTAAAAAAAGGTCAAAATGAAACCATTTCCTTTTAGAAATACAACCGGCTATCATCTTGTAAAATGAAGGTTATTCAATGGGCCGGATTGCCTTGAAATGGAAGATTTTTGTACAGAGGTGCCCATTACTTTTTTAAGGCCCCTTTCACACTGGGGCGTTTTTCAGGCGTTTTTCAGGCGCTTTAGCGTTAAAAAAAGCGCCTGTAAAACGCTTGAAAGAAGCCTCATCTGCAATTCCAATGTGAAAACTCAAGTGCTTTAAGAGCCCTTTCACACTGCCAGCGCCCGAAAAACGCTCGTAAAGCGCCGCTTAAACTAGCGGCGCTTTACCAGCGCTTTTCGAGCGCTAGTGGGGCGCTTTTAACCCCTGCTAGTCGCCAAAAAAGGTTTAAAAGCGCCCACAAAGCGCTGCTGCTACAATCGCTTTTCAGGCGTTTTTCAGGCGCTTCCCATTGATTTCAATAGGAAGAAGCGCTTTAGGAGCCGTGTATTCACCGCTCCAAAAGCGCTGCAAAGAAGCTGTTTACAGGACTTTTTCTGACGCCCCGCCAGCGCAGCGCCTCAGTGTGAAAGCACTCGGGCTTTCACATTGGGATTGCAGTTGCAGCTTCTTTCAGGCGCTTTACAGGCGCTTTTTTAAACGCTAAAGCGCCTGAAAAACGCCTGAAATACGCCCCAGTGTGAAAGGGGTCTAAGAGAAGAGGGAAAACTGGATTGGATAAAGAGAGAAGCGGAGGGCCTAGATGTACAACTGCCCAGAAAGATACACTGTCACCAAAAGTATTGTGACACCTGCCTTTACACACACACAAACTTTAATGGCATCCCAGTCTTAAAGCAGAGTTCCACCCAAAAATGGAATTTCCGCTTTTCGTAATCCCCCCCCCCCCCCTCCTGTGTCACATTTGGCACCTTTCAGGGGGAGGGGGGGCAGATACCGGCATGGGCGTCCGCAGAACTTTTTTCAGGGGGGGGGGGGGGGGGGCATCATTTTAAGGTCACCCATGCTCTGACCCTTTTCGACAATGTCATTATTACATTATCACGGTCTTAAGCCTCATACACACGATCGGACCTTGTACCAACTTTCCCGTGGATTTTTTGTACAAAGGGCATTGGCCCCATGTTGGTATGGCATACACACAGCAGGACTTTTTAGGCAACAAACACGAACGTACTGACGTTTCAACATACTGACGACACTTCAAAAGAGGATGTTCGAATACTCCAGCGCCACCTTTGGTCAACTTCTATATTGTTGTCTGATCTTTTGCATTGGTTCTGAGCATGTGTGTTTGTACTTTGGACAAAGGTCCGATGGTTTTGTGTACACACGGTCGGACTTTGCTCCATCGGACTTTTGTTGGCAGAAAGTTGGTCCGTTCGCACAGCCAACAAAAGTCAGATGAAAACTGAAAAAGTTGGTCCGATGGAGCGTACACACGGTCAGATGTTGGTCCAAAACAGCTAATTTGCATGTTTGTTGTCAAAAAGTCCGATCGTGTGTACGGGCCTATAGACTGCAGACGTAGTACAGGTGGTCAGAGACTGCAGACATTGCACAAGAGACTGTCAGAAACTGCATACTTGGCCCAAGAGACTGTCAAAAAATGCATACATGGCTCAAGAGACTGCGGACATGGCACAAGAGACTGTCAGAAACTGCATACATGTGGGGGGGGGGGGGTGACAGAGAGACACACGGGGGTGGCAAAGAGGAGTGTGACAGAGAGAGACAGAGACAGAGAGAGAGGGGGTGACAGAGAGAGAGAGGGGTGATGGGGGTCATCACTCCTGATCCGATCCCTGATTCCAGGGGGGGGGGGGGGGCACTTTCCCCCCCTTACCCCTACCTGCGGACGCCCATGGATACCTGTCTAATACAGGTATTTTGCTCCCACTTCCGGGCATAGATAGCCAAGCCACCCGCGGGTATCTACTCCACTTCCAGCACCTTCTCCGTCCCCCTCGCTGTCTTCTGGGAGACGCACAGGTCCCAGAAGACAGCAGGGACCAGTGGGACCTTTCAGTTTTGATCCTCAAAACCTGTGCTAGAAAAATGAAAGACAAAACCTAAATGGTTGATAATGGGGTGGAAGTGACCATTTTCAACAAGGGTTCCATAGAATCCTGGTGTTTCTCCACAGGTTGCTAGAGGCTCGTTGGGCTGTGGTTGACTGACCTCCCATTTAAAGGTGCTTGCATAGTTCCGGGGGGCTTGCATAGTTCTGTAGAGACCAGTAATCTACATGCTTACTGCTGTGCACCACTGCTCACATACCTAATGAGTGCTTATTTACAAAGACTGGAGCCCAGCCAAAATTTGATTTCTCGAGCAGCCAATGATATTTTAGGTTTGATCCTCCAAACCTGTAGACACCAGTAATCTACATGCATACTGCTCTGCACCACTGCTCACATACCTAATGAACATGCACCACCGGGCTAATTTACAAAGACTGGTGCCAAGACAAAATTCAATTTCTCGAGCAGCCAATGATATTTCGTGTTTGATCCTCAAAACCTGTGCTAGAAAAATGAAAGACAAAACCTAAATGGTTGATATGGGGTTGAAGTGACCATTTTCAACAAGGGTTGCATAGAATCCTTTACAGGTTGCTAGAGGTTCCTTGGGCTGTGGTTGACTGACCTCCCATTTAATGGTGCTTGCACAGTATCGGGGGGGGGGGGGGGGGGACAATGCCACCTGGTAGAGCCAGCGGCATGACACCATGATCTTTTTAGCTGTCTGTAAGGGTGGCATTCTGAGCATCACTGTAATGCCCCGTACACACGGTCGGAAATTCCGAGCACAAAATCCGTCTGATTTTTTCCGACGGATTTTGTCCGACACTGGTGTTGCATACACACGGTCGGACAAAGTTGTCGGAAAATCCTATCATTCTGAACGTGGTGACGTTCGTTGCATACGACGGAACTCCATAGAGGCTAGTAGCCAATAGCTTTGATCTTGTAATTTGATCTGAGCATGCATGGCACTTTGTCCGTTGGAATTCTCTACACACGATCGGAAAAAGTCTGATAGGACTTTGTTGTCGGAAAATTTGAGAGCAGGATCTCAATTTTTTTCTGTCGGAAATTCCGACCGACAACGGCCGGATTTTCCGACAACATGGTCCGATCGGACATTTTCGGTCTGAATTTCTGACCATGTGTACGGGGCATAAGGGGGTATTCGTCTCACTGACAACCAATGTAAGGTGCATTTTTCCCACTGACCCACAATTGATTGGTTTTACCAGGGGGTGCCCTGAGACGTGGTTGAAATCTCGGCCGGTTCAGCAGGAATTTGTCTATGGCCGGCTTTACACATCCACTGCATCTTTCTATCTATCTATTTTATCCATCTACCAACCAGTATGTGTGTCCCTATCTACAGGAAGCGCAGGTACAGGAGCATTCATTGCTTGGAATCTATATAGTGGCCGCAACACAAAGCAATTCCTATTGCTCCATCTGCCCTCAGCCGAGTCAGGTGTACAGCACATACCTTAGGCTTCTCCTGACCTATTTTTTTGGTGAAGTCTCTGGTCATGACCACATGAATGAGGACAGAATGTGTGGCCCCCATTAGCAATGTCAGCTTGCAGTCATGGAATAACGAGCATAGCACACAGTGATGTCCTCCTGTATAGTGCTGACATATTTTTTTGTTCCACTTGATTGACAGCTGGTTGCTGCTTAAGTGATGGGCAAGGGTCGTGATAAAGTAACTGTGATCATAGTACCGAGTGTGGCCGTCTAATATCGAAAAAGCCACTGAAAAAAAAAAGAGTAATTAAACAAACGTTGGTTATAGTTTTACAGTTGTGAGATTAGCATTGATCCCCCCCCTGTGGAGAAAAGCACCCTGCAACACCGGAGAGGACATTCCCACTGAAGCATCCTTTTGTGCTGGTTTTGCATCTGGCACTTGCAATGTTTATGTAACTATCTCTGGTCCAGCTCCGTTGCCTGTATAAAGCGACGCGTGGGATTTGCGCATATGAGAAGCAGCAGGCTCCCTCTGGCTGCTCTAGGGAGGCAGCTGCCCGATGCTATCAAGCCTGCCTATTAGGATCAATTGGCCAAGACATCTGTGTCACTGCAAATAAAAGGGTCTTATTGATTTCCTAACTGCTGCTCACTTCCCTTCCTTGTTCAGACGCTTGAAATCTTAATTATCTCAACGCCTTCCCTCAGTGACCCCCTCCAAGACTCATCGGCATTTCATGAATCAAGTCGTCATAGTTGAGCATGTCAAGAAGACAATTAAGCCGCCCCTCCTCTCCCCCCCCCCCCCCCTCCTCTGTTCTCCTCCACTTACTAAACACACATCTATCAGACACACTCTCCATTTACTCACCCAGTGGACACTAACTCCGCCGTGTAGAGACCAGTGATCTACATGCTTGCTGATATGCACCACTGCTCACATACCTAATGAACACGCACCACCGGGCTAATTTACAAAGACTGGAGTCAAACAAAAATTTGATTTCTCGAGTAGCCAATGATATTTCAGGTTTGATCCTCAAATCTGTGCGATCAAAATGAAAGACAAAACCTAAAAGGCTGATAGGGGTTAGACCGGCCAATCTCAATGAAAGTTTCATGGGTCCCTGGGGTTCCTCAAGAGGTTGTTAGGGGTTCCTTGAGCTGTGGCTGGTTGACTGACCTTACATTTTTTTGGTGCTTGCATAGTTCTGTCGATTTCTCGAGTAGCCAATGATATTTCAGGTTTGATCCTCAAATCTGTGCGATCAAAATGGAAAGACAAAACCTAAATGGTTGATGGGGGTTAGACCGGGCCAATCACAATGAAAGTTTCATGGGTCCCTGGGGTTCCACAAGAGGTTGTTAGGGGTTCCTTGAGCTGTGGCTGGTTGACTGACCTTCCATTTTTTTTATGCAAAAATGAAAGACAAAACCTAAATGGTTTATAATGGGGTTGAAGTGACCATTTTCAACAAGGGTTCCATAGAATCCTGGGGTTTCTCCACAGGTTGCTAGAGGTTCCTTGGGCTGTGGTTGACTGACCTTCCATTTTTTTGGTGCTTGCATGGTTCTGTAGAGACCAGTAATCTACATGCATACTGCTGTGCACCACTGCTCACATACTTAATGAGTGTGCACCATGGGGCTTATTTACAAAGACTGGCGCCCAGCCAAAATTTGGTTTCTTGAGCAGCCAATGATATTTCAGGTTTGATCCTCAAACATGTACTAGAAAAATGAAAGACGAAACCTAAATGGTTGATATAGGGTTGAAGTGACCATTTTCAACAAGGGTTCCATAGAATCCTTCACAGGTCTCTTGAGCAGCCAATGATATTTCAGGTTTGATCCTCAAATCTGTGCGATCAAAATGAAAGACAAAACCTAAATAGTTGATAATGGGGTGGAAGTGACCATTTTCAACAAGGGTTCCATAGAATCCTGGGGTTTCTCCACAGGTTGCTAGAGGTTCCTTGGGCTGTGGTTGACCGACCTTCCATTTTTTTGGTGCTTGCATAGTTCCCGGGGTACCTGCATAGTTCTGTGTGCACCACTGCTCACATACCTAATGAACAAGCACCGGACTAATTTACAAAGACCAGAGCCAAACAAAAATTTGATTTCTTGAGTAGCCAATGATATTTCAGGTTTGATCCTCAAATCGGTGCGATCAAATACAAAACCTAAATAGTTGATCGGGGTTAGACCGGGCCAATCTCAATGAAAGTTTCATGGGTCCCTGGGGTTCCTCAAGAGGTTGTTAGGAGTTCCTTTAGCTGTGGCTGATTGACTGACCTTCCATTTTTTTGGTGCTTGCATAGTTCCTGGGTGCTTGCATGGTTCTGTAGAGACCAGTGATCTACATGCTTACTGCTGTGCACCACTGCTCACATACCTAATGAGTGCTTATTTACAAAGACTGGAGCCCAGCCAAAATTTGGTTTCTTGAGCAGCCAATGATATTTCAGGTTTGATCCTCAAAACCTATACTAGCAAAATGAAAGACAAAACCTAAATAGTTGATAATGGGGTGGAAGTGACCATTTTCAACAAGGGTTCCATAGAATCCTAGGGTTTCTCCACAGGTTGCTAGAGGTTCCTTGGGCTGTGGTTGACTGACCTTCCATTATTTTGGTGCTTGCATAGTTCCCGGGGTACTTGCATAGTTCTGTAGAGACCAGTAATCTACATGCATACTGCTGTGCGCCACTTCTCACATACCTAATGAACAGGCACCACTGGGCTAATTTACAAAGACTGGAACCAAACAAAAATTTGATTTCTCGAGTAGCTAATGATATTTCAGGTTTGATCCTCAAATCTGTGCGATCAAAATGGAAAGACAAAACCTAAATGGTTGATCGGGGTTAGACCGGGCCAATCTCAATGTAAGTTTCATGGGTCGCTGGGGTTCCTCAAGAGGTTGTTGGGGGTTCCTTGAGCTGTGGCTGGTTGACTGACCTTCCATTTTTTGGTGCTTGCATAGTTCCAGGGTGCTTGCATAGTTCCCGGGGTACTTGCATGGTTCTGTAGAGACCAGTGATCTACATGCTTACTGCTGTCCACCACTCCTCACATACCTCATGAGTGTGCAGAGAGTTATTTACGAAGACTGGAGCCCAGCCAAAATTTGATTTCTTGAGCAGCCAATGATATTTCGGGTTTGATCCTCAAAACCTGTGCTAGCAAAATGAAAGACAAAACCTAAATGGTTGATATGGGGTTGACGTGACCATTTTCATGGGGTTTCTTCACAGGTTGCTAGAGGTTCCTTGGGCTGTGGTTGACTGACCTCCCATTTGATGGTGCTTGCATAGTTCCGGGGACAACGGCACTTAGTAGGGTCAGCAGCATGATGTTTTTAGCTGTCTGTAAGGGTGGCATTCTGACCATCACTGTAAGGGGGTGCCACTGACAACCAATGTAAGGTGCATTTTTCTCACTGACCCACAATGATATGGTTTTACCAGGGGTGACCTGAGACCTGCAAATTATTTTAAGGGTTCCTCTGGAATAAAAAGGTTGAGAAAAGAATCAGTTAGACCAGTGGTCTCCAAACTGTGGCCTGGCGGCCAGATTTGGCCCTTTGCATGCCTTTATGTGGCCCTTGGGGCAACATTCCTCCCACTGATGCCAATGATGGGGCAGTATTTCTCCCATTAATACCAATGATGGGTCACTATTCCTCCCACTGCCGCCAATAATGGGGTGCTATTCCTCCCAGGAATGCAGAAGATGGGGAATTATTCCTCCCACTGATATCAATGATAGGGCAGTATTCCTCCCACTGACTCCAATAATGGGGCACTATTACTCCCACCGATACCAATGATGGGGAACTATTCATCCCACTGATACCAATGATGGGGGACTATTCCTCTCACTGATACCAATGATGGGGAACTATTCCTCCCACTGATACCAATGATGGGGAACTATTCCTCCCACTGATACCAATGATGGGGAACTATTCCTCCCACTGATACCAATGATGGGGAACTATTCCTCCCACTGATACCAATGATGGGGAACTATTCCTCCCACTGATACCAATGATGGGGAACTATTCCTCCCACTGATACCAATGATGGGGAACTATTCCTCCCACTGATACCAATGATGGGGAACTATTCCTACCACTGATACCAATGATGGGGAACTTTTCCTCCCACTAATACCAATGATGGGGCATTATTCCTCCTACCGACCCCAATGATGGGGCACTATTCCCCCCCACTGACACCAATGATAGGGCGCTATTCCTTCCACTGACCACAATGATGGGGCACTATTCCTCCCACTGATACAAATGATGGGGCATCATTCCTCCCACTAATACCAATGATGGGGCACTATTCCTCCCACTGATACCAATGATGGGGCACCATTCCTTCCACTAATACCAATGATGGGGCACTATTCCTCCCACTGATACCAATGATGGGGCACCATTCCTCCCACTAATGCCAATGATGGGGCACTATTCCTCTCATTGATACCGATTGATGAGGTACTGTTCCTCCCACTAACACCAATGATTAAGTATTGTTTACTGCCACCGACGCCGGGGCATTTTTCTATTCCCACAGTCTGGCCCTCCTAAAGCCTGAAGGACAGTAGATTGTCCCTTTTTTGTTTGGGAAGTTTGGAGACCTCTTGGGTTAGACTAACATTTGGTTTGCTTTCATACATTGGGTCCGGAGTCTGCTCAAGCACTAACATCTAGAACAGTGGATCCCAACCTCAGTCCTCAAGTAGCCCCCAACAGGCCATGTTTTGGGAATTTCCTTTTAGACAAAATAGCTGTCATAAAGACAAAGCTATTGCTATTGATTTTTAAGCACCTGTGCCAGGCGAAGGGAAGTCTTGAAAACTTGACCTGTTGGGGGGGGGGGGGGGGTGCTTGAGGACTTGGAAAATGGAAACCACCGCACTAGATGACCCGTGTCTCTTTTGGATTGATGACCGGCATCTAATTGTTGCGATAGGTAAGCCGCCTGCAGCTGTAGGGTTAACATCACTCGTTATTAACCATTAATAGAAAACGAGAAGCCATTGCTCAAGTTAATCAGATATTGACAAGGCAGAAATAGTGCTGCATTGATACAGGTTATGTGGTATAAATATTTATTTCTTTCCTGTCACTCTGGGTGAATACTGGTATTGATCGCTTATTGATAGTGTCAGCACTTGATAGGAAGCATTGTTGTTACTCCGAGGAGAGCCCCCCCCCCCCCTGTTCACTTTAAATTTACTGATTGTGATGTTGTAGGATGCTGAGAGTTCAGCAGAAATGTCATTGGTTTTAGCCGCATCTGATCGCCATCTAATGAACCCGAGTCTGCTGCAATGCATTAGGGTAGTCACAGTATCTTTTGAAAGTACAGTTCAGAATGCTCGTGGCCCACGTGGCATGTTGATGTGCATTTGCAAGGCATGTCAATGAGAGTTTTCTGTGTTTTGTTGTAGGGCCTAGCTTTACAATACAGTAAAAGCACCACATAGCTATAGAACATCAACATATACACAATACTTATCTGTTTGTTATAGGCAATGTTCTTTCTCAATACACATTACTAAAGAATATTTTTTTTCAGTGAACAATATAGGGCCCTGGTGCCCAAACTGGGGCCCTTTTTTCTCTTTTTGTGCAGTCCTCATGGCCCTTGAGGACACTAATCTGTGTTTCCCTATTGCTCCATTATAGCAGTAATTTTTTAGCAGTCATGTAATGTCTCCATTCAATGACTGTCTCCTAAAGAATATTCCCAGTCTCTGACAAGTCCTCTAGCAAGTTAAGTCTTCAAAAGTCTC
Organism: Lithobates sylvaticus; assembly: GCA_028564925.1. Lineage (NCBI taxonomy): Eukaryota > Metazoa > Chordata > Amphibia > Anura > Ranidae > Lithobates > Lithobates sylvaticus. The sequence continues at coordinate 597,209,752 of CM053029.1, forward strand.
TTGCAGTATGGCCACAGTCTCTGACCATCTCTTGTATCATGTCTGCAGTCTCTGACCATCTCTTATATCATGTCTGCAGTCTCTGACCATCTCTTGTATCATGTCTGCAGTCTCTGACCATCTTTTGTATCAGGTCCGCAGTCTCTGACCATCTTTTGTATCAGGTCCGCAGTCTCTGACCAACTCTTGTATCATGTCTGCAGTCTCTGACCAACTCTTGTATCATGTCTGCAGTCTCTAACCAACTCTTGTATCATGTCTGCAGTCTCTGACCATCTCCGGTATCGTGTCTGCAGTAACATTACAAAAGCTTAGTTTTTTCAGTGAACAATATAGGGCTCTGGTGCCCAAACTGGGGCCCTTTTTTCTCTTTTTGTGCAGTTTTCATGGTCCTTGAGAACACTAATCTGTGTTTCCCTATTGCTCCATTATAGCAGTGATTTTTTAGCAGTCTCATGTAATGTCTCCATTCTATGATTGTCTCCTAAAGAATATTCCCAGTCTCCGACAAGTCCTCTAGCAAGTTCAGTCTTCAAAAGTCTCTTGCAGTATGGCCACAGTCTCTGATCATCTCTTGTATCCTGTCTGCAGTCTCTGACCATCTCCTGTATCATGTCTGCAGTCTCTGACCATCTCCTGTATCATGTCTGCAGTCTCTGACCATCTCCTGTATCATGTCTGCAGTCTCTGACCATCTCTTGTATCATATCTGCAGTCTCTGACCATCTTTTGTATCATGTCTGAAGTCTTTTGACCATTTATTGTATCATGTCTGCAGTCTCTGACCATCTTTTGTATCATGTCTGCAGTCTCTGACCATCTTTTGTATCATGTCTGCAGTCTCTGACCATCTCTTGTGTCATATCTGCAGTCTCTGACCATCTCTTGTATCATTTCTGAAGTCTCTGACCATTTCTTGTATCATGTCTGCAGTCTCTGACCATTTCTTGTTTCATGTCTGCAGTCTCTGACCATCTCTTGTGTCATATCTGCAGTCTCTGACCATCTCTTGTATCATGTCTGAAGTCTCTGACCATTTTTTGTATCATGTCTGCAGTCTCTGACCATCTTTTGTATCATGTCTGCAGTCTCAAGAAGAAAGGGCGAATGGCGGAAATAGTGCTAATATTAGTGCCACATCCAAAAAATTTTCAGAAAGAAAGGGGTTCCCCTAGAAGGACTTTAAAGGCAACTATAGAATATTTAGGAATGTACTAAAAATAGCATATTATAATGATAGAATTTTTTTTTTATTAAAGATTGAGCATAATTAAAAAATAAACTGAAACATTGATTAACTGAACGCAGTCAGTTGGGGTCACCATAAAGAGAGCATTTACATGATAACCTCCTTACACCCAACACGTTTCGGAGTAACGTCTATTTCTTCTTCAGGGGTGCAAGAAAAGGAGGAATTCATCTAAAACATAAAACGTACAATAAATATTCAATATTGCAACATCCATCTGTATGAAATACGTACAAACATATTGGGTTTTTTTTATATAGAAAAAAGATAATACACTTACATATTGGCAATAGGTGAAAAGTTTTCAATGTTTCAATCATTTAACATTTAAAATCTGTGAGCAGAAACAGCAAATGGCAGGTGTGCCGATCAGGGTATTGTCTTGGGGCATTTAGAGGGCGACAGAAACATCTAGTAGAGATACTTTTAGGTTGAAATCCTCAGATAATTTTAGAGATGTTCCCCACACCTCAGAATGAGGGACCAGCCAAAGGAATATGCTGGAGCCGGGTAAGGAGACCTCTGGAGGTAAACATAAATAACAATATTGTAACTACTGCTTTAATTGGAAACAGTGTTATAGTACAGTAAGCAATTGAGAGATGTGTGTTTAAAAAATTGCTTACTGTACTATAACACTGTTTCCAATTGAAGCAGTAGTTACAATATTGTTATTTATAATATTGTTATTTATGTTGTAAAAAAATTTTTTTTCCGCAGTTTAGGCCGATATGTATTCTACATATTTTTGGTAAAATCGCAATAAGCGTATATTGATTGATTTGCCCAAAAGTTATAGCGTCTACAAAATAGGGGATAGATTTATGGAATTTTTATTATTATTTTTTTTTTTTACTAGTAATGGTGGCGATCTGCAATTTTTATCGTGACTGCGACATTATGGCGGACACTTTTGACACATTTTTGGGACGATTGACAATTGTACAGCGATCAGTGCTATAAAAATGCACTGATTACTGTGTAAATGTCACTGGCAGGAAAGGGGTTACCACTAGGGGGGCGATCAAGGGGTTAACTGTGTTTAACTGACTGTGTGTTCTAACTGAAGGGGGAGGGGACTGACTATAGGAGATGACAGATCGTGGTTCCTAGCTATTAGGAACTCACGATCTGTCACTCCTCTCAAACTCCACCGAAGACCCCATCGCCACCACCTGCATCAACCAACTGGAAGACCTAGGGCTTCAACAACTAGTAAAGGCTCCCACACATGGGTCGAGTCACGTTCTGAACCTCATCTTCAAGCAAAATATGGACATCAACTTACTAGACAACATATCGCTACAATGGACAGACCACCACTCTATCAAATTTGAAATCACCACTAACATCACCCTCCAAAAAACAAATCCGGCGGCAACAACACATTGGATTAGATCACAGAAGAAACTACACTCGGAAATCTTCAAAACCACACTAACAAACAAAATGGCAACACTAAATCAAAACCACTCAACAGAATGAACACTCAACCTCGTAAACAAGGCACTACTACAAACAGCAGACGCAGTCGCCCCCCGAAACATCGAGCACCCATTCGCAAGAAAAATTCTGGATGGTTTAATGGCACTCTTACTCTACTGAAACGGGAACACAGAAGAGCTGAAAGAGCCTGGAGAAGAAACACTACAAAGAAAAATCACACAAACTACAGAATACTCACCAAGAAGTATGATAAAGCAATTTTCACAGCAAAAAAAGAACATGTCTCAAACACCCTCTCAAAAGCCTTAAACCGGCCACGGGAACTTTTCTGGCCCCCACTATTACACACATAGTAAATCAGTCGTTCAAAGAAGGGTTGGTTCCTATTTCCCTCAAGCAAGGCATCGTCAAACCACTGCTAAAGAAACCCAACCTCGACCCCAAAGATCCGAACAATCGCAGACCGGTAACAAGCCTGAACACCATTTCCAAGATTATGGAGAAAGCAGTAGTGCAACAGCTTCAACTTCACCTGGACACACACAAGCTCTTGGACCCACTACAATCAGGTTTCCGACCAGGCCATGGCACAGAAACGACACTTCTGATAATATGGGATGACGCCCTAGAAACAGTGGATGATGGAGAATCGTGTCTTCTGGTACTGCTGGATCTTAGTGCAGCGTTCGACACAGTGGACCACAACACTCTTCTCAGCCGCCTCAAGGAAGTGGCAGGAGTCACAGATGGAGATCTGCCATGGTTCGCTTCCTTCTTAGGAAACTGGTCACAAACAGTGAAACTAGGAGCCTTCACTTCAGAAACCCGGGCAATTACTTATAGAGTCCCTCAAGGATCACCATTGTCACCAGTACTCTTCAACATTTACATCCGGCCACTCTTCAAAATTATTAGCAAATCGATCGGATCTATGCTTCCAATCATACGCGGACGACACCCAACTGTACTTCCGTATTACCGGACAAAAAGACCAATACCAAGAACTAGGAAAATGTCTCGCATTGATAGATGACTGTGGCTGACCACTAGCTCCCTCAAACTAAATGGATCGAAAACAGAACTGCTGCTCCTCGACGCAAACCGAAGGAAAAAAACGAAGACCCCATGGACACCACCAACCATCCTTGGACAGACCATCCCCCCAAGCACCAAAGCCAAAAGCCTCGGAGTCATCTTTTATTCAGAGATGACCATGGAGGCGCAAATAGGATCAGTAATCGGCGGATCCCATCATCCCCTCCGCATGCTTCGCAGACTCATCCGATTCATTCCAGAAAAGGAGAAAGCAGTAGTAGTAGGAACTATCATCAATTCACGTCTCGACTACGCAAACTCCCTCTACATAGGACTACCGGATTACCAGATTGCACACCTTCATTCGTCCAAAACACAGCAGCGAGACTAGTCACCGGAAAGAAACCCTGGGAATCCATCTCTCCATCCCTAAGGTCTCTTCATTGGCTCACGGTAAAAGATAGGATCACATTCAAGACCCTCTGCCTCACCCACAAATGTACACAAGGAAATGCTCCTCAATACCTTTTGTGAGAAAATAGAAAAATACATACCAAATCGCAGCCTTCGATCAACAAACCAAAATCGCCTTCTCATCCCCAAAGCCCGCTACAAATCGAAGGGAGAACAAAGATTCGCAGTACAGGGACCTCGGCTATGGAACGCTCTACCAAACAACATCCGCTTGGAAGAAAACCATCAGGCCTTCAGGAAAAAACTCAAGACCCACCTCTTCTAATATCGCAGGAAAACAAGGACAGACAAGCGCCTTGAGGCGATTCAGTTCGCATTTGCAGCGCTATACAAATCATTCAGAACAGAACAGGGATTTGTATGTTTACACACACACACACACGTCTCTGTTCTGCCTCTCGTGCCCACGATAGCTTGTGGCAGGCGGTTATCGCGACCGCCGGTCACGAGCATCGGCACCCCTGCAGTGCAGATTTTTCTTGTATGAAAATCGTACGTAAACGGTACACATTAACCACTTGTCGACCAGCCGCCGTTATACTGCAGCAGGTTGGCACGACTCCGCGAGCCGTCGTAGCTGTACATTGGCTCCTTAAAGTGGGATATTTTTCTTGTATGACAATCGTACGAAAACGGTACACATTCCTCAGTGTGCGCGCGATTGCTATCCCGCTTTAAGGAGCCGACATACAGCTACTGCGGCTTGCGGGGTCGTGCCAACCAGCCGCAGTATAATGGCGGTGGCTGGTTGGCAAGTTGTTAATGTGTACCGTTTTTGTACGATTTTCATAAAAAATCTGAAAAGAAAGACTGTGTATGATCAGAAACAACAAAAAAAAGCCATTGACGTTCGAGAATTTTCGTAAGAATTTTTGAAAGAATTTTCTTTCATCTGTTCCAATTTGTTGTGAAACATCGAGAAAAATCAGACGAATGTTCGCTCGATTTTCTTAGTGTGTACCCTACTTCAGTGTCACTGGTTCCTAAAAAGTATCAGATTGTCTGTCTGTCGCAATATCGATGTCTGGCTATAAGTCGCTGATCACTGCCATTACTAGTTAAAAAAAAAAAAATATCCCATAGTTTTTAGATGCTAAAGCTTTTGCGCCAACCAATCAATATACGCTTATTGGGATTTTTTTTTACCAAAAATATGTAGAAGAATACATATCGGCCTAAACTGATAGACATTTTTTTTTTATTATTTTTTTTTTTAATTGGATATATTTTATAGCAGAAAGTAAAAATTATTTTTTTCAGAATTGTCAGCCTTTTTTTGTTTATAGCACAAAAAAAAAACAACGCAGAGGTGATCAAATACCACCAAAAAAAAGACATACATTTTATTTTGGCAAAGCATTGCACGACCGCGCAATTGTCAGTTAAAGCGACGCAGTGCCGTATCGCAAAAAGTGCTCTAGTCCTTGAGCAGCCAAATCTAAGTGGTTAAATGAAAATCGCTTCGTTCTGTTCCCGTACGAGAATTCGCAATCGGCTGTCGAAAGTTGTGTTCACACAATACGAAAATTGTACGAAAATTCTTTGGACGAAATTGCCAGTTAAAGTAATGCAGTGCCGTATCGCGAAAAATGTCCTGGTCATGAAGGAGGGGTAAATCTTCCGGGCGGCAAGTGGTTATTTTGGGAAAAAACTTGTACATAATGCAATGAAACCTGTTTAATGCGTCTGGGATTCCATTGGACTAGCAGGTCGGGAGGGCAGGAAAAAATGTTCTGGGTATCAATTTTACCAAAATTTTCGTAGAAATGTTCAAGCAAAAAAATTTGTGTAGCCAGTTCGAGTTGACTGAATTTTGGGAAATTCGATCAGAAGCGAGCTGCTATGGCAGATTATTGGTCTGTGTGTGGAAACCTTTAGTTATGCCAGACGATTCATGCAATGTACGACGACTGCTGGTTATTTGCATACCTAAAAATGTTATTTTCGCAACAAAATCTCAAGCTGTGATTTTTGCACTCGGAGATATTGGTTCATGCGGCATTACCTCTCTCTTTATAGTAGAATTATGATGGTTTATGATGCATGTTTCAGGGCGGGCTGTTTTGCACACATAAACCTCACCGTTAACCTTCAGATTCTTGATGGAACGCGCATTAAACAGGCCTCTCCGTAGTGTCCACCGGAGTCGCTGAAGATCCCCCCCCCCCCCCCCACATCTTCCCTCCCCTGTTGTGACCCTCCGCACCTCGGATATATCATCCCATCCTGACACCTTTTATCAAACTTTAATGAAATGACCCAGGCAAACAAATTGTCATTAAACTTTCCATCACTCTGTCCCTTGGTATCACCTTTTATAAATTGGACGGCAAATGTTGTATTGATCTTGCTGTTCTTGCAGCTGAACTTGAAATGACCTGGGCTGGTGTTGTTTATGGCCCCAAGTTGCTTTTCCCTGACACTTTACATCCAAAGCTTGACACTCTCTTCCTCCGTCACTCATTTCCCACTCTCGTCTCCCGATATTCTCTCCCCATCGCAGAGTGAGTCTCTGTATACTTCCCTGTCTTGTCAATCGCCCCCCCCCCCCCCCCAACAAACACGCCATTTCTCCAATCCTCTGTCTTCTTATATTTGACAGTTTATTTCTTTGAATTTTCACCTCAATTCTTCCCGTATCGCTGATCATTCTATCTTCATACTTCTCCTTTATCGTCTCCTACTCTCTTCTTCTCTGTATCTCTGACTCTCTCACCCCCCCCCCATTTTGTTTTTAATTTTCTTTCTTTCACTGTATTCACAATTTTTTGGCCTTTCTCTCTGATTGTTACAATGTCTGCTCTTTGGAAGTCTCTCTTCACTGCTGTCTCTCCACTCCCTCTTCACTCATTTCCTCCTCACTCATTCCCTCCTCACTCCTTCCTTCACCCTTTTTATCCTCACTCTCACCTTCCATTCTTCTCTCTCTCCCCCTCTCTCCCTTTCCCCTCTCTCTCCCCCTCTCTCTCCCCCTCTCTCTCTCTCCCTCTCTCTCTCTCTCTCCCCCCCCTCTCTCTCTCTCTCTCTCTCTCCCCCCAACCCTCTCTACTACACACCATCTCTACTACACACCATCTCTACTACCCACCTCTCTACTTCTCTCCCACCCTCTCCACTACCCACCTGCTCTACTTTTGTCCCACCCTTTCTACCCCCCCCCCCACCCTATTTCCCTCTCATTCTATTTTGCACTCCCTCTACATCCCTCCTATTCTCCCCCCGCCTTATTTAATTTGTCCCCATCCACCCTATCTACATCCCTTCCCACTCCCCTGCCCACCCTCTCTACTTCCCTTCCCACTCTCCTTCCCAACCTCTCTACTTCCCTTCTCACTCTCCTGCCCACCCTCTCTACTTCCCTTCCCACTCTCCTGCCCACCCTCTCTACTTCCCTTCCTACTCTCCTGCCCACCCTCTCTACTTCCATTCCCACTCTCCTGCCCACCCTCTCTACTTCCCTTCCCACTCTCTTACTCACCTTCTCTAATTCCATCCCACTCTCTCGGACTGGCTCTACTTCCTTTCTATTCTCTCCCCCGCCCTCTCTACTTTCCCCCCACTCTCTCTACTCCTGTCCTGGATTCTCTATCTCCACCCTGCTCTCTTCCCACCCTCTCTCTCCCTCTTTCCTCCCATTCTCGCACCTGCCCATTCTACTTCCCTCCCACTCTCTCTCCTAACCTCTCTGCTTCCCTCCTACCCTCAGTACTTCCATCCCCCACTCTCTTCAATCCTCTCTACTTCCCTCCCACTCTTTCGCTCACCTTCTCTACTTCCCTCCCACTCTGTCTCCAACCGCCTCTACTTCCATCCTATTCTCTCCTTCACCCTCACTACTTCCCTACCACTCTCTCTCAGACACATCCTACTTGCCAAATATTCTCCCCCCCCCCAACCTCTCTACTCCCCCCCCCCACGCTCTCTAATTCCCTCCTGATTTCTCTACTTCCATCCTGCTCACTATTCTGCCCTCTCCATTTTCCTCCCATTCTCTCACCTGTCCATTCTACTTCCCTCCCTCTACTCTTTCCCACCCTCAGTAAGTCTCTTGCACTCTCCCTGCTTCCCTCCCACTCTTCCTCCTAACCTCTCTACCTCCTTTCCAATCTCTCTGCCTCAATCCCACTCTCTCTCCCATCTTCTCTACTTTCCTCCCCACTCTACTCTACTTCACACCCCACTCTCCACCTCACCCTCTCTACTTTCCTCCCACTCTCTCACTCACCTTCTCTTCTTCCCTACCGCTCTCACTCACCTTCTCTAATTCCACCACACTCTCTGGACCTCTCCACTTCCCTCCTAGTCTCTCCCCCACCCTCACTACTTTCCACCAACTCTCTACTTCCCTCCTGATTTCTCTAGTTGCACCCCGCTCTCTCTTCTGCCCTCTCCACTTCCCTCCCATTCTCTCACCTGCCTATTCTATTTCCCTCCCACCCTCTCTACTTCTCTCCCACTCTCTTTGCCACCCATAGTACTTTAATCCCCCTCTCTCTCTCTCTCCCATTCTCTGTATTTCCCTCCCACTTTCCAGCCCACCCTCTCTACATCCCTCCCACTCTCCGGCCCACCCTCTCTACATCCCTCCCACTCTCCGGCCCACCCTCTCTACTTTCCTCCCCACTCTCCGGCCCACCCTCTCTACTTTCCTCCCCACTCTCCGGCCCACCCTCTCTACTTTCCTCCCCACTCTCTGGCCCACCCTCTCTACTTTCCTCCCCACTCTCTGGCCCACCCTCTCTACTTTCCTCCCCACTCTCTGGCCCACCCTCTCTACGTTCCTCCCCACTCTCTGGCCCACCCTCTCTACGTTCCTCCTCACTCTCCGGCCCACCCTCTTTAAGTTCCTCTGACTCTCTCACTCACCTTATCTACCTCCTTACCACTCTGTCTACTTCCAGAATAATCTCCCCCCACCCTCTCTACTTTCCCCCTCACTTTCCCTCCTGCTCATTCTTCTGCCCTATCCTCTCCCTCCCATTCTCTCACCTGCCCATTTTACTACCCTTCCACTCTCTCACTCACTCTCTTCTTCTCTCCTACTTTCTCGCTCACCTTCTGCACAATAAACTTTAGATTTTCCAAAACTATGCAATTTAAGGATCTACGTAAATTGTCCAAGAAACCTTTTGTCCAATCAGGCAGGTCGTTGCACTAAATAGTTGTTGGTAGATCTAAGGTCTTGTTTACACATGCAGCAAGGAGGTGATAAAAACAGGCAGTCGAGCCACAGTTTTAACGCCCTGCCCGTCCACTTTAAATATGAGGGTTGTACAGTGCATTGCTTTGTGGCCATCGTAAATTTAACTCTGTATATTGAGTTCGACAAGTGGGAATGCCTGTCAAACTAGTCCATTGAAGTAAATGGGACTACACTGCATCTGTGAGCCAAACTCTTGGCTCGTGGCTGTGGTGCTCTAAAAACATAAACAATCCCCCTTGTAACACCTTTCTATTTATTCCCTTATTTTATCTCTGGCTATAGTATTTGCACTTTTTTAGCTCCTCTAATATTTAGGTGCCATTTGATGAACTTGTTGCATTTTTGGCCTTTTGTGTCTAAATATTAGATTTTTAGAGTGTAAGCTCTTAGGAGCAGGGCCCTCCTAATCCTATTGGATCAAATTGTATTGTACCTTTACTGTTTGTCTTTATATTGTAAAGCACTGCACTGCACTATTGGTGCTATATTATAAAGTATGATCATTTTGCTTTATTCGTTTTTAGTTATGTCGATCTATGCAGTTCCTGTCTACTTATCTGCAGATGGACACAAAGCTGACTGTTTATCTTTTCCTTTTATCTGTAGATTAATGAACTTGACATTCAGAATCGTGACATTCTAGGTCACGGAAATGGTGGAACTGTGTATAAGTGAGTATATGTTCTTTCTTACATATATGCAAGATGCTTTGTTACATGGTTACATAGTAGGCGAGATTGAAAAAAGTCCATCAAGTCCAACCTATGTGTGTGATTTTATGTCAGTATCACATTGTATATCCCTGTATGTTGTGGTCGCTCAGGTGCTTATCTAATAGTTTTTTTAATTCATCGATGCCCCCCGTTGAGACCACCGCCTGTGGAAGAAAAATCCTACATCCTTACCACTCTTACCGTAAAGAACCCTCTACGCAGCTTAAGGTTAAACCGCTTTTCTTCTAATTTTAGTGAATGGCCACGTGTCTTATTAAATTCCCTTTCGTGGAAAAGTTTTATCCCTATTGTGGGGTCACCAGTACGGTATTTGTACATTGAAATCCTCTTCTCCAGAGAGAACAAGTTTAGTGCTCACAACCTTTCCTCATAACTAATATCCTCCAGACCCTTTATTCATTTTGTTGCCCTTCTCTGGACTCTCCAGTTCCAGTACATCCTTCCTGAGGACTGGTGCCCAGAACTGGACAGCATAGTCCAGGTGAGGCCAGACCAGAGTCTTGTAGAGCGGGAGAATTATTGTTTTATTTCTGGAGTTGATCTTCTTTTTAATGCCAATATTCTGTTTGCTTTGTTAGCAGCAGCTTGGCATTGCTGAGCCTATCATCTACTAGGACCTCCAGGTCCTTTTCCATCTTGGATTTCCCCAGAGGTTCTCCCCCCAGTCTATAGATTGCATTCATATTTTTGCCACCCAAATGCATTATTTTACATTTTTCTACATTAAACCTCATTGCTATGTAGTTGCCCACCCCATTAATTTGTTCAGAACTTCTTGCAAGGTTTCCACATCCTGTGGAGAAGTTATTGCCCTGCTTAGCTTAGTATCGTCCGCAAATACAGAGATTGAACTGTTTACCCCATCCCCATCCTCCAGGTCATTTATGCATACATTAAATAGGATTGGTCCCAGCACAGAACCCTGGGGGACCCCACTACCCACCCCTGACCATTCCGAGTACTCCCCATTTATCACCACCCTCTGAACTCGCCCTTGTAGCCAGTTTTCAATCCATGTCCTCACCCTATGGTCCATGCCAACGCACCTTATTTTGTACAGTAAACATTTAAGGGGAACTGTGTCAAATTCTTTTGCAAAATCCAGATACACCACGTCTACGGGCCTTCCTTTATCTAGATGGCAACTCACCTCCTCATAGAATGTTTGTTTTTTGTTTTTTTAATTCCTTTATTTCAAAGTAAATTGCATATCAGCTGGTACCATTCCAGTCAGTAAACTGTTCAGTAAAAATTAGGAACAATTGTCCGCCAATGACTGAGTTCCTTAAAGTGGTTGTGCACACATTTCATTTAGTAAATCTCTTTGCCTTCCAAATCAGGCAAAGAGTACTAATGAAACCCAAGATTTCTGCAATGAATTATCAGATTTTTTCATCAATAAAATCGACAACATCAGGAAAACAATTGGTCAGAAAAAGACATCCGACGGCAGTCAACCAGAGCAAAAAGTCGATATCGACACAAACATCCCACAACCACCAAAGTTTTCTCTGATCCCAATTACCACGGATACTACTAAAAACATCATCAAAAATCTCAGAGACAGCACATCCTCCATTGACATCATCCCCACAAAACTCCTGAAAGAATGCTCCGACATCCTGGCTCCCACCATAACGCACCTCATAAATCAATCGTTCAAAGAAGGGATTGTTCCAGGCGCCCTCAAACAAGGCACCATCAAACCCCTGCTAAAGAAACCCAACCTCGACCCACGGGACCCCAACCACCGCAGACCGATAACAAGCTTGAAAAACATCTCCAAGATTATGGAGAAAGCGGTAGTACAACAGATACAACGCCACCTGGACACACACACACACTCCTGGACCCGTTACAATCAGGATTCCGCCCAGGCCATGGGACAGAAACCGCACTCCTGAAGATATGGGACGATGCCCTCGAAGCAGCGGATGGCGGAGATTCATGTCTCCTGGTACTATTGGACCTCAGTGCAGCGTTTGATACTGTGGACCACAATACTCTACTCATCCGCCTCACAGAAGTAGCAGGAGTCACTGGCTCAGATCTGCAATGGTTCGCATCCTTCCTAGGAAATCGCTCTCAGACAGTGAAACTAGGAGGTTTCACCTCTGAAACCCGGGCAATCTCCTGTGGAGTCCCTCAAGGATCACCCTTGTCGCCAGTGCTCTTCAACATCTACATTCGTCCACTCCTCAAAATCATGAGAAGATCAGACCTCTGCTTCCACTCATACGCCGACGACACTCAATTATATTTTCGTATCACCGGACAAAAAGACCATCATCAGCAATTAGGAAAATGCCTCACTATGATAGACGACTGGATGACTACTAGCTCCCTCAAACTTAATGAATCAAAAACAGAACTTCTTATTCTACATGCAAATCATAACCCCCGAACCAAGATCCCTTGGACACCTCCTACCATCTTTGGACAGACCATCGCCCCAAGGACCAAGGCTGAGAGTCTCGGAGTCATTTTTGACTCAGAAATGTCAATGGATGCCCAAATAGGAGCAGTGGTCAGTGGTTCTCACCATCTGCTCCGCCTGCTACGCAGACTCCTCCCCTTCATTCCAAAAGAGGACAAAGCAGTGGTAGTTGGAACGATCATCAATTCTCGACTCGACTATGCTAACTCCCTTTACATAGGATTACCCCAATATCAACTTGCGCGCTTACAACTTATCCAAAACACAGCGGCAAGGCTGATAACAGGAAAAAAACCCTGGGAATCCATCTCCCCTTCCCTGAGGAACCTACATTGGCTAAATGTAAGGAGTCGGGTCGCATTCAAGACCCTCTGCCTCACCCACAAATGCGCACATGGAAACGCCCCGCAATACCTTCGCGAGAAAATAAAACACTACACACCGAATCGCAGTCTTCGATCGGCTAATCAAAATCTTCTCCTCATTCCCAAATCCCGCTACAAATCAAAGGGGGAACGGAGATTCGCTGTCCAAGGTCCACGGCTATGGAACGCTCTACCAACCGACATTCGCATGGAAGAAAACCATCAGGCCTTCAGGAAGAAACTCAAGACCCACCTCTTCTAGAAGCTCGACAACCAAATGCCAATACAGCGCCTTGAGGCGATTCAGTTCGCATTGTAGCGCTATACAAGTTATTCATTCATTCATTCATTCATAACAAAAATAGAACATTTCTCCTCATAGAATGTTAATAGATTGGTTTGGCAAGAACAATTCTTCATGGTTCATCTTCAATGATTACTGCTAATGATACCGTTCTCATTACTAAAATCTTGTATATAGTCCCTTATCATCCCCTCCAAGAGCTTACATACTATTGATGTTAGGCTAACTGGTCTGTAACTCCCAGGGATGTATCTTGGCCCTTTTTAAATATTGGTCCTACATTGGCTTTTCTCCAATCAGCTGGTACCATTCCAGTCAGTAAACTGTTCAGTAAAAATTAGGAACAATTGTCCGCCAATGACTGAGTTCCTTAAAGTGGTTGTGCACACATTTCATTTAGTAAATCTCTTTGCCTTCCAAATCAGGCAAAGAGTACTAAATGAAGTGTGTTTTTTTTTTTTCCACTTACCTTGTAATCGCTGACTTCCTTTCCTCTGTCTCTGCGGCGGTGGGCGGGGTCTCTGTGTCGATCGTCGTCACGCCGCACTGTCTCCTGGGATCTGGTGTCATTGATCCCAGGAGTCAGTGCGGACATCTTCCGAAATCTCGCGAGATGTCAGCCACATCTTCCGAAATCTCGCAAATCAACCCTTAAATGAGAAGCTGCAAAGTGATGAGCTCATCTCCTTGCCAGTCTGCCCTCTCCTCCTATGAGCATGCTCCTTGTTAGCACATGAACTGATTGGCTTCCTGCACTGCTTCTTCCTTTCCCCTTCTGAACCCTGCTGTACAGCAGCTCTCCTCCGCTCTCTCTCTCTTCTCACATTGGCTCCCGCTGCTGTCAGTCAAATCCTGTGAGGCGGGAGCAGGGCCAAGCCATGCTGTGTGTGTCTATAAACGCACACAGCCCTGGCTTGCTATGGGTACATTTAGAGAAGAGGAGAATCGGGGAGTGCCAGCGGTAAACCCCAGAAGAGGAGGCTCGGGGCTGCTCTGTGCAAAACCATTATACAGAGTAGGTGAGTATAACTACATTTGTTATTTATTGAAATGTATTAATATTTTAACCCCTTCCCGACCAGCCGCCACAGTTCTACTGGGGCAGGTTGGCTCCCCTGGGAGAACCGTCGTAGCTGTACGTTGGTCCGCCTTTTGACCACTAGGGGGGGCGCGCATCGCGGCGATCGATGGAGCGGTGTGTCAGTCTGACACACCGCTACACTGATCTCGGTAAAGAGCCTCCGGCGGAGGCTCTATACCACATGATCAGCCATGTCCAATCACGGCTGATCACGATGTCAACAGGAAAAGCCGGTGAGCCCTCCCTCAGATGCCCACACTGGACCACCAGGGACTCCACTAGGACCACCGGGGAAGTGGGCAACATGTGGATGGCCAGGTATGTACCCCCTGGCCATCCACATGTGCAAATGATGCCCAATCTGTGCCAGTCAGTGCCCACAAATGGGCACTGACTAGCACCATCATGTAACAATATAAATCAGTAATGCCCAGCAATGCCACCCATCAGTAATGCCCAGCAATTCCACCTATTTGTGCCGCCTATAAGTGCCCATCAGTGCCGCCTATAAGTGCCTAGCAGTGCCGCCTATGAGTCCCCATCAGTGCCACCTATCAGTGCCCATCAGTGCTGCATAACAGTGCCACCTATCAGTGCCACCTATCAGTGCCCATCAGTGCCGCCGAAAAACTACTTGCGCAAAAAATAAAAATCGCAGAGGTGATCAAATACCACCAAAAGAAAGTTCTATTTGTGGGAACAAAATTCTAAAAATTCTGTTTGGGTTCAGTTTTGCATGACCGCGCAATTGTCATTCAAAGTGCGACAGCGCTGAAAGCTGAAAATTGGTCTGGGCAGGAAGGTGTCTAATGCCGCGTACAAACGGTCGGAATTTCCGATGGAAACAGTCCGATGGGAGCTTTTCAACGGATTTTCCGACCGTGTGTATGCCCATCGGTCTTTTTCTGTCGGAATTTCCGACGGACTTTGGATTGAGAACCTGTTCTCAATTTTTCCGACGAAAAACCTTTCTATCGGACTTTCCCATCGTGTGTATGCAATTCCGACACGCAAAATTCCGACGCATGCTCGGAAACAATTCGACGAATGCTCGGAAGCATTAAACTTCCCTTTTATAGTGCCGTCGAACGTGTTGTATGCTGCGGTGTTACTGACCGTCGGAATTTGGTGTGACCGTGTGTAGGCAAGACAGTTTGAGCGAAATTCCGTCGGAATTCCGACGGGAAAATCATCAGAGCTTTTTCCGACGAGAATTCCGACCGTGTGTACGCGGCATTAGTGCCCCCCCCCCCCCCCCCCCCCCCCCCCCCGGTATTGAAGTGGTTAAAATGCAAATCAGTTTATAACTTTTTTGAAATGCGTTTTTCTGGATATAAGCGACCAATAAAATTATAGACTGATTGTTTCTTTGTGGGCAAACGTACAAAAAAAAGGGGGATGTGTATGTCCGTTTACAATGAAGATATTCTACGCTTCTCCATATTTCATTTTCTTGTTTCTATTTGAATTGTCCGGGTTGCTGCAGGTTTCCTTCATTACTGGAATGGCCATAGGGCTGAGATCTATTTATGTGACCCGGCACTATATACACCGTTAAGCACACGCATGTACCGCGGCTCGCAGTGTTAATCCAGACTCAGCAGGTTTTTGCTGAAATATGGCAGCCGCGTATTGATTTTTTTTTTTTTTTTTTCCTGAACTCAATAGGATGAAAACTTGTTTGTGTAGCAATATCGGTTTGTCCAGGACCCTGAAACAATCCTCTCCACGCAGTGTAATCACCCGTCTGCTTCTCGGGGATAATAACATTTCTGTAAAGAAATAAAGCTGATAGGTAGACCCTTTTTTCATCTGGATTTCCGGGGGGCATTCCCGGCAGCCCCCTTCAAGCCTCTTCTGTTAACTCTTCTATAGCCGTATCCGAGCACCACTTTTATAGGCTTGTGAATCATATGAGACTTAACCCCTTCAATACCGGGGGGCACTTAAACACCTTCCTGCTCAGACCAATTTTCAGTTTTCAGCGCTGTCGCACTTTGAATGACAATTGCGCGGTCATACTACACTGTACCCAAATTTTGTTCCCACAAATAGAGCTTTCTTTTGGTGGTATTTGATCCCCTCTGCGGTTTTTGTTTTTTGCTAAACAAATAAAAAATAAAATAAAAAAAAAAAAGTTTTTTTTTTTTTTGTTTCAGTTTCAAAACGTTGTAAATAAGTAAGTTTTCTCCTTCACTGATGGGCACCGATGGGGCTGCACTGATGGGCACTGATAAGGCGGCACTGATGGGCACCAATGAGGTGGCACCAATGAAGTGGCACTGATGAGGTGGCATTGATGGGCACTGATATGTGGCACTGATAGGCGGCACTGATAGGTGGCACTGATGGGCGACACGGATGGGCACTGATAGGTGGCACAAATTGGCACTGATAGCTGGCACGGATTGGCATGGATAGGCGGCATGAATAGGCAGCACAGATGGGCATGGATAGGCGGCACGGATGAGCATGGATGGACACTGATAGGCGGTATGGATTGGCACTGATAGGTGGCACGGATGGGCACTGATAGGCGGCATTGTATTACATTGTATTGTACTGATGGATGCCAATCAGTGGCAAACAATGATGCATGCCAATCAGTGATTGTGGGCACTGATTGGCATCCATTGTGGGCACTGACTGGCATCCCTGGTGGTCTAGAGTGGCATACTTGGTGGTGGGCATCCCTGGTGGTCTGGTGGCGTCCCTGGTGGTCCAGTGTGGGCATCCTCGGGGGGGGGGGGGCTGCGCTGATAATCGATCAACACAGACCCCCCCTGTCAGAGGAGCAGCCGATCGGCTCTCCTCTACTCGTGTCTGACAGACGCGAGTGAGGAAAAGCCGATCAACAGCTCTTCCTATTTACACTGTGATCAGCCGTGATTGGACACGGCTGATCACAGGGTAAAGAGTCTCCGTCGGAGACTCTTTACCGAGATCGTAGTTGTGGGGTGTCAGACTGACACCCCGTAACAACGATCGCCGCGATGCGCCCCCCCCCCTGATCCTGAGGACGTCATATGACGCTCGGTCAGGATTTTGAAACCACTTTTCCGCCGTTATTTTGCTATATGGCGGGCGGCAAGTGGTTAAAGGGTAATCCCACTCTCGTGGGGGGAATGGCAAATAAAAAAAAAAATAATATAGCGTATACAATTGCTACACAAGTACTAATATTGTACTTCTTTTCCTTTTCAATCTCCAGTGCTGTAATTTTGAGTAAAAATGCAATATGGCCACCTGGAGGCGCTCTGTACACAGATGTTATACAGGACGTCCCCCCAGAAATGTAATTTCCTGCTTGTGTGTGATTGGCTGACTGATTTTTCCTAGAAGTCTACACTAAGAAACAAGTCGGATTTTGGGCATCAGCTGCAACAGAAATGTACCGTATATACTCGAGTATAAGCCGAGTTTTTCAGCACATTTTTTTGTGCTGAAAATGCCCCCCTCTGCTTATACTCCAGTCAAGCATTTTTCTGCACCAGAGAATGACATTTTGCGAACTGAATTGGGGCCCCGTATCTCGGGGCCACTTAGTGCTAGGAACCCCAAGTTGTACAAACCTAGTGGGACTAGCACTGCAATATATCCAAAGATGGGTTCCTAGCACCAAGTGGCCCCAAGATACGGGGCCCCAAAGTCAGTTCGGAAAATGTCATTCTCTGCTGCAGAAAAGTGCTTGACATTTTCTGAATCTCTGTATCTCGGGGCCACTTGGTGCTAGGAACTCCAGCTAGGAACCCCAGCTTTGGATATGTTGTAGTGCTAGTTCCAGTTAGTTCCCAGGCCCCCCCGTTTATACTTACCTGACCCCTCGAAAGTCCTGCGCTCGCCCCCGACGTCCTCTTTGCCGCTCACCCTGGCCGTTGATTGGCTAAAGTGGATGGATTGAAAGCAGCGCAGCCATTGGCTCGCACTGCTGTCAATCACATCCAATGACGCAGCGCGCCGGGGGGGCAGGGCCGAGTGATACAGTGAGCGGCTATAGCCGCCGGCTGTATAACGGGAACGCGCCCGCAAGTACTCCACACCAAGCGAGGGAGCTCGCATTTAGGGGAGAAGTACTTGCGGGGGGAAGCTGAGACAGCCGCCGAGGGACCCCAGAAAAGCAGGTTCGGGGCAACTCTGTGCAAAACGAGCTGCACGGTGGAGGTAAGTATAACATGTTTTGTTATTTAAAAAAAAATATAAAATTTCCTTTAGTGTTCCTTTAATTCTGAACACAGCTACATCCCCAGTTATAAGAGGGTGTGCCCACTTATGCAACCACATTATTTTTTTTTTTTACCCCCATTGGTGGGCACTGTTTGGACTGCACTGATAATCAGAACAGGTCCCTTTTAGACAAGCCATCGGCTCTTTTCTCCTCTCCTCACACTGTCAGCATGAGGGAAGGAGTGCAGATAACCTCCTTCTATTTACATCCGTGATCAGGTGTGATTGGACACAGCTTATCATGTGGTAAAGAGCTGCTGATTGGCTCTTTACCTCAATCTGTGATCTTTAGTGTCGTCCAGATATGGCGGCCTCCCAGTAACTAGCTGTCCACACCGCAGCCATCATTTGGCTATAACATGATTTTCAAGTGGTTAATAGCCATTTTCTTTTTCTTGAGACTATTTTTTTTTTTTTTCTTCAATCAAGACTTCAACTACCTGCTGCTGAGTTGGACTCTTTATCCAGCTATCCAGATCGGCATGTCCTCAGCATTAGCTTGGGAGGCTGTACCCGGGCCATGCTCTGATCTGGTCACCTGGCCATTTGAACCGCTCCTGTTTTCAGCAGTTTGTGAGTATCCAACAACAGCTTGGATTGGTGTCCCCTGCTTGAGCGGAAATGTACTTCTGCACCTTCCCCTCCAGAATCGTTGTTGGACATATCCCCGCAGCTGTAGTGGCCTCTGGCCTCTCCGAGTCTTCTGCTGCGGAGGCTCTGTCTGGTGAAGAGTCTCACAATTCATTGATTGATAACTTCGCTGCCTCCAAGGCACTTGGTTGTCACAGGAACCTCTTCTCCTAATCAACATTCTGGAGGGCCAAGCAATTTAGTTGTCACTGTAACACTGGACACCAACTGGAGGGTCACCCGATTAGGATTTATTTAGGCAATGCCACAGCAACACCACAGCAAGGATGTATATCAATTATCAGGGAGGAACTAGAGGTCTTGCTGTAGTAAGAGGTAGAAAGAATTCCAAGCCAGGTCAGAATGTCAGGTTTCAGCCTTGTCCGCCCCCTACATTATAGGCGTGGACCGTTGGCAGGCAGACTTTCTTAGCCAGTAGCACTTGTACCTGGAGATATTGCTCCACCCAGAAGGGGGACCACTTTCTTAAAGGCACAGGGACACATTGGACACCCAATGGCAGCTGGAGGCACCCAGTGTGTTCCTATGCCAATTCCAACGAATAAAATGATGGCAACCACCCCAATTTATCACTAGCCTTCGCAGTAAGGTGCACATCGAAAGGCAATTCACAACACAAACACGCAGATTGGATGCCTCCAGCTGCCATGCTAGCAGTGCCTTGCAAAGGTGTTCACCCCCTTGGCTTTTTACCTATTTTGTTACATTACAGCCTTTAGCTCAGTGTTTTTTTTTAATCTGGATTATATGTGATGGATCAGAACACAAAAGTCTAAGTTGTTGAAGTAAAATTAGAAAAATATATACATTAAACTATTTTTCATAAATAAAAAAACTGATAATTGGCATGTGCGTATGTATTCACCCCCTTTGTTATGAAGCCCATAAAAAGCTCTGGTGCCACCAATTCCCTTCAGAAGTCACATAATTAGTGAAATGATGTCCATCTGTGTGCAATCTAAGTGTCACATGATCTGTCATTACATATACGCACCTTTTTGTGAAAGGCCCCAGAGGCTGCAACACCTAAGCAAGAGGCACCACTAACCAAACACTGCCATGAAGACCAAGGAACTCTCCAAACAAGGAAGGGACAATGTTGAGAAAACAGGGTTAGATTATAAAAAAAAATCCAAATCTTTGATCCCTAGGAGCTCCATCAAATCTATCATAACCAAATGGAAAGAACATGGCACAACAGCAAACCTGCCAAGAGACGGCCAACCAGACGGCACACCAAAATTCATGGACCGGGCAAGGAGGGCATTAATCAGAGAGGCGGCACAGAGACCTAAGGTAACCCTGGAGGAGCTGCAGAGTTCCACAGCAGAGACTGGAGTATCTGTACATAGGACGACAATAAGCCGTACGCTCCATAAAGTTGGGCTTTATGGCAGAGTGGCCAGAAGAAAGACATTACTTTCAGCAAAAAACAAAATGGCGCGTTTTGAGTTTGCGAAAAGGCATGTGGGAGACTCCCAAAATGTACGGAGGAAGGTGCTCTGGTTTGATGAGACTAAAACTGAACTTTTTGGCCATCAAAGAAAACTATATGTCTGGCGCAAACCCAACACATAACCCAAAGAACACCCCTGTGAAACATGGTGGTGGCAGCATCATGCTGTGGGGATGTTTTTTCAGCAGTCGGGACTGGGAAGCTGGTCAGAGTTGAGGGAAAGATGGATGGTGCTAAATACAGGGATATTCTTGAGCAAAACCTGTAGCACTCTGTGTGTGATTTGAGACTACGACGGAGGTTCACCTTCCAGCAGGACAATGACCCCAAACACACTGCTAAAGCAACACTTGAGTGGTTTAAGGGGAAACATGTAAATGTGTTGGAATGGCCTAGTCAAAGCCCAGACCTCAATCCAATAGAAAATCTGTGGTCAGACTAAAAGATTTGCTGTTCACAAGCGCAAACCATCCAACTTGAAGGAGCTGGAGCCGTTTTGCAAGGAGGAGGAATGGGCAAAAATCCCAGTGGTGAGATGTGGCAAGACTCAGGCCGCGTACACACGAAGGGACAATCCCGCGGGATTATCCTCTGGACTGAAGTCCAGAGGATAATCCCCTCGTGTGTGGGCGCCGGCGGACTTTTTGGCGCCAAAGTACGGCGGACTAAAGTTTCAGGTTTTGTTCTCAAATTATCCGCTGGACTTGGAAGTCCAGCGGACAATCCCGCCGTCAGTGGGCAAGTCCGCGGGACTTTTGAAATGAACGGACTTGCCGCTCATCGGCAAGTCCGTTCATTTAGCACGTGACTTCAGGTTACGTAGCTAGCGTAGGCAGTTACTGCCGCCGCGCCAGCTCCGTGACCTGGCATGGATTTAAAGGGAATCCCCACGCCGAAAAAACGGCGTGAGGGTTCCCCCCAAATCCATGTCAGACCCTCATCCGAGCACGCAGCCTGGCAGGCCAGGAAAGGGGTGGGGACGAACGAGCGCCCCCCCCCCTCCTGAGCCGTACCAGGCCGCGTGCCCTCAACATGGGGGGTGCCCTGGGGAAAGGGGGGCCGTGCGGCCCCCCCACCCCAAAGCACCTTGTCCCCATGTTGATGAGGACAAGGGCCTCTTCCCGACAACCCTGGCCGTTGGTTGTCGGGGTCTGCGGGCGGGGGCTTATCGGAATCTGGGAACCCCCTTTAATAAGGGGGCCCCCAGATACCGGCCCCCCACCCTATGTGAATGAGTATGGGGTACGATGTACCCCTACCCATTCACCTAAGGTGTA
Organism: Lithobates sylvaticus; assembly: GCA_028564925.1. Classification (NCBI taxonomy): domain Eukaryota; kingdom Metazoa; phylum Chordata; class Amphibia; order Anura; family Ranidae; genus Lithobates; species Lithobates sylvaticus. The sequence continues at coordinate 597,231,688 of CM053029.1, forward strand.
AAATGTAAAGTAAAAAAAAACACCCACACTTTTGAAAAAATAGTTTATTGCACTGCTCCGGGGGTCTTCTTCCGTCTTGGGGGTCTTCTCGCCGGACTCCCCCGCCATTTACCAAGCTCTTTTACCGAGCGAGGGGAGTCCGGCTACCTTCTTCGTCGTCGCCGCCGTCTGGGGGTCTCGATCCGCCTTCGGGGGTCTTCTTCCGTCTTGGGGGTCTTCTCGCCGGACTCCTCCCCTCTCTTCTGCTCTTTTACCTAGCTCTTTCACGAGGGGAGGTGTCCGGCTACCTTCTTCGTCGTCGCCGCCGTCGTCGTCTGGGGGTCTCGATCCGCCTTCGGGGGTCTTCCGGGGGTCTCTTCTGTTCTTGCGGCGGTCGTCGTCTTCCGCGCCGCCGGCGCCGCCTTCTTCTTCTTCTTGTCCTTCTTGTTCTTCTTCTTCTTCCGATGTTGACCCGACGCTCTCTCTGCCCGGAATGCCTGTGCCGCTCTGAGCTCGGACTTATATAGGGACATGGGCGACAGGGTCACATGCACATGTCACATGGTGACCCCGCCCCCTTGTGTTGTCACAGTCCCGGAGGATGCTGGGACTGTGACATCGCAAGGGGGCGGGGTCACCATGTGACATGAACATGTGACCCTGTCGCCCATGTCCCTATATAAGTCCGAGCTCAGAGCGGCACAGGCATTCCGGGCAGAGAGAGCGTCGGGTCAACATCGGAAGAAGAAGAAGAACAAGAAGGACAAGAAGAAGAAGAAGGCGGCGCCGGCGGCGCGGAAGACGACGACCGCCGCAAGAACAGAAGAGACCCCCGGAAGACCCCCGAAGGCGGATCGAGACCCCCAGACGACGACGGCGGCGACGACGAAGAAGGTAGCCGGACACCTCCCCTCGTGAAAGAGCTAGGTAAAAGAGCAGAAAAGAGGGGAGGAGTCCGGCGAGAAGACCCCCAAGACGGAAGAAGACCCCCGGAGCAGTGCAATAAACTATTTTTTCAAAAGTGTGGGTGTTTTTTTTTACTTTACATTTTACACCTTAGGTGAATGGGTAGGGGTACATCGTACCCCATACTCATTCACATAGGGTGGGGGGCCGGTATCTGGGGGCCCCCTTATTAAAGGGGGTTCCCAGATTCCGATAAGCCCCCGCCCGCAGACCCCGACAACCAACGGCCAGGGTTGTCGGGAAGAGGCCCTTGTCCTCATCAACATGGGGACAAGGTGCTTTGGGGTGGGGGGGCCGCACGGCCCCCCTTTCCCCAGGGCACCCCCCATGTTGAGGGCACGCGGCCTGGTACGGCTCAGGAGGGGGGGGGGCGCTCGTTCGTCCCCACCCCTTTCCTGGCCTGCCAGGCTGCGTGCTCGGATGAGGGTCTGACATGGATTTGGGGGGAACCCCCACGCCGTTTTTTCGGCGTGGGGATTCCCTTTAAATCCATGCCAGCTTGCGGAGCTAGCGCGGCGGCATTTACTGCCTACGCTAGCTACGTAACCTGAAGTTACGTTCAAAATGAACGGACTGCTCCGTGTGTGGGCAAGTCCGTTCATTTTCAAAAGTCCCGCGGACTTTTGGCCGGCGGATTATCCGCTGGACAAGTCCGTGCGTGTGTGGGCAAGTCCACACCCTCGGAAAGTCCAGCGGACCTAGCCGGAAAGTCCAGCGGATTGTCCGCTGGACTTAGGTCCGCCGGCAAAAGTCCGTACGTGTGTACGAGGCATCAGAGAGACTTATCCAAAGCGACTTGGAGCTGTGATAGCCGCAAAAGGCGGCTCTACAAAGTATTGACTTTAGGGGGGTGAATAGTTACACACTTTTTCTGTTATTTTGTCCTATTTGTTGTTTGCTTCACAATAAAAATAAAAAAAAGTTGTGGGCGTGTTCTGTAAATTAAATGATGCAAATCCTCAATCAATCCATGTTAATTCCAGGTTGTGAGGCAACAAAACACGAAAAATGCCAAGGGGGGTGAATACTTTTTCAAGGCACTGTACATTTGTGTCTCTGAGCTTTTGAGGAGTGGGCCCCCTCCAGACAAACCTGTCCTTAATTTATCCTATGCTATATTTGCTCCAATTTGGAGACTCAAAAATATAAAGTTAGGACCACAGTACACACAGAGTCTTGACGTGGGCACTGCGGCTTCCACATATATGTGTGCAACTAAAACCACCAAGCGAACAAGTCCCCACCTATCCTTGTTTGTCGTCTACTCTTATGCTGCATACACACGGTCGGAATTTCCGTAAAAAAAAAAAGTGTGATGGGAGCTTTTGTTCGGATATTCCGACTGTGTGTACGCTCCATCCAACCTTTTCTTTGTCTGAATTTCCACCAGCAAAAGATTGAGAGCTGGTTCTCCATTTTTCCAACGGCAAAAGTTCTTGACGGAAATTCCGTTAAGTATTTTTGGTAAGTACAAAAATCCCATTTCTTACATCGAGGCTGTGGATGAAATAATGATTTTTTAGCTGGGTCTCCTAATTGCCTTCTACAACAAAGATATTAGTTCTGAGTGGAGATATTTTTTATATTACTGTTGGCTACATAGATTTTGCCGAAAAGTGCAGTAAGAATGGAGGTTGCAGATGGTGATGGAACAAGTCCGGTAATGGTGGAACAAGTCCAGAAGTGGCGGACAAGTCCAGAAGTGGCGGACAAGTCCAGAAGTGGCGGACAAGTCCAGTATTGGCGGACAAGTCCAGTATTGGCGGACAAGTCCAGTATTGGTGGACAAGTCCAGTATTGATGGACAAGTCTAGTATTGGTGGACAAGTCTAGTATTGGTGGACAAGTCCAGTATTGGTGGACAAGTCCAGTATTGGTGGACAAGTCCAGTATTGGTGGACAAGTCTAGTATTGGTGGACAAGTCTAGTATTGGTGGACAAGTCTAGTATTGGTGGACAAGTCTAGTATTGGTGGACAAGTCTGGAAGTGGTGGACAAGTCTGGAAGTGGTGGACAAGTCTGGAAGTGGTGGACAAGTCTAGTATTGGTGGACAAGTCTGGAAGTGGTGGACAAGTCTGGAAGTGGTGGACAAGTCTAGTATTGGTGGACAAGTCTAGTATTGGTGGACAAGTCCAGTATTGGTGGACAAGTCCAGTATTGGTGGACAAGTCCTGTATTGGTGGACAAGTCCAGTATTGGTGGACAAGTCCAGTATTGGTGGACAAGTCCAGTATTGGTGGACAAGTCCAGTATTGGTGGACAAGTCCAGTATTGGTGGACAAGTCCAGTATTGGTGGACAAGTCTAGTATTGTTGGACAAGTCTAGTATTGGTGGACAAGTCTAGTATTGGTGGACAAGTCCAGTATTGGTGGACAAGTCTAGTATTGGTGGACAAGTCTAGTATTGGTGGACAAGTCTAGTATTGGTGGACAAGTCCAATAAGCGAAAGCAATATGAAAGTGGAACCCTTTAAACCTGCCTGTAGCCTTTTGTCTTTTGCTGCCTTTCTGGCACGTACATTTCATCATATTTTCTCTGCTTTTGTAGAGTGAAGGATACACAATGTAGGCAAGAAAGCAATAAACTATAGCTAATTGATTTAGCAAAAAAAAAAAAAAAAATGTGAGGAGAAAAGTCTGATATATATTAGAAATCACAGAGCGGAAAACCTCAAGAGGAAGAGCTCGTTTAAAGTCATAAAAACTTTTCCCATCACCTTTAACAAGTCTGTATGTCTTTATTCCTGGCAGTAAATGAGAAGTCTGCACGTTTATTTGAATTTAACTTTCTTGCTAAAACCAATTAAGCCTCAAACAACTGTCAGTGTGCATCATCCATCCTGTTCTAGCTTCAGGAACAGACAGCTCTGGTTCTGTGCCGTCTTTTCACGGCCTAATTAAACGGTTGCATGTTTGGGCTGTTACACCATTGAATGTCTAAGACTCACCCTACGCTTCCAGCCTTATGCTTTTATCTATCTATGGGAAAACTGCTGTTGCTGTGCCATGTCCCTTTTTTTTTTTTGTCAGTATGTATCTGCTCTTGCACACCTATGCTTAGAGGTTCCTGGGGACAGTTTTCTAAATGTTTCTGTATTGAACATGGGTTAACACCTTGCTGAGCACTGCTTGCACTTCTAGTGTTTCGGATGTTGTAACCCAGTGGTCTCCAAACTGTAGAACATGGGCCGGATGTGACCCTTTGCTTGCGTTTATCTGGCCCCTAGGGCACTATTCTTCCCACTGACACCATAGATGGGGCACTATTCCTACCAATAACACCAACAATGGGGCACTATTCCTTCCACTGACACCATAGATGGGGCACTATTTCTATCAATAACGCCAACAATGGGGCACTATTCCTTCCACTGACACCATAGATGGGGAACTAATCATCCCTTTGACACCAATGATGGAGCACCGTTCCTCCCACTGACACCAAGGACGGGACGCCGTTCCTCCCACTGAGGCCAAGGACGGGACGCCGTTCCTCCCACTGAGGCCAAGGACGGGAAGCCGTTCCTCCCACTGAGGCCAAGGACGGGGCGCCGTTCCTCCCACTGAGGCCAAGGACGGGGCGCCGTTCCTCCCACTGAGGCCAAGGACGGGGCGCCGTTCCTCCCACTGAGGCCAAGGACGGGGCGCCGTTCCTCCCACTGAGGCCAAGGATGGGGCGCCGTTCCTCCCACTGAGGCCAAGGACGGGGCGCCGTTCCTCCCACTGAGGCCAAGGACGGGACGCCGTTCCTCCCACTGAGGGCCAAGGACGGGGCGCCGTTCCTCCCACTGAGGCCAAGGACGGGACGCCGTTCCTCCCACTGAGGCCAAGGACGGGACGCCGTTCCTCCCACTGAGGCCAAGGACGGGACGCCGTTCCTCCCACTGAGGCCAAGGACGGGACGCCGTTCCTCCCACTGAGGCCAAGGACGGGACGCCGTTCCTCCCACTGAGGCCAAGGACGGGTCGCCGTTCCTCCCACTGAGGCCAAGGACGGGGCGCCGTTCCTCCCACTGAGGCCAAGGACGGGGCACTATTCCTCCCACTGAGGTCAAGGGCGGGGCGCCGTTTCTCCCACTGAGGCCAAGGACGGGGCGCCCTTCCTCCCACTGAGGCCAAGGATGGGGCGCCCTTCCTCCCACTGAGGCCAAGGACGGGGCGCCCTTCCTCCCACTGAGGCCAAGGACGGGGCGCCCTTCCTCCCACTGAGGCCAAGGACGGGGCGCCCTTCCTCCCACTGAGGCCAAGGACGGGGCGCCCTTCCTCCCACTGAGGCCAAGGACGGGGCGCCCTTCCTCCCACTGAGGCCAAGGACGGGGCGCCCTTCCTCCCACTGAGGCCAAGGACGGGGCGCCCTTCCTCCCACTGAGGCCAAGGAGGGGACGCCGTTCCTCCCACTGAGGCCAAGGAGGGGACGCCGTTCCTCCCACTGAGGCCAAGGAGGGGACGCCGTTCCTCCCACTGAGGCCAAGGACGGGGCGCCGTTCCTCCCACTGAGGCCAAGGACGGGACGCCGTTCCTCCCACTGAGGCCAAGGACGGGGCGCCGTTCCTCCCACTGAGGCCAAGGACGGGACGCCGTTCCTCCCACTGAGGCCAAGGACGGGGCGCCGTTCCTCCCACTGAGGCCAAGGGCGGGGCGCCGTTCCTCCCACTGAGGCCAAGGGCGGGGCGCCGTTCCTCCCACTGAGGCCAAGGGCGGGGCGCCGTTCCTCCCACTGAGGCCAAGGGCGGGGCGCCGTTCCTCCCACTGAGGCCAAGGGCGGGGCGCCGTTCCTCCCACTGAGGCCAAGGGCGGGGCGCCGTTCCTCCCACTGAGGCCAAGGGCGGGGCGCCGTTCCTCCCACTGAGGCCAAGGGCGGGGCGCCGTTCCTCCCACTGAGGCCAAGGGCGGGGCGCCGTTCCTCCCACTGAGGCCAAGGGCGGGGCGCCGTTCCTCCCACTGAGGCCAAGGGCGGGCGCCGTTCCTCCCACTGAGGCCAAGGGCGGGCGCCGTTCCTCCCACTGAGGCCAAGGACGGGGCGCCCTTCCTCCCACTGAAGCCAAGGACGGGGCGCCCTTCCTCCCACTGAGGCCAAGGACGGGGCGCCCTTCCTCCCACTGAGGCCAAGGACGGGGCGCCCTTCCTCCCACTGAGGCCAAGGACGGGGCGCCCTTCCTCCCACTGAGGCCAAGGACGGGGCGCCCTTCCTCCCACTGAGGCCAAGGACGGGGCGCCCTTCCTCCCACTGAGGCCAAGGACGGGGCGCCGTTCCTCCCACTGACACCAGCGATGGAACAGCATTCCTCTAATACCAAAAATTGGGTATTGTTCACTCCCACTGAGGCCAGGACATTTTATACTTCTGCTGGCCACAGTCTTGGCCCCCTAAAGTTTGAAGGACAGTAAACTGGCCCTTTGTTTATAAAGTTTAGAGTCTGTTCTAAAACAACCTTTCCCAACCTCTTTAACATGGAGGAACCTTTGACATAACTTTCAGGTCGCAAGGAACCCATAATATATCCACAGCTCATACTACATTACTGCGTTTGTCACTGGGAAGAGTGCACCTTAATTGGTGGCCAGTAGGAAGAATGCCCACTTACAGATAGCTAAAAAGATTACGGGTGTCAGTGGCAACTTATCTGAGAGGCAGAAATTGCTCATTGCTTGAGTATCTCCTAATAACCTCTGGAGGAGCCGTAGGGTTCAACGGAAGCTTGGTCTAAAAATGCTTCTCTAAATACACAACATTCTTTCATTTAAAACATTCTACCACTTACAGATCACACAAATGTAGTATAAGCTGTGTACCGTATATACTCGAATATAGGCCGAGGAACCTAATTTTACCACAAAAAAACTGGGAAAACGTATTGACTCGAGTATAAGCCTAGGGTGAGAAATGCGCAGCTACTGTAAGTGGAAAAGAGGGTCAACAATGCCCATTTGCAGCCTCACTGTGCCCATTTGCAGCCTCACTGTGTCCATTTGCAGCCATAGGTCCCCCAAACTTCAAATATGGTAGTTAAGGGTTCCTAGATGCCCCCTAGCTGCAGCCAAAATGTATCTGGACCCAAAGGGTCCCGAAATGACATTGCTGCAGATGGACACAATTGACCGACTTTGGGGCCCTAAATCTCGGGCCACTTGGTGCTAGGAACCCAAAATGTGGTGTGCAAATCCAGTGGAACCTGCACAACATACCCAAAGCTGGGATTCCTAGCACTAAGTGGCCCCGAGATACGGGGCACCAAAGTCGGGTTGGAAAATGTCACGCACTTTTGTGCATCAGAGAATTACATTTTCCGAACCGACTTTGGGCCCCCCGTATCTCGGGGCCACTTGGTACTAGGAACTCCAGCTTTGGATGTGTTGTGGTGCAGGTTCCACTGGGTTTGCACACCAAATTTGGGGTTCCGGGTGATACGAGGCCCCAAAGTCGGTTCGGAAAATGTCATTTTCTGCTGCAGAAAATTTCTTGACTCCAGTATAAGCCGAGGGGGGCACTTCCAACACAATAAAATGTGCTGAAAAACTCGGCTTATACTCGAGTATATACAGTATATAAATCCCTTTTTTTTTTTTTTTTTTTTTTTAGCAGGACCTGAAAATTCTTTCAAGGGTTGCTCCATGATAAAACGGTTGGGAGAGGCTTGCATTACACTGACTTTCTCGCAAGTCTTTTTTGCAGTCCATCTTATAAACGTATTTTTTAAAGTTTATCCTGTTTTTTTTTCTCCTCTCCTTTGACTTTTACCTAATGTTTTCTTTTAAAGCCGGGTTCCTCTTTGCCCTGCTGCCGATCCGTCTGCATTAGCTTGCTGCAGGTGTAAAGCTTGCTTGATGTCTCGGCGTTCTGCCCCGCGCCTCAGCCCTGCAGTGTAGATCTTACAAGACAAACTGCCTGGTACAGGGCAGATAGATGGAGGGCCAGCCCGAGGAAGGCGTCTTGATGAAATGGTTCAATTAAAAAGCACAAGCATTTACATGGTGTAATTTCCCTAAATTGCCAGCCAGTCCCTGCAGACGGGAGTGTTGGGTGGGGGGAGGGATTGATCAGCACATTGATTTTGGCTGAAGATGATAAATTTCTGCTGGTTAGTTAAAGTCATTCTGCGCCGGGTCTTGGGCCGCCGTGCTGAACAGCTTCTTTATCGGATGCTTAAAACAAGGACTTATTTTCTAAGGCCGCTGGGTCTGATCTCAGCTCAAGCTATTCCCAAACCATCTCTTACTCAGATGATTTTTGCTTAGCTTCTGTATGCAGATCAATAGGTGATTGAAACTGATTAAAACTTAGGCAACCAGTTACCGGCACCAGTTTAATTAGAAACAGGCTGATTCTTAAATGAAAGGGCTTTGTGAGATGTTTTTTTCTTTTTTTTTCTTGCATACTTAAGCGTCACGCAAAATAAAAAGGCCCATTTAAAATGTTTGTGCAACGAAAGTCCCAGGGGCAATGCAAGCACATCTGACACTCTAAAGCTCTGCGGAGACACTTTTTTTTTTTTTTTTTCCCCTTAACAAATTCCATTAATGTAGATAGTTTGTAGTTAGATTTTAATTAAATAATAAGCTCTACCCTTCGATCTACCTCTGAGTAAATACTATGCATTTTTAAAGATGATATATAAAAGACACGCATCAATGCAGTTGGGTACAATGGATATAAAAAGTCTACACACCCCTGTTAAAATGTCAGGTTTCTGTGGTGTAAAAAGATAAATCATTTCAGAACTTTTCCCACCCTTAACTGATTGCCACCTGCCCACCGTCAAAGGAGTGACGGTGCGGCTCTCGTTCTGGATGGAAGTCATATGATGGCGCTCTGGCACAGCCGCGCTGTGTTGCTAGGACACGGCACGGCCCGATCTCTGTAAAGAGCCACGGCTCTTTAACCATGTGATTGACTGTGTCCAACCACAGCCGGGCACATGTAAATACGGAAATGCCGGTTATCAGCTCTCCTCGCCTCACACTGACAAGAGTGTGTGGTGAGGAGAGCCGATCAGCGGATCAGGGGACATCGAGACATGTAATCAGGGCACTGATTATCAGTGCCCTGATTAAAATAAAGCGTTACCTGTGCCACCAATCAGTGGCCATTAGTGATGCCAGTCAGTGCTGGCTATCAGTGATGCCCATCTTTGCTGCCCATCAATGCCCATCATTGCTGACCATCATTGCTGCCTATCAGTGCCCACCAGTGCCACCTATCAGCACCCACCAGTGCCACATATCAGGACCCATAAGTGTGGCATATTAGTGCCTCCTCATCAGTGCCACTAAATCAGTACCCATAAGTACCTCCTCATCAGTGCCCATCAGTGCAGCCTATCAGTGCCCATAAGTGCCTCCTCATCAGTGCCCATCAGTGCAGCCTATCAGTGCCCATAAGTGCCTCCTCATCAGTGCCCACCAGTGCCACCTATCAGCACCCACCAGTGCCACATATCAGTGCCCATAAGTGTGGCATATTAGTACCTCCTCATCAGTGCCACTTAATCAGTGCCCAATAGGTGCCTCCTCATCAGTGCAGCCTATCAATGCCCACCAGTGCCTCAAATCAGTGCCCATAAGTACGGTATATTAGTGCCTCCTCATCAGTGCCACTTCATCAGTGCAGCCTATCAGTGCCCATCAGTGAAGGAGAAAAATTACTTATTTACAAAATTTACTGATAGAAACTAAGACATTTTTTTTTTTTTTTCGGTCTTTTTATTTATTTTTTATTTTATTTTTTATTTATTTAGTAAAAAATAAAAAAAACAGCAGTGATTGAAAACCACCGAAAGAAAGCTCTATTTGTGTGAAGAAAATGATAAAAATGGTTACAGTGTTACATGACCGCGCAATTGTCATTCAAAGTGTGAGCGCTAAAAGCTGAAAATTGGCCTGGAGTAGGAAGGGGGTGAAAGTGCCCTGTAGGCAAGTGGTTAATGTGACCTATAAACTGTACAACTCAATTGAAAAACAAACTGAAATATTTTAGGTGGGGGGAGTAAACATATAAAACTAAAATAATGTGGTTGCATAAGTGTGCACACCCTCTTATAACTGGGGATGTAGCTGTGTTCAGAATTAAGCAATCACATTCAAACTCATGTTAAATAGGAGTCAGTACACACCTGACATTGTTTAAATTGACGCTGATTAACCCCAAATAAAGTTCAGCTGTTCAAGTAGGTCTTTCCTGACATTTTCTCAGGCTCCGCTCACATCTAGGTGTCCTGGATCGGTGGTGGAATCGCTGCCATTCTGCCCACAATCCCGAATCACGGGACACCTGTGCGATCCCCGTCACTTCCAATGGCCCCCCGATCGTGGTACTTCTTTTGGGCGACAGGCGTTCTGTTTGCGTGCTTTTACAGCGATTCTTCGGGCGACAATCGCAGGAAAATCGCACCCCGATAAGGGTGCTATTAAAAGTGTCCCGCGATTTTCCGTGATTCGGGATCAATCGTGGTGATTCTGCTTGCAATCCAGGATGTCAAGATGTGAATGGAGCCTTATGCGTACAGAAATTTCCGATCGTCTTTGGCAATTCCGACGCGCAAAATTCCGACACATGCTCCGAAACTATTTTACGCTTGCTCGGAAGCATTAAACTTAATTTTCTCGGCTTGTCGTAGTGTTGTACGTCACCGCTTTCTTGACAGTCGAAAGTTCAGAGAACTTTTGTGTGACCGTGGGTATGCAAGCCAAGCATGCGCGGAATTCCATCAGAAAAAACATCCAAGATTTTTCAGACGGAAAATCCGCTCGTGTGTACGCGACATTAGACGCATCCTACAGCAAAAACCATGGTCCGCAGAGAGCTTCCAAAGCATCAGAGGGATCTCATTGTTAAAAGGTATCAGTCAGGAGAAGGGTACAGAAGAATTTCCAAGGCATTAGATATACCATGGAACACAGTGAAGACCTTCATCATCAAGTGGAGAAAATATGGCACAATAGTGACATTACCAAGAACTGGAGGTCCCTCCAAAATTGATGAAAAGACGAGAAGAAAACTGGTCAGGGAGGCTGCCAAGAGGCCTACAGCAACATTAAAGGAGCTGCAGGAATATCTGGCAAGTACTGGCTGTGTGGTACATGTGACAACAATCTCCTGTATTCTTCATATGGCTGGGCTATGGGGTAGAGTGGCAAGACGGAAGCCTTTTCTTACGAAGAAAAACATCCAAGCCCTGCTTGGAAGTTTCCCAAAAGCATGCGGGAAAATGTGTTATGGTTTGATGAAACCAAGTGTGACAGACCTACCCGGGACAAGGGCTTATTGAGAGGACTAAATGCGAGCCTCCTGCCAACCGATTATGGGCCCTAGATTTTAAGTGGCACAGGGTGAATGAGAACCCCACTATAATCTGTGCTAGTCAGATTCAATTGCAGGGTTAATTGGCACATACAGCAATAGGTGAAATACTCTTTAGAATCTGTGTCAAGATGGACTGGACTCATTTGCATTATACAAGACAACAGACAGGTGGCTGGAGTTGATGATATTAGCATCTAACATGTGTGAAGCTCGGTGACAACAAGTCTGACCTGTAATGAAATCCTGATGGGCACAGAGCCACATCGGCTGCTTAAAGGGATTAACAGCAGTATCCGTGGAGTTACAAGGAACTTCCCCAGCTGAAGCGCTGGTCACCGGACAGAGGGTCCAAGACCTCTGCCCCACACCTGTGGCAGTTCCGGAGGCCCAGGGTGAGAAGGTGGCAATCACTTCCCAGCAGCAGATACAGGGGGAGAAGGGAGAGGAGGTGTTTGTTGTCCCTCCTCAACAGTCGGCCAGGGTGGAGAAAGCGGTCTTTCCTCCCCAGCAAAGATCTGTGCACCTGGGAGACAGTACCACAGACATGTCGTCCCAGCAGCCAGATGAGGGAATGGAAAAGGAAGCAGCCGGCTCCCCTTCTCAATGGCAGCTACACAATTTGGGAGTGGAGGAAGCCAGCCTCCTGCCCCAATGGTTAATTGGAGCGGCGGATGTGGAGCCCCCAGCAGAAGTGCTGGCAACCAGGCAGCGTGCTACCCACCTCTGCCCAGCACCAGCAACAACTGTGGAGTTCCAGGGAGCCGGGGTAGTCGGCCCCTCTCTCCAGCGACAAGCTGAGGTAGTAAAGCTGCTACTCCCAGCCGAATCACTGGCAACAGGACAGAGCGCCGCTGGCGCAAAAGTCACCCTGTCTTCTCTCCAGCGGCTGAAAAGACTCCAGGGAGAAGGGTCAGTCCAGGCCTCTCCCCAGAGGCAGATATGTTCTCTGAGAGAGGCAGAGGTTGGCTGGGTGAGGAATACTCTGTTTGGAACCATTTGTTTGGGGTACTGTGTGGATACCAGCATTAGAGGACTGGAACCCCTGGCTAACTTTGGAGTCAACCCGCCTGGGGTCTCCTCCTGTGTTAGTCTCCTGCCGAAAGGGGAGAAATGTGACAGACCTAACCGGGACACAGGCTTTTTGAGAGGATTAAATGCGAGCCTCCTGCCAACTGATTATGGGCCCTGGATTTTAAGGGGCACAGGGTGAATGAGAACCCCATATAATCTGTGCTAGTCAGATTCAGTTGCAGGGTTAATTAGCACATACAGCAATAGGTGAAATAGTCTTTAGAATATGTGTCAAGATAGACTGGACTCATTTGCATTATACAAGACAACAGACAGGTGGCTGGAGTTGACGATATTAGCATCTAACATGTGTGAAGCTCGGTGACAACAAGTCTGACCTGTAGTGAAATCCTGATGGGCACAGAGTCACAGCGGCTGCTTAAAGGGATTAGTTAATTAGCTCATGTTAATTTGTTACAGGTGTATTGTTAGAGTAATATGAGCAGGAGGGGGGGATCTCCTCTTCTACTGTATATAAATACTTGTCAGTTTGGTTCTAATAAAACAGTCCATGTTGGCACTAAGCAAGTCTTGTCTCGTTTAGTGCTTGGGAGCTGTTGGAAAATCTGAGATCCATATTCAGACTGGGAGGAAGTGGTATATGACGAAAGCACTCAAGAGGAGTGTGGGAGCGTTTCGTCACACCAAGGTTGAACTTTTTGGTCATAATTCCAAAATAATTCCAAAAACAACACTGCACATCACCAAAAGAACACCATAGCCACCGTGAAGCATCATGCTTTGGAGCTGTTTTTCTTCAGCTGGAACAGGGGCCTTAGTCAAGGTAGAGGGAATTATGAACAGTTCCAAATACCAGTCAATATTGGCACAAAACCTTGTGGCTTCTGCTAGAAAGCTGAACATGAAGAGGAACTTCATATTTCAGCATGACAACGACTCAAAGCATCCATCCAAATCCACAAAGGAATGGCTTCACCAGAAGATTCAAGTTTTGGAATGGCCCAGCCAGAGCCCCCGACCTGAATCCCATTGAAAATCTGTGGGGTGATATGAAGAGTGCTGTGCCCAGGAGATGCCCTCGCAATCTGACAGATTTAGAGTGTTTTTGCAAAGAAGAGCGGGCAAATATTGCCAAGTCAAGATGTGCCATGCTGATAGACTCATACCCAAAGAGTGCTGTAATAAAATCAAAAGGTATTAGTGTAAGGGTGTGCATACTATTATTTTTAGTTTTTTCTTTTTACTTCCCTCCACCTAAAAGATTTCAGTTTGTTGTTGAACTGAGTTGTACAGTTTATAGGTCACATTAAAGGTGGAAAATGTTCTGAAATGATTTATCTTTGTCTCATTTTTTTACATCACAGAAACCTGACATTTTAACAGGGGTGTGTAGACTTTTTATATCTACTGTATATATGAAAGATTACCTATGCTTTAAATGCAACTTTAGATACCTAAATTTGACTTGACGTAGCCTCTTGCATCCCCTGTACAGCAGCCCTCAGACTGGAAGAAGGTAGCACTAGGAGCCAATGAAATGTCCTAAGAGTGTGTATGCTTACAGGAGAGAGCACAGAGATGCAATGTAATCTTAAAGCGGTAGTAAACTTAGTAATGAAAAAATAAAAAATCTTCCTGCAAGGCAATGTCATAATGTGTTGGTATGCATCGCATACTAGCACATTATGTGAAACTTACCTTAAAACAAAGCCCTCCAGCGGCGCGCTGTCATCGCTGACAGGGTTTCCATCTTCACCCGGTCTTCTTTCTGGGTTGGCAGCCTCTGGTCCATTTAATTGGACAGGCTGCGATGACGGCACTTCCGGTGCACGTTTAGGAGACATTTACTGTACCTATAGGTAAGTCTAGGGCTGACCTATAAGTAAATATCAACCAAGAAAGTTTAATCCTATTTTAATAGCATCATGGGCCCCTGGGCAAAGTATCGCACTGGGGCCCCTACCAGCCTGCATCAGGTGTCCCCATCACAGCATCCCCATACATAAGGTTCCCCAATCACAGTGTCCCCTTACATCAGTTGTCCCCATCACAGTGCCCATATACATTAGGTGTCCCCATCAGTGTCTCATTACATTGGGTGATCCCATCACAGTGCCCATATACATTAGGTGTCCCCATCAGTGTCTCATTACATTGGGTGATCCCATCACAGTGCCCATATACATTAGGTGTCCCCATTAGTGTCTCATTACATTAGTTGAACCCATCACAGTGCCCATATACATTAGGTGTCCCCATTAGTGTCTCATTACATTACATGAACCCATCACAGTGGCCATATACATTAGGTGTCCCCATCAGTGTCCCATTACATCAGGTGAACCCATCACAGTGCCCACATACATTAGGTGTCCCCATCAGTGCCCCATTACATTAGTTGAACCCATCACATTGCCCATATACATTAGGTGTCCCCATTAGTGTCTCATTACATTAGGTGAACCCATCACAGTGCCCATATACATTAGGTGTCCCCATCAGTGCCCCATTAAATTAGTTGAACCCATCACAGTGCCCATATACATTAGGTGTCCCCATTAGTGTCTCATTACATTAGGTGAACCCATCACAGTGCCCATATACATTAGGTGTCCCCATCAGTGTCCCATTACATCAGGTGAACCCATCACAGTGCCCATATACATTAGGTGTCCCCATCAGTGCCCCATTACATTAGTTGAACCCATCACATTGCCCATATACATTAGGTGTCCCCATCAGTGTCCCATTACATCAGGTGAACCCATCACAGTGCCCATATACATTAGGTGTCCCCATCAGTGTCCCATTACATCAGGTGAACCCATCACAGTGCCCATATACATTAGGTGTCCCCATCAGTGCCCCATTACATTAGGTGAACCCATCACCGTGCCCATATACATTAGGTGTCCCCATCAGTGTTCCATACATCAGGTGTCCCCATATATCAGATTCTCACCATCACAGTGTCCCTGTATGTTGTGTCTCCATTAGTGTTCCCTTTTATCAAGTGTTTCCATCAGGTGTCCCCTTCACAATGTCTTCTTAAATCAGGGTTGTGCTCCCCTTCCCCCTTTTCTCACAGCTCACAAATGCTGTTCCCACCTGTAATGAAGGAAGCTCCTCCTTCCTCTTCTGTGCTGAGACTAAGGTGAGTTCTCAGTCTCAGTTCTCAGTCTCAGTGCTCAGTCTCAGTGTCGTCTCTCTTCCGCCCCCTGCAGGGAGGAGAAAACGGAATCCTGTCTCCTGTGGAAGCTAGCTGCTTCTGCTTCTACCAGGAGTGACACTGCAGTTACTCCCGTCAAAGAAGAGCGGCAAAAGCAGCCAAAACATTAGTGCACCGCCCCCTTGTCCTGGCCCTGATCATGGTGCTCCTATGCACCTGGGGCCCCTGGGCGGTGCCCAGGTGTGCCCATTCATTAAGACAGCCCTGCAGAGATGGCCTAATTTGTGTTCTTCCACAGCCTGCAGCCTCCTGGGACACATCACAAGAGGTTTCAGGACCAGTCCCACCATGCACACGCACTGGAGATTCAGATGGGATTCCCCAGGAAGTCGTAGTTGGGTCCCATATCCAAAATGGCGGAGCCAGAACCAGTTGCAGAAAGTCAGTGCTGGACCGATGTTCTAAAATTTTCCTCGACCCATAAGATAGCTGGACTGCGTCAGTTCCGGTGAGGCCGAGTCACTTACGTGGAGGTGTTTTACATTCAGCGCGCATTCGGTCCAGCATTCTTATGGGTCGAGGAAAATTATGACCCCCCAGTCAAGTCTTGAATTTCAGACTTAAGGCCCTTACACACCATCGGACTTTTTGACAACAAACATGCAAATTAGCTGTTTTAAGGCAACATCCGACCGCGTGTACGCTCCATCGGACAAACTTTTTCGGTTTTCATCTGACTTTTGTTGGCTGTGTGAACAGACAAACTTTTTGGCACCAAAAGTCCGATGGAGCAAAGTCCGATCGCATGTACACAAAACCATCGGACTTTTGTACAAAGTACAAAAAGGCATGATCAGAACCAATGCAAAAGATCAGAACAATACAGAAGTTGACCAACGTCAGTACGTTGAAACGTCACTACGTTCGTGTTTGTTGCCTAAAAAGTCTGATCGTGTGTATGCAATACAAACTTACGGCCAATGCCCTTTGTGTAAAAATCCACAGGAAAGTTTGTACAAAGTCCGATCGTGTGTATGAGGCTTAATTTTAGCAATAAAGTGAACTTTTCTATTTAATTATATTATTTCAAAACCTGTGAGACCGTTTTGATATTTAATTTTGAAAGCCTGCAGTCATAAGGTGGCGGCAGCCATCTTGGTACACCCCGCACTGCTCAGCGCCAAACTTATAGTCCTAAGGCGCTGATGGACATTTTTGGACACCCTTACTCAGTCGCGGCAAACCTATAATCAGAATTTAACAGTGGACATCTTGCTACACCCAACCCAGTCTTGAATTTCAAATTCATTTTAGCAATAGACTGAATTTATCTGCTTAATTATATTATTTTGAAACCTGTGATACCGTTTTGATATTTAATTTTGAAAGCCTGCGGCAGCCATCTTGATACACCCTGCACTGCTCAGCGCCAAACTTATAGTCCTAAGTCGTCGACGGACATTTTTGGACACCCTTACTCGGTCGCGGCAAACCTATACAGGGGGTCCCCGACTTACGAACGCCCGACCTACGAACAACCCCTACTTACGAACGGGGCGCTGCGGGGACCCTCCGCCATTTTTCGCTGTTTTTCGCCGTCTTCTGGCCGTTCTGCGCATGCGCGGCCATACGGAGCCTCGGAAAATGCCGGAAATGTCCATAATTTGCCGCGCATGCGCAGAACGGCATTAGAAGGAACATCGGAAATGTCCGTATTTGTCGGTCTGCGCATGCGCGGCCGACTTACGAACATTTCCGACTTCCGTACAGGCGGGCAGTCCCTAACGAGTTCGTAACTCAGGGACCCCCTGTAATCGGAATTTAACAGCGGACATCTTGCTACACCCAACCCAGTCTTTCATTTCAAATTCAATTCAGCAATAGACTGAACTTATTTAAGTAATATAGTATGTTGAAGTCTGTAGATGGTCTTTGTTTTATAATTTTCCTCGACCCATAAAAATGCTGGACCCTGCATGCATGCGCGGTGAATGTAAAACACCTCCATAGAAGTGACGCGGTCCAGCATTCTTATGAGTCGAAGAAAATGGTAGAACACCAGTAAGTACCTTATTTTTAATAGTCAGCGGCTACAGTATTTGAAATCGACAGGCTGCGACTTGTGTCCAAAGTCACATGATAAGTCGCACTAGTGGCAACGGGGCCTAAAAGTTGGTATGAGTTGAAAGGTTCCTTTACACCAGGGGTCTCCAAACTTTCTAAACGAAGGACAGTTTACTGTCCTTCAAACCTTTTTTATGGGGGGTGGGGGGGCCGGACTGTGGCCAATGAAAGTAGAAATGTCCTGGCATCAGAGAGGGTAAACGATGCCCCATGATTGGTATTAGGGGGAGTATTCGTACCCCATCGTTGTTATCAGTGGGAGGACTAGAGCGCCATCAATGGGAGGAATAGTGCCCCATTGTTTGTATCCATGGGAGGAATAGAGCAGCATCATTGGTATCAATGTGAGGAATAGAGCATCATCAATAGGAGGAATATTGCCCCATCATTGGTATCAATGTGAGGAATAGAGCATCATCAATAGGAGGAATAGTGCCCCATCATTGGTATCAGTGGGAGGAATAGTGCCCCATTGTTGGCATCCATGGGAGGAATAGAGCGCCATCATTGGTATCAATGGGATAAATAGTGTCCCATCATTGGCATCAATGGGAGGAATAGTGCCCCATTGTTGGACTCAAAAGGAGGAATAGTGGCCCATTGTTGGTATTAATGGGAAGAATAGTGCCCCATCGTTGGTATCGGTGGGAGGAGTAGGGTGCCATCATTGGTGTCAATGGGAGGAATAGTGCCCCATCATTGGTGTCAATGGGAGGAATAGTGCCCCATCATTGGTGTCAATGGGAGGAATAGTGCCCCATCGTTGGTGTCAATGGGAGGAATAGTGCCCCATCGTTGGTGTCAATGGGAGGAATAGTGCCCCATCGTTGGTGTCAATGGGAGGAATAGTGCGCCATTGTTGGTGTCAATGGGAGGAATAGTGTGCCATTGTTGGTGTCAATGGGAGGAATAGTGTGCCATTGTTGGTGTCAATGGGAGGAATAGTGCCCCATCGTTGGTGTCAATGGGAGGAATAGTGCGCCATTGTTGGTGTCAATGGGAGAAATAGCGCGCCATTGTTGGTGTCAATGGGAAGAATAGTGCCCCATTGTTTGTATCAATGGGACGAATAGTGTGCTATCATTGGGAAGAATAGGGCACCATCATTGGTATTAGTAGGCGGAATAGTGCCCCACCGTTGGTATCAATGGGAGGAATAGTGCCCCATCATTGGTGTCAATGGGAGGAATGGTGCCCCATCGTTGGTGTCAATGGGAGGAATGGTGCCCCTTTGTTGGTGTCAGTGGGGGGAATAGGGCCCTATTGTTGGTGTCAGTGGCAGAAACTATGCTCCATTGTTGCTGAGAGTGGGATGAAAAATGCACCAAGGGCCAGATAAAAGCAAGCAAGGGGTGGCATCCGGCCCCAAGGCAGCAGTTTGGAGACCCCCTGCTCTACATTGACAATTTTGACTCAATTTTCGACCACCTTCAGCCTCTTTCCATGGCGGAAGCAACCAAATGAATCAAGGCAGCCTTACGCGGTTTGGTGGTAGGTTGCCGTTTGAATGTTTTTACAATTTTTGCTATTGAAAGTGGTGTGTATGGCCGGCTATTACGTGGTTAATGCTCCCTGCCAGCTACTGGTATGTAAATGGTGCAGACAGACAAGTAATTACTGCAGCTGCTACAGACTCATTTGAAGGACTGGCTGTTAAGTAAGAGAGAGGTGCGTGGAAGGTGTGCGTTACGCTGTAACCAGAGCCGCCATTCAGGCTACATTAATCACTTTACAGTTTGTGTGTGTCGAGGTAAGTTGAGGCAATTGAGATCTTTTACTGAAGTCTTCCCATTTCCCTTTTCTGCTTCCCGGTGACATGTGCCCACCACCCACCTGTGCCTCTCCCTTTGTGACCCAAATCATCCCCATAATTAAATGTTAAATTGGTACCGTCAGTGATCTCTAAACCAAACCAGGCTTGTACCGTACTCAAGAAACTTAACCCGAGCCTCCACGGGTGAATTGGCGCACACCATAATTAAATCATTAAGCCTTCCCTTTTAATTGCTTGGGAAACTGTAGAGCTATCCTCTGGAAGCGAAGGGTCCGGTTTCCTGATGAGCTAATTAAGTTGGCACAGAGTTTGGGCGAAGAAGCGTTGATAATTTCCATCAGATTTTTATTTTTTATTTTTTTCCTTTTTCATTCATCATAATCCTATCCCGACCCTCGCCATCCTTCTCTCAGGGCATAAGAAGTACATTGGCAAGAGTATAGTGGTACAATGATGGAAAGACCGGGGCTTTTTATTAAGTGAGGGGATTAAAAATTGACACGTGCGTTTTCGTTTCATTCCAAATTAAAAATTCGGACAAATTTTTCATTATTTCGAGATTTGGAAATCTGAAATAACGAAACAAAATTTTGTCTGAAATTTTAAATTCGGAAAAAAAATCTAAATTTGGAAAAAAAATATAGAAAATAAAGGAATATAATAGAAAAGAATAGACCAAAATATAATGGAGAAAAATAGGATAGACTAGATTCGAAAACGAAATCAAATTTGAAAAAAAAGAATAGAATGGAAAATAAAGGAATGTAATAGAAAAAAATAGACCAAAATGGAATGAAGAAGAATAGGATAGACTAGATTCGAAAACGAAATCAAATTTATAAAAAAATAATAGAATGGAAAATAAAGGAATATAATGGAAAAAAATAGACCAAAATGTAATGAAGAAGAATAGGATAGACTAGATTCAAAAACGAAATCAAACAAAAAAAAAAAGAATAGAATGGAAAATAAAGGAATATCATAGAAAAGAATAGACCATAATATAATGGAGAAAAATAGGATAGACTAGATTCGAAAACTAAATCAAATTTGAAAAAAAAGAATAGAATGGAAAATAAAGGAATATAATGGATGGAAAGACCGGGGCTTTTTATTAAATGTTGCAGTGAGGGGATTAAAAATTGACACGTGCGTTTCGTTTCATTCCAAATTAAAATTTCGGACACATTTTTCATTATTTCGAGATTTGGATGTATTCGAATTTCTGATTTTACAATAGCAAATTTTAAACAAATCTGAAACAAAACAAAAAAAAAACAAAATTTTGTCTGAAATTTAAATTCGGAAAAAAAAAATCAAAATTTGGAAAAAAAAAATAGAAAATAAAGGAATATAATAGAAAAGAATAGACCATAATATAATGGAGAAAAATAGTATAGACTAGATTCAAAAACGAAATCAAATTTGAAAAAAAAAGAATAGAATGGAAAATAAATATAACCACAACTTACAAAGCCATCCACGTCCTCTCCGCTCTTCTCAAGACCTCCTCCTGTCAAGCTCTCTCATCTCCTCCTCACATTCTCGTCTCCAGGATTTCTCCAGAGCCTCTCCCATCCTCTGGAACTCGCTGCCTCAACCTGTCCGGCTATATCCTACTCTTACTACCTTCAGGCGATCCCTGAAAACTCATCTCTTCAGGGAAGCCTATCACGTCTCCAACTGATCTTCTACCACTTCCATCAGCTCATTCCCCACAGTTACAACCTTTTGTACCACCTCCCCCACCCTATTAGATTGTAAGCTCTTCTGAGCAGGGCCCTCTTATCCTTCTTGTATTTTATTGTATTATAACTGTATTGTCTCTTTTATATTATAAAGGAATATAATAGAAAAGAAAAGACCATAATATAATGGAGAAAAATAGGATAGACTAGATTCAAAAACGAAATCAAATTTGAAAAAAAAAAAATAGAATGGAAAATAAAGGAATATAATAGAAAAGAATAGACCATAATATAATGGAGAAAAATAGGATAGACTAGATTCGAAAACGAAATCAAATTTGAAAAAAAAAGAATAGAATGGAAAATAAAGGAATATAATAGAAAAAAATAGACCAAAATGGAATGAAGAAGAATAGGATAGACTAGATTCAAAAGCTAAATCAAATTTGAAAAAGAAAAAGAATAGAATGGAAAATAAAGGAATATAATAGAAAAAAATAGACCAAAATGGAATGAAGAAGAACAAGATAGACTAGATTCGAAAACGAAATCAAATTTGAAAAAATAGAATGGAAAATAAAGGAATATAATAGAAAAAAATTGACCAAAATGAAATGAAGAACAATAGGATAGACTAGATTCAAAAACGAAATCAAATGTTAAAAAAAAGAATAGAATGGAAAATAAAGGAATATAATAGAAAAGAATAGACCAAAATGGAATGAAGAAGAATAGGATAGCTTAGATTCAAAAACTAAATCAAATTTGAAAAAGAATAGAATGGAAAATAAAGGAATATAATAGAAAAGAATAGACCAAAATGGAATGAAGAATAGGATAGACTAGATTCAAAAACGAAATCAAATTTGAAAAAAAAGAATAGAATGGAAAATAAAGGAATATAATAGAAAAAAATTTACCAAAATGAAATGAAGAATAGGATAGACTAGATTCAAAAACGAAATCAAATGTTAAAAAAAAGAATAGAATGGAAAATAAAGGAATATAATAGAAAAAAATAGACCAAGATGGAATGAAGAAGAATAGGATAGCTTAGATTCAAAAACTAAATCAAATTTGAAAAAGAATAGAATGGAAAATAAAGGAATATAATAGAAAAAAATAGACCAAAATGGAATGAAGAAGAATAAGATAGACTAGATTCGAAAACGAAAAGCAAATGTGAAAAAAAAAAAAATAGTAGTGATACACCGAAATCTCGGCGGCCGAAACATTTCAACTGAAAATTGTGTTTTCGGCATATTGCCGAAAGAAAAAAAAGCCGATAATTGCACATGCACAGTAGAGGTGGCCACACCGGGTGCTGCCCATTGCGGGGTGTCATCCTGGCGGATCAAGGTCCTGTCCTCCCCTCCTCCTCTCCTCCCCTCCTCCTCTCCATGCCGGGACATTGAATCAGTGTGATGATAAAGAATAAAAAAGAATAGAATAGAAAACAATAAAATAGAAAATAAACAAATAGAAAAGAATAGATAAAAAAAACGATAGAATATAATTAAATAGTAAGAATACAACAGAAATTTTTATTTCGAATAGAATTTTTTTTTAATTTGAACAGAATAGATTGGAATAGAATATAACCGTCTTCCGAAATTCAAATTTCGAATAGAATAGAATAAATTCAAATTCCAATAGTGTCGATTTAGAAATGAATAGAATAAAATTGAATAAAAAAGAATAGAATAGAAAAAAACAATAAAATAGAACATCTTCTGAAATTCAAATTTTGAATAGAATAAATAGAAAATTAAAAGGATAGAATAGAAAGGAATATAATATAAAAACAATAGCATAGAAAGAATATAGCAGTCCCCCAAAATTCAGATTTCAAATAGAATAAATTAGAATTTGAATAGAATACATTAGAATCGAATATGACAGTCTTCTGAAATTTTAATAGAATAGAAAAGAATAGAATGGAAAATAAAAGATTTGAAAAAAACAATAGAATGTCCGCCAATCGCTCCACACAGAGGCAGAACGGGGATCTGTCAATGTAAACACGGCGGATCTCTGCTCTGACAGGGAAGCTCAGAGTGATCGTCTGTTCCTAGTGATTAGGAACAGCGATCTCTCTCCTCCTCCAGTCAGCCCCGCCCCCATACAGTTATAAACACCTCCATAGGGAACACATTTAACCCTTTGATAGCTCCCTAGTGTTAACCCCTTCCTTGCTTACTTATTGCAAGTTTTTTTTTTTACCAAAAATATGTAGAAGAATACATATTGGCCTAAACTGAGGAAGAAATAATTTTTTTTATATACCCGAGTATAAGCCGAGGCACCTAATTTTACCACAAAAAAATGGGAAAACTTATTGACTCGAGTATAAGCCTAGGGTGAGAAATGCGCAGCTACTGTAAGTGGAAAAGAAGGTCAACAATGCCCATTTGCAGCCATAGGTCCCCCGAACTTCATACTTGGTAGTTAAGGGTTCCTAGATGCCCCCCTAGCTGCAGCCAAAATGTGGGGTCTCTGGACCCAAAGGGTCCCGAAATGACATTGCTGCAGATGGACACAGTTGACCGACTTTGGGGCCCCGTATCTCTGGGCCACTTAGTGCTAGGAACCCCAAAATTGCACATGTTGTAGTGCTGGGTTTACACAGCAAATTTGGGGTTCCTAGAACCAAGAGGCCCCGAGATACGAGGCCCCAAAGTCGGTTCGGAAAATGTCATTCTCTGCTGCAGAAAAGTGCTTGACTCGAGTATAAGCCGAGGGGGGCATTTTCAGCATAAATAAATGTGCTGAAAAACTCGGCTTATACTCCAGTATATACGGTACCCTATTTATCGGTGTATAACAGGCACTTCCCCCCTTAAAATCAGGGGAAAGTCGTGTGTGTGTGTTATGCGCCGATCCCCGCTGTCTGTGAAGGAAGAGAAGTGAGAGCCGCTGAATTACACAGAGCCGCGATCTCCTGTGTACCCGGCGCTCCGTCACTCACAGCCACGCCTCCTGGCCCCCGCATTGGGCCACTGTTCTGTCTATCATATGAGCAGAGCCAGGAGGCGTGGCTGTGAGTGACAGAGCGCCCGGTACACAGGCGGCGCTCGCTCCTCCTCTTCCCTCAGGAGACAGCGGGGATAACCCAACACTGGCGAGGCTGCAATCATGGGAAAAGTGAGGCTGCAGATGGGCACTGAACAGGCTGCATTGTTGGGCAATTTAATGGCTGCAGATGGGCACTGAGCAGGGTGCGTTGCTGAGCTGTGACCCTAATTTTCGTTTTTTTTCCCGCTTGAACTTCCCTCCTAAAATTGGGGCGCGTGTTATACACTGATAAATACGGTATATATTTTTGGGGATATTTATTATAGCAAGTTTTTTTTTCCTTAACCACTTGCTTACTGGGCACTTAAACCCCCCTCCTGTCCAGACCAATTTTCAGCTTTCAGCGCTGTCGCACTTTGAATGACAATTGCGCGGTCATACAACACTGTACCCAAACTCAATTTTTATCATTTTTTTCCAACAAATAGAGATTTCTTTTGGTGGTATTTGATCACCTCTGCAGTTTTTATTTTTTGTTAAAAAATTTAAATTATATTTTAAATTTATTTTAAAAATTATATTTTTTTATATTTTGTTATAAAATTTTGCAAACAGGTAATTTTTCTCCTTCATTGATGTACGCTGATGAGGCTGCACTGATGGGCACCGATAGGCTGCACTGATGGGCACCGATAGGCTGCAATGATGGGCTGCACTGATGGGCACCAATGGGCTGCACTGATGGGCACCAATAGGGCGGCACTGGTGGGCAATGATAGGCGGCACTGGTGGGCACTGATAGGTGGCACTGAAAGGCATTGATAGGTGGCATTGGTGGGCACTGAGAAGTGGCACTAATAGGTGGCACTGATAGGTGGCAGTGATGGACACTGATGGGTGGCAGTAATGGGCACTGATAGGTTAAACTGAAAGGCAGCACTGTTAGGTGGCACTGATGAGGCACTGATTGGCACCACTGATGGGCATTGATAGGTGGCACTTGTGGGCATTAATAGGTGGCACTTGTGGGCATTGATAAGTGACAGTGGTGGGCACTTGCAGGCACAGAGGAGGAGGCAGATGTGCCTCCTTCCTCTTCGGGACCGATGTTCCATGAGCATAAGCCGGTGATCGGCTTTTTTTTTCTCCTCATGCTGTCAGCGCGAGGAAAAAAAAAAAGCCGATTACCGAGCTTTTGTTTACACACGTGATCAGCTATCATTGGCTGGCAGCTGATCACGTGGTAAGGGGGGATCGGCCCCTTACTCGGATCGGTGATCACCTGAATCTAGGTGACTCGGTGATCACAGCGTGCGCACAAAGGGGAGGACGTCCTATGGCGGCCTCCCGGAAATTCAGGTCCGCGCTGTGACCGTCATTCGGCTATAGCACGGACATCAAGTGGTTAACCGCTTCAGCACCGGGCCATTTTTCACCCTTCCTTACCAGAGCACTTTTTGCGATTCGGCACTGCGTCGCTTTAACTAACAATTGCGCGGTCGTGCGACGTTACACCCAAACAAAATTGACGTCCTTTTTTTTTTCCCACAAATAGAGCTTTCTTTTGGTGGTATTTGATCACCTCTGCGGTTTTTATTTTTTGCGCTATAAACAAAAGAAGAGCGACAATCAAAACACAATATTTTTTTACTTTTTGCTATAATAAATATCCCATTTTTAAAAAAAAAAAAAAACGTTTTTTTTTCCTCAGTTTAGGCCGATACGTATTCTTCTACATATTTTTGGTAAAAAAAATCGCAATAAGCGTATATAGATCGGTTTGCGCAAAAGTTATAGCGTCTACAAAATAGGGGATAGATTTATTGAATTTTTTTTTTTTTTTTTACTAGTAATGGCGGCGATCTGCGATTTTTTTTTTTCGTGACTGCGACATTGCGGCGGACACTTACTTACACAGCGATCGTTGCTATAAAATTGCATTGATTACTGTGTAAATGTGACTGGCAGGGAAGGGGTTAACACTAGGGGGCGCTGCAGGGGTTAATGTGTTCCCTATAGAAGTGATTCTAACTGTGGGGGGAGGGAACTCAAGGGGAGGAGACCGATCATGTGTTCCTCCGTATTGGGATCACATGATCGGTCTCCTCTCCGCTGACAGGACGTGGAGCTGTGTGTTTACCGGGCCGGGAATGCGAGGACGTCATATGACGCCCACCCAGGATGGGAGATCCACCTTGTGGGCGTCATATGACTATGGGCGGGTATTGAAGCGGTTAAACTTCCCTCCTAAAATTGGGGTGCGTGTTATACACTGATAAATACGGTATATATTTTTTTGGATATTTATTATAGCAAAAAGTAAAAAAATAGTTTTCTTTGTTCAAAATTGTCGCTCTTTTTTTGTTTATAGCGCACAAAATAAACATCGCAGAGGTGATCAAATACCACCAAAAGAAAGCTCTATTTGTGGGGGAAAAAGGACATCAACTTTGTTCGGGTACAGCGTCACACGACCGCGCAATTGTCAGTTAAAGCGACGCAGTGCCGTATGGCAAAAAATGGCCTGGTCATTATAGGGGAAAATCCTTCCGGTTCTTTAAGTGGTTAATAAAAAAAAAAAAAATTAGGCCCACTTCTGCATTTCTTTTGGTACAGCCCTCACGTTTTGATTACTTTACAGCCATCCTTTATTTATTTATTGAGCCTTTTTTTTTTTTAGTTTGTTAGAATGTCTTGGAAGACGCGTTCCTGGTAACAATCCCCGGTGTCTGTGTGTTTTTAGTATGCGGCTTTTGTTAGTGTTGCAGAAAGTCCTCGTGGAACTTTAATGCATTAAACGTTACTGAAGCGTCTTATCTTGTCGGCGATCAGACTGTTGATCTCCAGGTAAACTGAAGGCTTTCACATCACTTCATTGTCGGTAAATGAATTCCAACGAAACCTTAACCAAGCGCGCTTAGACAAAGACCTTTTGTTAGATAAAAGATATCTGCTGTCAATTCCAGGAGTCACATGTGTAAAATGGACATTTAAATGTAGATTTTTTTTTTCCTAAACTGTGAATTTTTTCTTACTGTCGGAGTATCCTATAAGGATGCAGCCGCCACAACTTTTTGAAACCATGTAAGGCCCCATGCTTAGGTGCGCTTTTAGCTGAAAAACGTAAAAAAATTGAGGTTTATAGTGTGTGTGGGGGGGGGGGGAGGGGGGGGGCGAGGACTTCTGTCTGCAGTCTCTTCAGAAATTTACATTATGGAATCCTACAGTTTTCATGTGCTGCAATGCGTCATGGGGGGGGGGGGGCAACAGGAAGACGTAGTCAGACCCCTGATGACATAAGAAAGAAGGTGGCGGCGTGGGACCCAGCGTGTGACGGCGGCGGAGTGACTATCAGTCATGCCTTTCAGTTCTCATCAGTTCTGCCTTTCAGTGCCCATCAGTGCTGCCTTTCAGTGCCCATCATTCATCCATTTCTGCTCCCATCAGTGCTGCCTTTCAGTGCCCATCAGTGCTGCCTTTCAGTGCCCATCAGTTCTGCCTTTCAGTGCCCATCAGTTCTGCCTTTCAGTGCCCATCAGTTCTGCCTTTCAGTGCCCATCAGTTCTGCCTTTCAGTTCCCATTAGTGCTGCCTTTCAGTGCCCATCAGTGCTGCCTTTCAGTTCCCATCATTCATCCATTTCAGTTCCCATCAGTGCTGCCTTTCAGTGACCATCAGTGCTGCCTTTCAGTTCCCATCAGTTCTGCCTTTCAGTGCTGCCTTTCAGTGCTGCCTTTCAGTGCTCATAAGTGCTGCCTTTCAGTGCCCATCAGTTCTGCCTTTCAGTTCCCATCAGTTCTGCCTTTCAGTGCTGCCTTTCAGTGCCCATCAGTGCTGCCTTTCAGTTCCCATTAGTTCTGCTTTTCAGTTTCTATCAGTTCAGTTCCCATCAGTAAGACTTATTCAGACCCCTGAAGACATAAGTAAGAAGATGGCGGAGTGGGACCCAGCGTGTGGCGGCGGAGTGACGAAATACAACTGGAAATGCTGGATTCACTGGGTGGGTGAGAATGTTTTTTTAAACACTTAACCTCCGGAAGATTTACCCAATGACCCCTCTCACCTCCCTTCTGACCAGGCTATTTATTTTTTTGCTCTTTGCCACTGCGTTACTTTAACCACTGCAGCCCCGGAAGGATTTACCCCCCTTCCTGACCAGAGCACTTCTTGCGATTCGGCACTGCGTCGCTTTAACTGACAATTGCGCGGTCGTGCGATGTGGCACCCAAACAAAATTGACGTCCTTTTTTTTCCCCACAGATAGAGCTTTCTTTTGGTGGTATTTTATCACCCCTGCGGTTTTTATTTTTTGCGCTATAAACAAAAAAAAGAGCGACAATTTTTTTAAAAAAAGCAATATGTTTTACTTTTTGCTATAATAAATATCCCCCAAAAATATATTAAAAAAAAACCTAATTTCTTTCTCAGTTTAGTCCGATACGTATTCTTCTACATATTTTTGGTGAAAAAAAATCACAATAAGCGTATATTGATTGGTTTGCGCAAAAGTTATAGCGTCTACAAAATAGGGGATAGATTATGGCATTTTTATTATTATTATTATTATTTTTTTAGTAATGGCGGTGATCTGCGATTTTTATCGTGACTGCGACATTATGGCGGACACATCGGACACTTTTGACACTATTTTGGGACCATTGTCATTTATACAGCGATCAGTGATATAAAAATGCACTGATTCCTGTGTAAATGACACTGGCGGGGAAGGGCTTAAACACTAGGGGGCGATCAAGGGGTTAAGTTTGTCCTAGGGAGTGATTCTAACTGTGGGAGTGTCTCACTAGAACATGACACAGATCACTGCTCCCGATCACAGGGAGCAGTGGATCTCTGTCATGTTGCTAGGCAGAACAGGGAAATTCCTTGTTTCTCCGTGGCGCAATCACGGGCACCCTGGCAGACATAGAGTCCACGGGCACGGTCATGGAGTATGCAACAGAGGGCGCGCGCGGCCACAATTCCGCGATATAAAGGGGACGTACTTGTACGCCCATTTGCCCAGCCGTGCCATTGTGCCGACGTATATTGTCGTGCGCTGGTCAAGGGGTTAACTGACAAATGCGTGGTCATACATAATGAGAAGAATAAAATTGATGTCTTTCCCCCCCCCCCCCCCCCAAATAGGGCTTCCTTTTGTTAGCATTTGATCACCAACGTTTTTTGTTTTTTTTTTGGGCTATAAACAAAAAAAGGCCGACAGTTTTGAAGAAAAAAAACAATATTTTTTACTTTTCTGCTATAAAATATATCCAATAAATAAAAAATAAAAAAATCAAATTTCTTTATAAATTTAGGCCAATATGTTTTCTGCTACATGTTTTTGATAAAAAAAAATGCCAAAAAAGTATATATTGATTGGTTTGCACAAAAATTATAGCGTCTACAAACTATGGTACATATACTGGAATATTATTATTTTTTTTAATACTAGTATTAGGGGTGATCAGCGACATTATAGCGGGGACTGCTATATTACGACGGTCAATTTGACACTAACTGAAACCGTAACCAGTGACACTAATAAAGTGATCAGTGCTAAAAATCTGCACTGTCACTTAACTAACGGCACTGCCTGGGAAGGGGTTAAACATGTAGGGCGATCACAGGGTTTTTGTCAGTGTTTTTGTGTACTATGTGCTGCTTTTACTAAGGGATGTGCTTTGCAGGGAAACAAAATCCACCACATTTCTGCTGACAGAACAGAGCTCTGCATTGTTTGTATAGGCAGAGCTCTGTTCTGGGTGTCTCCTCGCTGACCAGCAGGTGCCGGCTAGAGCTGCACGATTCTGGACAAAATGAGAATCATGATTTTTTTTGCTTAGGATAAAAAGATCACGATTCTCTTGCGATTCTTGCTGCGTAAAATTTTTCACAATAAAGTCCTTGGGACACAGCTGATCACAGATCATGGTAAAGAGCCAATCACAGCAGCTCTTTACCACATGATCATCTGTGCCCACTTACAGCTGATCACAGTGTAAACAGGATTTGCCAGATAACCCGGAAAATCCACACGGGACATCTACACTGATAATCAAGGCCCTAATTATCAGCAGTGTCCTGAATATCAGTGCAGCTCCAACAGTGCCCACTATTGCTGCCAATCAGTATTCATCAGTGTTGCCTACCAGTGGCCATCAGTTCTGCCTTTCAGCTCCCATCAGTGCTGCCTTTCAGTGCCCATCAGTGCTGCCAATCAGTATTCATCAGTGTTGCCTACCAGTGGCCATCAGTTCTGCCTTTCAGCTCCCATCAGTTCTGCCTTTCAGCTCCCATCAGTTCTGCCTTTCAGCTCCCATCAGTTCTGCCTTTCAGCTCCCATCAGTTCTGCCTTTCAGCTCCCATCAGTTCTGCCTTTCAGCTCCCATCAGTTCTGCCTTTCAGCTCCCATCAGTTCTGCCTTTCAGCTCCCATCAGTTCTGCCTTTCAGCTCCCATCAGTTCCGCCTTTCAGTGCCCATCAGTGCTGCCTTTCAGTGCCGCCTTTCAGTACCCATCAGTGCTGCCTTTTCAGTCTCCAGTTCTGCCTTTCAGTGCCCATCAGGTCTGCTGACAGCACGTAAAGAGAGCCGATAACCGGCAAATCCACACAGGGGACATCTACACCGATAAACAAGGCCCTGATGATCAGCAATGTCCTGATTATGAGTGCAGCCCCAACAGTGACCATCAGTTCTGCCTTTCAGTGTCCATCAGTGCCCATCAGTTCTGCCTTTCAGTTCCCATCAGTTCTGCTTTTCAGTGCCCATCAGTTCTGCCTTTCAGTGCCCATCAGTTCTGCCTTTCAGTGCCCATCAGTGCTGCCTTTCAGTGCCCATCAGTTCTGCCTTTCAGTGCCCATCAGTTCTGCCTTTCAGTGCCTATCACTGACCGTCAATGATACCTATCAGTGCCCATTAGTGCAGCCGCATCAGCACACATTAGTGAAGGAGAAATATTACTTATTTACAAAGTTTTATAAAAGAAACTAAGTAAAACATTCTTTTTTTTTTTTCCCAAAATTTTCGGTTTTCATTTGTTTAGCAAAAAATAAAAAAACCTCAGTGGTGATTAAATACCGCCAAAAGAAAGCTCTGTTTGTCTAAAAAAAAAAAAAAAAAAAAATTATAAAAATATCATATGGGTACAGTGTAGAGTGACCGCGCAATTGTGATTCAAAGTGCGACAGCGCTGAAAACTGGCCTGGGCAGGAAGAGGGTAAAAGTGCCCGGTAAGCAAGTGGTTAAAGACAACCCAGCAGACAAAGGTAGATGAGAGAAAAAATAATAAAAACACAAAGGAAGAGCGACGTTCCTCCTCACTTACTAATCTCCATAAACCTTCCGTTTGCCAAGTTCTTTAGCAGATCAACTCCGATGCGCCCAAAATACGCATCAAAACAAATCAACACAACGTGCGACTTGATTTTTTACTGTATGGATCCTCCATTGTTCTGGATCTGCCAGTGTTGCATGACAGGGACACTTTAAATCTACACATTGTCAGAGTTTGTGTACGTTTGTTTTCTCCCCAAAGAAATTGAAAGCTTTATTACATATCATTTTACGAGAGAGGAATTGAGAGGTTTTATGTTCCCATTTAGATATACTACTTGCACTGTAATGCACAGCTCCGGGGTTAGTTTTTTTTTTTTTAGGAATCTTGGAGATTGATAAGCAGACTTAGAAGAGGGGAGCTGAGACTAAATGTTTTAGGTTTTTTTCGCATGTTGAAGTCTGTTGTGTTCGTGTATAAAATAAGGAGCAAGGTGTCTGTATGAATGTTTTATATTAACCTCTTGCTTACCGGGCACTTAAACCCCCCCTCCTGCCCAGACCAATTTTCAGCTTTCGGCGCTGACGCACCTTGAATAACAATTGCGCGGTCATACAGCACTGTACCCAAATGGAATTTTTATCATGTTTTTCCCACAAATAGAGCTTTCTTTTGGTGGTATTTAAAGCGGTTCTGCACACATTTCATTTAGTAAATCTCTTTGCCTTCCAAATCAGGCAAAGAGTACTAAATGAAATGTGTTTTTTTTTTTTTTTCACTTACCTTGTAATCGATGACTTCCGGTCTTCTGTCTCTGCGGGGGTGGGCGGGGTCTGTGCGGGGATCCTCGTCACGCCGCACTGTCTCCTGGGATCTGGTGTCATTGATCCCAGGAGTCTGTGCGGGCATCTTCCGAAATCTCGCGAGATTTCGGTCACATCTTCCGAAATCTCGCGAGATTTCGGTCACATCCTCCGAAATCTCGCGAGATTTCGGTCACATCTTCCGAAATCTCGCGAGATTTCGGTCACATCTTCCGAAATCTCGCGAGATGTCGGCATTGTGGGCCAGCAACCCGGAAGAAAGGGGCCTGTGTGGTTTCAGGTGCCCACACGGAAGATGGAAGCAGTCATGAACCGGTTTTCAAACTCCACATTGCGGACGAAAAACAGCAGCAGGAACACCAAGAACTCAAACAGGTGAGTAATAATTATTAAGCACATTACTGCACATTACACGAAAAAAAAAAAAACTTCAAACACAGTGTTGAACCGCTTTAATCACAGCTGGGATTTTTATTTTTTGCTAAACAAACAAAAAAAGATGGAAAATGTTGAAAAAAAAAAAAAATCATGTTTAATAGTTTGTTTATAAAATTTTGCAAACAGGTAATTTTTCTCCTTCATTGATATGCGCTGATGAGGCAGCACTGGTGGGCACTGATAGGCTGCACTGGTGGGCACACACAGATAAGTCGGTACTGATGGGCACAGATAAGATGGCACTGATGGGTGGCACAGATGGGTGGCATGAATGGGCACTAATAGATGGCACTGATGGGCACTGATAGATGGCACGGATGGGCACTGATAGTTGGCACTGGCAGGTGACACTGATGGGCACTGGTAGGTGACACTGATGTGCAGCACTGTTCAGGCACTTATTGTGGGCACTGACAGGTGGCATTGACATATGGCACTGTGGGCACTGACAGGTGGCACTGTGGGCACTGACAGGTGGAGCTGGTGGGCCCTGACAGGTGGAGCTGGTGGGCACTGGTAGGCGGCACTTGTAGGGGGTACAGATGGTCACCATGGAGCCGGGGCATATCGCAATGATCGGGACTAATGTCCCTCTCACTGCCGCCGGTGACCGGCCTTTTTTTTTTCTCCTCGCGCTGTCAGCGTGAGGAGGAAAAATAGCCAATTACCGGCTCTGTAATTGGGCTGTAATTGGGCATCAATTTAGTTTACTTCTCAGTCTTGATTCCAACTCCTCTCCCTGAGCCATGTTGGGTTGTAATGGATCAAAGTCATTGTTTCCGCTATGAACAAAGCTAATATCCTGCCCTGACATTTTTCCCTACTTGTTATCTTCTTGGACACTGATCCCCTCACCACCCCTGGGAGTTCGTCTGCCCCTGTAGCCTACAGTGCCTTGAAAAAGTATTCATACCCCTTGACATTTTCCACATTTTGTCATGTTATAACCAAAAACGTAAATGTATTTTATTGGGATTTTATGTGATGGACCAACACAAAGTGACACCTAATTGTGAAGTGGAAGGAAAATTATGGTTTTCAACATTTTGTACAAATAAATATGTGAACGGTGTGGGGGGGGGGCATTTGTATGGCGCCCCCCAGAGTCAATACTTTGTAGAACCTCATTTCACTTCAATTACACCTACAAGTCTTTTTGGGGATGTCTCTACCAGCTTTGAACATCTAGAGAGGGACATTTTTGCCCCATTCTTCTTCTTTGTAAAATAGCTCAAGCTCTGTCAGATTGGATGGAGAGCATCTGTGACCAGCAATTTTCAAGTCTTGCCACAGATTCTCTATTGGATTTAGGTCTGGACTGTGACTGGGCCATTCTAACACATGAATATGCTTTGATCTAAACCATTCCATTGTAGCTCTGGCTGTATGTTTAGGGCCGTTGTCCTGCTGGAAGGTGAACCTCCGCCCCAGTCTCAAGCTTTTTGCAGACTCTAATGCCCCGTACACACGATCAGACTTTCCGACAACAAAACCGTGAACTTTTGTCCAAATGGTGTTGGCTCGAACTTGTCTTGCATACACACGGTCACACAAATGTTGGCCAACAACTACGAACTTAGTGACGTA
Source organism: Lithobates sylvaticus (assembly GCA_028564925.1). Classification (NCBI taxonomy): domain Eukaryota; kingdom Metazoa; phylum Chordata; class Amphibia; order Anura; family Ranidae; genus Lithobates; species Lithobates sylvaticus. The sequence continues at coordinate 597,265,857 of CM053029.1, forward strand.
CAAGATGTACGAAGGGACGATAAAAAGGAGTTCTATAGCCGGTGTGATATCTCCATTATGAACGCTAGTTTTAGAAGACGAGCGCTCCCGGCTCGTCCTTGATTCCGAGCATGCGTGGACTTTTGTGAGATGGACTTGTGTACACACAATCGGAAAATTTGAGAACCTGCTAGCCAACAGTTGTTGGCGGAAAGTCTGACAACAAATGTCCGATGGAGCGTACACACGGTCAGACTTTCCACCAACAAGCTCACATCCAACATGTCCTGTCGGAAAATCCGGTCGTGTGTACGCGGCATAACAGGTTTTCTTCTAAGATTGTCCTGTATTTGGCTCCATCCATCTTCCCATCGACTCTGACCAGCTTCCCTGTCCCTGCTGAAGAAAAGCATCCCCACCACATGATGCTGCCACCACCATGTTTCACAGTGGGGATGGTGTGTTCAGGGTGATGTGCAGTGTTAGTTTTCTGCCACACGTAGCGTTTTGCTTTTAGACCAATTTTGGTCTCATCTGACCAGATCACCTTCTTCCACATGTTTGCTGTGTTCCCAACATAGCTTCTCGCAAACTGCAAATGGGATTTCTTATGTCTTTCTTTGAACAATGGCTTTCTTTCACTCTTCCATAAAGGGCAGATTTGTGGAGAGCACGACTAATAGTCTAATAGCTGGCTTTCACCTGTTGCAGAGAGCCATACAGGGGATCGGTTCCAGTAATTGCCCTCCCCGCGTCACTGATCACCTTCTCTGTGCATGTCATACATTTACCCCTCACCCCAAGCCACCCCTACCCCTGCAGTGCTGCTGGTTTCCCTTCCGTCCTTCCCACTAGCAGCTGCAAGCATTCAATAGAATCCTTCAGGATGGAGAGTGGGGGAAAGGGTCCGTGTCCGGAAAGGGTCCGGTAAATATGTAATCTTTACCAGCCCCTTTTCCTGAGTGAACACAATGAGTGATCGGTACCCATCACTCACTGTGTTCATTCATAAATGAAGCTTAGAAAACAGTGCTTATTTGGGGGGGCTGTCAGGTTGGCTGTATGTGGCCCCGTCAGGTTGGCTGAATGTGGCCCCGTCAGGTTGGCTGAATGTGGCCCCGTCAGGTTGGCTGAATGTGGCCCCGTCAGGTTGGCTGAATGTGGCCCCGTCAGGTTGGCTGAATGTGGCCCCGTCAGGTTGACTGAATGTGGCCCCGTCAGGTTGGCTGAATGTGGCCCCGTCAGGTTGGCTGAATGTGGCCCCGTCAGGTTGGCTGAATGTGGACCCGTCAGGTTGGCTGTATGTGGCCCCGTCAGGTTGGATGTATGTGGCCCCGTCAGGTTTGCTGTATGTGACCCCCGTCAGGTTGGCTGTATGTGGCCCCATCAGGTTGGCTGTATGTGGCCCCATCAGGTTGGCTGTATGGGGCCCCATCAGGTTGGCTGTATGTGGCCCCATCAGGTTGGCTGCATGTGACCCCGTCAGGTTGGCTGCATGTGACCCCATCAGGTTGGCTGCATGTGACCCCGTCAGGTTGGCTGCATGTGGCCCCGTCAGGTTGGCTGTATGTGACCCCGTCAGGTTGGCTGTATGTGGCCCCGTCAGGTTGGCTGTAGATGGCCCCGTCAGGTTGGCTGTAGATGACCCCGTCAGGTTGGCTGCATGTGACCCCGTCAGGGTGGCTGCATGTGACCCCGTCAGGTTGGCTGCATGTGACCCCATCAGGTTGGCAGAATGTGGCCCCATCAGGTTGGCTGAATGTGGCCCCCGTCAGGTTGGCTGTATGTGGCCCCGTCAGGTTGGCTGTATGTGGCCCCGTTAGGCTGGCTGAATGTGGCCCCCGTCAGGTTGGCTGTATGGGGCCTCATAGTTTTTAACAGCAGCCCTGTCCACATAACCATATGTTCTATATGAATGCTACTTAATGTATTTTACATTTCAAACATTCAGGTCGGAAGAGCAAATGTCATGATTTTTATTGATTTTATGTTTCTGTCTTACAGAGCATATCATGGTTCCAGTGGGAAGATCCTGGCTGTAAAGGTAAGATCGAATGTAGTGATCTCCATCTGATACAGCAGAAAAGTTTTACATGCGATATGCTGTGTGTGTCATTACCTAAGGTTAGAGAAAATGTTGGTATTGTCCTTAAAGCGGAGCTCAAGCCCCACGTGTTCTTCACTGAATCGGTCAGGGATGCCCTCAAAAGTTCGAAGGTGGCTTACTGAAAATGCTGCATGATGCTTTCACATATGACTAGTGCGGACCGCCCACTAAATGTGATTGACCATTCACACCACACGAAAAAAGGCCACTCATAACTTGCATTCGGTGCACTCACATATACAAGCATCAATAACACGGTACACTGCTGGTATTCAGCTCTGTCTGGCTGTATTAGATACTTCCTGGTCTCTTGGTGCGTGATGATGTCATCCAATAGTCCCCTACGTGTTTCGTCAGCGGGACACGTGACTTCCTCGGTGGGCAAGGACAGTCTCTGTCACCTATTTAGCAACCATTAAGACTTCCCTTGGCATTGCAGTAGTGCAGCATAGAAAATGAAAGCATGCATCAATATCACTATTGCTTTTTATCCACTTTCTATTCACCACCCCCCCCCCCTCCCCCAAGTGATTTGGTGCAACGCTCTTTGTTGTAGGCTGCTTTGCATTTTTGAATCGCCATAATGGATCAGTCTGGAAAGTTAATTTCTGGTCTCTCGGTGCGTAATGACGTCATCCTATCATCCCCGCCCCTACGTGTTTCGTCAGAGGGACACGTGACTTCCTCGATGGGGAAGAAGGACAGTCTCTGTCACCTATTTAGCAACCATTAAGACTTCCTTTGGCATTGCAGCATAGAAAATGAAAGCATGCATCAATATCACTATTGCTTTTTTATCCACTTTCTTTTCATCATTCCCCAAAGTGATTTGGTGCCACGCTCTTTGTTGTAGGCTGCTTTGCATTTTGGAATCGCCATAATGGATCAGCCTGGAAGGTTAATTTCTGGTCTCTTGGTGCGTAATGACGTCATCCTATAGTCCCCGCCCCTACGTGTTTCGTCAGAGGGACACGTTACTTCCTCGATGGGGAAGAAGGACAGTTTCTGTCACCTATTTTAGCAACCATTAAGAGTTCCCTTGGCATTGCAGTAGAACAGCATAGAAAATGAAAGCATGCATCAATATCACTATTGCTTTTTTATCCACTCTCTATTCATCATCCCTCCCCCCAAGTGATTTGGTGCAACGCTCTTTGTTGTAGACTGCTTTGCACTTTGGAATCACCATAATGGATCAGTCTGGAAGGTTAATTTCTGGACTCCTGGTGCGTAATGACGTCATCCTATAGTCCCCGCCCCTACGTGTTTCGTCAGAGGGACACGTTACTTCCTCGATGGGGAAGAAGGACAGTCTCTGTCACCTATTTAGCAACCATTAAGACTTCCTTTGGCATTGCAGCATAGAAAATGAAAGCATGCATCAATACCACTATTGCTTTTTATCCTCTTTCTATTCATCATCCCCCCCCAAGTGATTTGGTGCCACGCTCTTTTTGTTGTAGGCTGCTTTGCATTTCGGAATCGCCATAATTTATCAGTCTGGAAGGTTAATTTCCAGCACAGGAGATTGTAAAGCGTGGCTTTATATAGTGCATTGTCTGCATTTCTCACCTGTTCAGCTCAGCTCAGATCTGCTTGCTTACTAAAGAAGAGGTGATTGAGCCCCCCCCCCCCCCTCGACTTTTAGCATTCGCTTGCAATTTTCCTGGATCATCTCAAGAGTGTAACATCCTCTTTGTATTCCGTATCCCCTCCGGTGTATGAGAAATGGGGAGACTGATAACCCTTTTCACGTGGACATGTAATCCCATCTCATGCCCCGCAGTGGTTTACTTACTGTAGCAGACAATTATGTCTCTAGTGATTAAGTGAATTAAAACTGAACATCAGCCTAATTTGACCTGTGAAGTCTGCTCTTGTCGCTCCTGTTTTTTTCCTCCAGTGCAGTTTGTGCACAAGGTCCGCTCTGACAGCCTGTGATCGATTGCTTTATTTACAACCGTATATTTAAAAAGGCCGACCGCTCATTTACACAGCGCTGTGTAAGTATATTAATCGCCAACGCCAGGAATCCCACATCGACTTGATAGGCTTAGATTGACTTCTGTTGCAATTCTAGAGACGTTTATATGACATCACACATTGTCTTAGAAACAAGAAATTAAATGGCGCTAATAGGGCAAGCAGCACAAGTCCACAAAAGTCCAACTCCAAGTCCTGTAGATCTATCCACAGGCTCACTTTGTGCCGGTGTTCTGTCAAAATCTGTCCACCTATCGAATAGTGTCCGCCCCGTACTGCGCAGGCGCATCGCTTGCGCAGTACAGAGCAGAAGGAGAATCTGAAAATATCCGAAGATGAGCGGCGCCTGCGCCGTGAGTCTAGGTGCAAGCCCCACTATCCAAGTGGACATATAGGGCTGCACAAAGTTAGAGGGCCCCTCGTGGGCTCGCCACGCTTCGCTCGCCAAGCTTCGCTCGCCACGCTTCGCTCGCCACGCTTCGGGCATGGCCTCGCTGCGCTCGGTTTTTTTTATTCTAATTCTATGTCCACTTGGATGGATAGGGAGAGAGATGACCACCGCTCCAGAGGGATCCTTCAAGGCGAATGCTTCTACTCCTAGTGTGGAGCTCCAGGTGCAGGCTAATAACAAGGTAGTTAGAAAGTAACAAGGGGAACTCTGGACGGCCGCACACCAGACGAAGATGAAAAATCAAATGGATTTATTTAAAAACAGGAATCACATCAAAGTCCAAAAACACAGCAAAACGGGGAAGGGGGGGGGCACACAGCTGACGCGTTTCACGCTAAATACAGCGCTTACTCATAGCTAATGTCCACTTAGATGGTGGGGCTTGAATCTGGACTCACGGCGCAGGTGCCGCTCATCTTCGGATATTTTCGGAATGTGCTTGGCATCCGTACTGCGCATGCGCAGTACACAGCGGACAGTATCCGATGGGGGACACTATCCGACATGACACTGGTTCACACAGGGGGCAGCTTCAAAGTCGTTCGACTCTGAAGCTGCCCCCGCACAGCGCGACCTCAGCGCGGTTCTCAAAGGACTTCTTTAATAGAAGTCAAATGCAAGCCGCTTCCGAAGTCACCCCCAAAGTAGTGCAGGAACCTTTTTCTAAGTCGGAGCGAGTTGAGTCGCTCCAATTAGAACATTGCACTGCATGGAGCGCGACTTGTCGGGTGTCTAAGTCCCCCTGGCAAGGTCGCCCCTGTGTGAACCCGGGACTTGGGGCAGCCACCCCAGAGTAGAGAGCAGCCTCTGTAACGGAACAAAAAAAAAAACAAGGGGGCGCCAACTTACTGTCACTTCCTGTTTTGTCTTTCAGTGTAGCCCATTTGTTAGTGTCATTGGAAGGAATTATGCCACATCGTTCAAATCTGTGGGAGGAATAGTGCCCCATCATTCGAGTCAGTGGTAGGAATTGTGCCCTGTTGTTGGTGTCATTGGGAGGAATTATGCCCCATCTTTGGTGCCATTGGGCCCAATTGTTAGTGTCATTGGGAGGAATTGTGCTCCATTATTAGAGTTAGTGGGAGGAATTGTGCCCCAACGTTGGTGTCATTGGGAGGCACTGTGTCCCGTCATTGGGCCCTAAATAAAGTGTCACTGGGAGGAATTGTGCCCCATCTTTGGTGTCATTGGGCCTAGTTGTGTGTCATTGGAAGGAATTGTGCCCCATTGTTCAAATCAGTGGGAATAATAATGCCCCATCATTGGTGTCATTGGGAGGAATTTTGCCCCATCATTGGTGTCATTAGGCCCAATTGTTAGTGTCATTGGGAGGAATTGTGCATCATTATTGTTGTAAGTTATAGGAATTGTGCCCTATATTTGGTGTCATTGGGCCCATTTGTTAGTGTCATTGGGTCCAATTGTGTGTCATTGGAAGGAATTATGCCACATCGTTCAAATCTGTGGGAGGAATAGTGCCCCATCATTCGAGTCAACGGGAGGAATTGTGCCCTATTGTTGGTGTCATTGAGAGGAATTGTGCCCCGTCATTGGGAGGAATTGTGCCCCAACGTTGGTGCCATTGGGAGGCATTGTGTCCCGTCATTGGGCCCTAAATACAGTGTCATTGGGAGGAATTGTGCCCCATCTTTGGTGTCATTGGGCCCAATTGTGTGTCATTGGAAGGAATTGTGTCCCATCGTTCAAATAAGTGGGATGAATAATGCCCCTTCATTGGTGTCATTGGGCCCAATTGTTAGTGTCATTGGGAGGAATTGTGCATCATTATTGGTTTAAGTCAGGGGTGCCCAACCCGTGGCCCGCGGCGCCATCCGAGGTGGCCCGCCACGTCTTGCTCTGAGATGGCGGGTCGGGAAGCCCTGATCGTGGGTTCCCGACCCGCCATCTCCGAGCATCAGCGCGAACAACGGAGCCGCCGCTAAAGGAAGCAGAGCCGATGCTTCCTGTATAGCGCCGGCTCCTTCACAGGCGGAGTGATATCAAATGTACTCCGCCTGTGACAGGAATGTGTACTGAAGCTGCATGCTTCCTGAGATCTCACAGCAGCCAGCAGTGCCAGTACCAGTACCCATCAGCAGTACCAGCCTGAAGTACCAGTACCAGCCAGCAGTATCAGTACCCACCAGTACCCACCAGCAGTACCAGCCAGAAGTACCAGTACCCACCAGCAGTACCTGCCAACAGTACCAGTACCTGCCAGCAGTATCAGTACCCACCACCAGTACCAGCCAGCAGTACCAGTGCCCACCACCAGTACCCGCCAGCAGTACCAGTACCTGCCAGCAGTATCAGTACCCACCAGCAGTACCCACCACCAGTACCCGCCAGCAGTACCAGTGCCCACCACCAGTACTAGCCACCAGTACCCGCCAGCAGTATCAGTACCCGCCAGCAGTACCCACCACCAGTACCCGCCAGCAGTACCAGTGCCCACCACCACCAGTACTAGCCACCAGTACCCGCCAGCAGTACCAATTCCTTGCCAGCAGTATCAGTACCCACCAGCAGTACCCACCACCAGTACCCGCCAGCAGTACCAGTGCCCACCACCAGTACTAGCCACCAGTACCCGCCAGCAGTATCAGTACCCGCCAGCAGTACCAGCCAGCTGTACCGGTACCCACCAGCAGTACTAGCCACCAGTACCAGTCACCAGTACCCGCCAGCAGTACCAGTACCCACCAGCAGTACCAGTACCTGCCAGCAGTATCAGTACCCACCAGCAGTACCCACCACCAGTACCCGCCAGCAGTACCAGTGCCCACCACCAGTACCCGCCAGCAGTATCAGTACCCGCCAGCAGTACCAGCCAGCAGTACCGGTACCCACCAGCAGTACTAGCCACCAGTACCAATACCCGCCAGCAGTACCAGTACCCGCCAGCAGTACCCGCCAGCAGTACCAGTCACCAGTAACCGCCAGCAGTATCAGTACCCGCCACCAGTACCAGCCAGCAGTACCAGTACCCATCAGCAGTACTAGCCACCAGTACCAGTCACCAGTAGCAGTACCCGCCAGCAGTACCAGCCAGCAGTACCTACCACCAGTATCAGCCAGCAGTACCAGTACCCACCAGCAGTACCAGCCACCAGTACTAGCCACCAGTACCAGTCACCAGTACCCGCCAGCAGTACCAGTACCAGCCAGCAGTACCCACCAGCAATACCAGTACCAGCCAGCAGTATCAGTACCCACCAACAGTACAAGTACCAGTACCCACCAGCAGTACTAGCCACCAGTACCCGCCAGCAGTACCAGTATCAGTACCCACCAGCAGTACCCACCACCAGTACCCGCCAGCAGTACCAGTGCCCACCATCAGTACTAGCCACCAGTACCCGCCAGCAGTACCAGTACCTGCCAGCAGTATCAGTACCCACCAACAGTACCCACCACCAGTACCCGCCAGCAGTACCAGTGCCCACCACCAGTACTAGCCACCAGTACCCGCCAGCAGTATCAGTAACCGCCAGCAGTACCAGTACCCACCAGCAGTACCAGTACCCGCCAGCAGTACCAGTACCCACCAGCAGTACCAGTCACCAGTAACCGCCAGCAGTATCAGTACCCACCACCAGTACCAGCCAGCAGTACCAGGACCCATCAGCAGTACTAGCCACCAGTACCAGTCACCAGTATCAGTACCCGCCAGCAGTATCAGTACCCACCAGCAGTACCAGTACCAGCCAGCAGTACCCACCACCAGTACCAGCCAGCAGTACCAGTACCCACCAGCAGTTTCAGCCACCAGTACTAGCCACCAGTACCAGTCACCAGTACCCGCCAGCAGTACCAGTACCCACCAGCAGTACCAGCCACCAGTACCCACCAGCAATACCAGTACCAGCCAGCAGTACCAACCACCAGTACTAGCCACCAGTTCCAGTCACCAGTACCAGTACCAGCCACCAGTACCAGCCAGCAGTACCAACCACCAGTACTAGCCACCAGTTCCAGTCACCAGTACCAGCACCAGCCAGCAGTACCAGTACCAGCCACCAGTACCAGCCAGCAGTACCAGCGAGCAGTACCAGTACCCGCCAGCAGCACCAGTACCCACCAGCAGTACCAGTAGCTGCAAGCAGTTTCAGCCAGCAGTACCAGTACCTGCCAGCAGTACCAGTACCAGCCAGCAGTACCAGCCAGCAGTACCCAACAGCAGTACCAGCCCTGGAGGACAGCCAGCAGCAGCCACCAGTTATAACCACCTGAGGGACAGCAGCAACCAGCTGCAGGAGTCCTGAGGAAGAAGTGAAGATTGAGGTCAGTTGAAGAGCAGGTAAACCGCTGTGCATCAGTGTGAAAGCAGCCTTAGTCCCCTTTCACACGATCGGTCCGATCGGTTCTGCCTGTCTGTTTTTCAGGCGGACCCAATCAGACCCTCCATTCACCTCTATAGAGCGGCAGATGTATACAGACTCGTGTCTGCTTACACCCGCCTATCTGCAATCCGATCTGCTTAAAAAACAGAAGGGGATCTGTCCCCTTCTGTCTGGGCAGATCGGAGGGCCCTTAGGGTAGAGCGGGCTGCATCTGTGTCTGCTCTACAAATGCAGAGTGGACACAGACCTGCCATCTGCCCGCTATGCTCATTGTGGCCCTCGACCGGTTACCAAGTCGCTAAAGTGGCCCTTGCTCCTCAAAAGGTTGGGCACCCCTGGTTTAAGTGATAGGAATTGTGCCCCATATTTGGTGTCATTGGGCCCAATTGTTTGTTTAATTGTAAGGAATTGTACCCCATCGTTCGAGTCAGTGGGAGGAATTGTGCCGGGGGGGGGGGGGGGGTTATGCTCCATTATTGGTATCGGTGGATGAAATTGTGCCCCAAGGGCCGGATGAAAAAAGCAAATGGCCGCAGTTTGGAGACCCCTGCCCTAGACAATAACTAGCTGTTAACCCCCCCCCCGCATGGGCAAAATAAAATGTGTCCCCAGTTCAGCTTTAATTTTGGTTTCTGATACTTTTTACCTTTTAATAAATCCAGCTCCATATTTTTTTCCCCCCTATAGTCTGTATGAGAGAAAGTTCTGCGCTTGGGTTCAGGTCCATTCACAATCAGCACCGATCCTGAGAGCATCCTCTGACTGTTGTTCTATTACAGCCCCTTTGAAATAACATAGGCAGGCTATTTCCTATGGGAGCGAGCCCCCCCTCCCCCTCTCCCCTACTTACACAGCAGTTTGACCTGTCCCCGGGGTACCTTCCTCCCTCGGCTGCACCTGACACAGGTTAAATGCCTCTCACACTTTAATTGAGTAAAATTGCTATGATGTAGCGGCAAATTATTTTTTTTTTCCCCCAAGTTTTTTTTTTTTTTTTTTTTTCCGCGCTGAAAAATGCAAGTGAGTGGAGTTGGCAAATGACTATTGATTTGGTGGAAGTGTGTTTTAAATTTCTCTTGGCAGTTCTATATTACAGTTACAAGCGGGATTAGTCGGAGCGTTTATAAATAACCCTAAAGCAAGCTTGTGATTGAAACAGGTTGCGTCTTATTCTATTCCTTTTTTTTTTCTTCTTCCCCCCCGACGCCCGGCGTTCTCAAATTTAATTTATGCCTTTGCATATCCTTGTCTATATTTCTCCTCCCTGCTACATATAAATCTTAATTTATATGTCTGTTCTGACGGCTGCACAGATATACGAGTGCATTGTGTAAGACGCACGTCAAGACACCGCGTGTGTTTTCTTCCCTGTCAGTGCCAGAGGGAACTTTGGCGCACAGCGAGGAGCACGGGGGTCTGCACTGAAAAAGCCTGCATTGCGCTCGTTCACGTAGTGTGGGTGCCGTTCGAAATGGGGGGACAGCTTGGGGTTTACCCTGGGCGATTTTTCCCAAGCCTTTGCGACTTGTATAGAGATAAATGCGGTATTTCACCAAAAATATTCACCTTTTTTTTTTTTTTTGGGGAGGCTGAGCTCTCATTTTTTTGAAAATGGACTGCTTTAACGCCTTGATCCCCACAGTAGCAAACCACGGCCCTGTGTATTAAATACATATGCCGGGGGGGGGGGGGGGGCTGGGGCACTTAACGGGAACGCCCTCACTTACCTGAATGTATTGCATTTGGTGGGCACTACACCCATCAAAAGTGACGGGGGTATAATTACAGCTGCAAGCATGTGTACACCCCAGGCTGCTGCTTCTGTAGCTAAAAGCGGTAGCGGTTGGGGACTGTAAATGTGTGGCTCAGCTAATTTATTTTCTCCAACCCCTGCTGCACAGAGAGCCATACAGGGTATTGGTTTCAGTAATTGCCCCCCATTCCACCAATCACACTCTGTGCCCACATCCAGTTCGCACTGCTGACTGGGCCCCATACAGGAGGACTGGCGGTACTTCCTTTTTCCATGGCCCAGTGTATGTATATACACCAGGTTGGACCCCCTTTTGCCTTCATTCTTTGTGGCATAGATACAACAAGGTGTTGGAAACGTTCCTCAGAGATTTTGCTCCATAGTGACATGATAACATCACACAGTTGCTGCAGATTTATCGGCTGCCCATCCATGATGCCCATCTCCATCACATCCCAAAAGTGCTCTATTGGATGAGAAGTGGTGAGTGTGGAGGCCATTGGAGGACAGTGACCTCATTGTCCAGTGGTGAGATCTGGTGAGTGTGGAGGCCATTGGAGGACAGTGACCTCATTGTCCAGTGGTGAGATGATTGGAGCTTTGGAGCTTTGTGACATGGTGGATTATCCTGCTGGAAGGAGCCATCAGAAGATGGGGACACTGTAGTCATAAAGGATGGACATGGTCAGCAACAATACTCAGGTAGGCCGTGGTGTATAAACCATGATCAATTGGTACTACAGGGCCCAAAGTGTGCCAAGAAAATATCCCCCACACCATTACACCCCCACCACCAGCCTGAACCGGTGATACAAGGCAGGATGGATCCATACGCCAAATTCTGACCCCACCATCTGAATGTCGCAGCTGAAATCCAGACTCATCAGACCAGGCAATGTTTTTCCAATCTTTTATTGTTCGATTTTGGTGATCCTGTGTGAATTGTAGCCTCAGTTTTCTGTTCTTCACTGACAGGCGTGGCGCCCGTTGTGGTCTTCTGTTGCTGTAGCCCATCCGCTTCAAGGCTCGATGTGTTGTGCGTTCAGGGGAAATATTCTGCATATCTTGGTTGTAATCACTGGATATTTTCTCTTTTTCGGACCATTCTATGTAAATACAAGATGATTGTGTGTGAAAATCCCAGAAATACTCAGACCAGCCCCGTGCGGCACCAACAACCATGCCACGTTCAAAATCACTTTCTTCCCCATTCTGATGCTCGGTTTGAACTTCAAAAAGTCATTTTCACCACATCTAGATGCCTAAATGCATTGACTTGCTGCCGTGTGATTGGCTGATTAGCAGTTTGTGTTACTGTCAGAAACCATGAATCAGACCGAGACAGAAGTACAGTTAAATCACACTTGTTTAATAATAATAATAAGAAGAATAATAAAAGGTAAACAGAGTAAACGTAGTCAAAACATATAATAATGGTAGTGATCTGCACAGATTTCAGAGTAAACTCTAAATCGTGAACAATACAGTGAAATAATCCAAAAAAGTGTGTGCAAATCAACACAATCAACTAAATCCAAAATATAATAAATGTATAAATGAATATATAATAAGTCCAAGTCAGGGCTATTATATTTTTTTAGTTTGGATTATTTATCAGTTATTTAGTAGCATAAGGGATCTCGCTTTAACGTAGTCAAAACATAGCCAGAGTTCACGAACCGGAATGAATAGTCAGACAAACCAAAACGTCAGGGAGCCAGAGATAAGCGTAGTAGAACGGCAAGCAGGATCTGGAGCCAGAAGGAATGTCAGCCAAGCAAGTCTTTAACAGTAACACAGGAGAGCATCTCTAGAGATGTGGTGAAGGCAGAGATCATCTGGACTGGACGGCTTAAGTGGGACTGACGAGCAGGATATCATCAACAGGTGAGTCACTGTGGAGAGATAGGAGCTGACAATTAGCCGACAGCTGAGTGGCCAGCTTTGAGAAGGAAGGGCTGAGCCCAGCCCTGACAGTACCCCCTCCTCAATGACCCCTCCCCCTCGGAGGACCACCAGGCTTGAGGGGAAAATGTCTATGGAAATCACAGAGGAGGACAGGGGCATGTACGTCCGAGGATGAGACCCAAGAGCGTTCCTCTGGACCTAACCTTTTCCAAAGCACCAGGTACTGTATGTGCCCACGGAACCTACGGGAGTCGACAATGAACTGTATTTCATACTCATGGTTCTCAACCTGTACAGGGTGAGCACGTTGCACCGAGGTAGTAAAGCAGTTGCAGACCAAAGGTTTTAATAAAGGAGACATGAAATACATTTGAATTACGCATATTAGAAGGAAAGTCTAATGCGTAAGCCACTGGGTTAATCCTGCGAAGAATCCGGAAAGGCCCAATAAACCGAGGTGCGAACTTCAGAGAGGGAACATGAAGTCGGAGGTTGCGAGATGACAGCCAGACCCTGTCCCCAACCTGGTAGGAAGGAGCAGGCAGGCATGTGCAGTCAGCATGGAGTCTGTACCTATCATTAGCATGTCGCAAAACCTCCTGGACTTGTGCCCAAGTGGAACGAAGGCCACAGAGATGCTCCTCTAACGCAGGAATACTCTGCGGAACAAATGAGTCAGGCAACATGGAAGGTTGGAAACCATAGTTCGCCATAAACGGGGACAATCGGGAAGCAGAATTCAAGGCACTATTGTGAGAAAACTCTGCCCACGGTAAGAGGTCTGACCAGCTGTTGTGATGGTCAGAAATATAGCAACGTAGGAATTGCTCCAAGGACTGATTGGCTCGTTCTGCAGCCCCATTACTCTGCGGGTGATACGCAGAGGAGAAAGCAAGTTGAATTCCCAACTGTGCACAAAAGGCTCGTCAGAATCAGGACACAAACTGACTACCCTTATCCGAGACAAGCACCTTGGGTAGCCCATGTAAGCGAAAGATCTGCCGAGCAAAACTGGAAGCCAGTTCCTTAGAAGTAAGCAACTTCTTAAGTGGAATACAATGGGCCATTTTCGAGAACCAGTCAACCACCATAAGGATAACTGTGTTGCCCTGGGAGTTGGGCAACTCCACAATGAAATCCATAGATAGGTGGGTCCAGGGCCTCTGTCCATTGGGTATGGGTTGTCGGAGGCCCACTGGAAGGTGTCATGGAGTCTTACCCTGAGAACACACGGAACAGGCAGCTACGAAGGCGGTTACATCAGCACGTAGACTAGGCCACCAGAATTGTTGGGAAATGGCCCAAAAAAGTTGATTCTTCCCAGGGTGGCCAGCAGCCTTGGGAGAATGGTAAGTCTGGAGCACGGCAGTACAGAGACTCTCTGGGACAAAGCAGCGGTTACAAGGTTTCTCAGGAGGAGCATGAATCTGAGCAGCAAGAATTTTGTCACCCAAAGGAGAAGTGAGACTGGTGCGAACCGTAGCCAGAATACGATCAGGAGGAATCGCAGGAATCGGAACCGACTCCATCTTGGAAGTGGAGGAAAATTGTTGTGACAAAGTGTCAGCCCTTACATTCTTAGTACCGGGTAAGAATGAAACAATGTAATTGAAACTAGACAAGAAAAGAGCCCATCGCGCCCTTCTGGGAGAGAGGCATTTAGCCTCAGACAACATGGTCAGTAAGAATGAGAACCGGCACAGTGGTACCTTTCGAGGAGATGTTCTTTCAGGGCTAAAATGATCGCTAACAGCTCTCTGGCACCAATCTCGTAAATTGCACTCCACAGATGACAATTTCTTGGAAAAGTAGCCACAAGGATGCATAGTGCTCTCAGAGGTAGGATGTTGAAACAGAAGGGCGCCAACTCCAGTCTCAGAAGCATCAACCTCAAGGATAAAAGGTAACGTAGGATCAGGTTGTGCCAACACAGGAGCAGAAACAAAGGCAGCCTTGAGACTCTCAAAGTCTTTAATGGACTCTGGAGACCATCTTTGTGGGTTACCATCCTTTTTGGTCATATCAGTCATGGGCTTGACCAGAGACGAGACGTTACGAATAAACTTCCGATAATACTTGTCAAAGCCAAGAAAACGCTGCAGATGATGTAACCCACGGGTCGGGGCCACTGTAGGACTTCTGGGTCCATTGAAAAACCAGCAGTGTAAATTAGCCCAGGAATTTAACCTGTTCACGGTGGAATTTGCACTTCTCCAATTTACAATAGAGATTGTTCTTTCTTAGTTTTTGAAACACACGACAGACATCTGTGTGGTGGCTCTCCAGGAACTTGGAAAATATGAGGGTATCGTCGAGATAAACCACCACACATAACGGCAACAAATCTCGGAGGACATTGTTAATAAATTCCTGGAAAACTGCCAGGGCGTTACAAAGGTCATTACGAGGTACTCCTAATGGCCTGTTCTGTTCTGGTATTAAATGCAGTTTTCCACTCGTCGCCCTCCTTAATCACTTCAGCCCGAACCAATTTGCAGCCAAAGGACCAGGCCCCTTTTTGCGATTCGGCACTGCGTCGCTTTAACTGACAATTGCGCGGTCGTGCGACGTGGCTCCCAAACAAAATTGGCGTCCTTTTTTTCCCACAAATAGAGCTTTCTTTTGGTGGTATTTGATCGCCCCTGCGGTTTTTAGTTTTTGCGCTATAAACAAAAATAGAGCAACAATTTTGAAAAAAATGCAATATTTTTTACTTTTTGCTATAATAAATATGCCCAAAAAATATATAAAAACATTTTTTTTTTCCTCAGTTTAGGCCGATACGTATTCTTCTACATATTTTTGGTAAAATAAATCGCAATTATTGATTGGTTTGCGCAAAAGTTATAGCGTTTACAAAATAGGGGATAGTTTTATAGCATTTTTATTTTTATTAATATTTTTTTTTTAATAGTAATGGCGGCGATCAGCGATTTTTATTCTGACTGCGACATTATGGCAGACACATCGGACACATCGGACATTTTTGACACATTTTTGGGCCATTGTCATTTATACAGAAATCCGTGCCATTTAAATGCACTGATTCCTATGTAAATGACAGTGGCAGTGAAGGAGTTAACCACTAGGGGGCGGGGAGGAGTTAGTGTGATGTGTGTGTGTTTTCTTTTACAGTAGGGGGCGTGGCTGATGTCTGACGTCACTGATCGGCTTTCCCGATGACAGGGAACAGCCGATCAATGACAGGCAGTGTAGGTTTGTTTACACAGACCTCTCCCCGTTCTTCAGCTCTGTGACCCGATCGTGGGACACCAGCGGCGATCGGGTCCGCTGGTGCCGCGGTCACGGAGCTCCTGACCGGGACGCGCGCGCGACCCCGCGGTTAGGCAATTAACCGCTTCCCGACCGGCCACTGCATATATACGTCAGCAGAATGGCTCGGGCAGGCAGAATCACGTACCTGTACGTGATCGTGCATGTGCCTGCCCGTGGGTCGCGCGCGCGCCGCTAGCGGCGCGCTCGCGACCCGGTCGGGAGCTCCGTGACCCCGGCCGCGGGACCAGCGGACCCGATCGCCGCTGGTATCCCGCGATCGGGTTACGGAGCGGAAGAACGGGGAGAGGTCTATTGTAAACAAACCTCTCCCCGCGCTTCCTACACTGACTGTCAGTGATCGGCGGTTCCCTGTCATCGGGAACGCCGATCAATGACGTCACACGTACAGCCACGCCCCCCTACTGTAAAAAAAAACACAACACGTCACACTGACTCCTCCCCGCCCCCTAGTGGTTAACCCCCTAACTACAACTGTCATTTACATAGGAATCAGTGCTATTTAAATAGCACTGATTGCTGTATAAATGACAAATGTCCCAAAAATGTGTCAAAAATGTCCGATGTGTCCGCCAAAATGTCGCAGTCACAATAAAAATCGCTGATCGCCGCCATTACTAATAAAAAAAAAAATATTAATAAAAATGCTATAAAACTATCCCCTATTTTGTAAACGCTATAACTTTTGCGCAAACTAATCAATAATCGCTAATTGCGATTTTTTTTACCAAAAATATGTAGAAGAATACGTATCGGCCTAAACTGAGGAAAAAAAATGTTTTTTTATATATTTTTTGGGGATATTTATTATAGCAAAAAGTAAAAAATATTGCATTTTTTTTAAAATTGTCGCTCTATTTTTGTTTATAGCGCAAAAAATAAAAACCGCAGGGGCGATCAAATACCACCAAAAGAAAGCTCTATTTGTGGGAAAAAAAGGACGCCAATTTTGTTTTGGAGCCACGTCGCATGACCGCGCAATTGTTAGTTAAAGCGACGCAGTGCCGAATTGCAAAAAGGGGCCTGGTCCTTTAGCTGCAAATTGGTCCGGGGCTGAAGTGGTTAAAGGGGACGTACCTGTACCTGCTTTTGCCTAGCCGTGCCATTCTGCCGACGTAACTGTGCAGGAGGCGGTCAGGAAGCGGTTAATCCTCACGAGATTGTATGCCCCTCTCAAATCAAGCTTTGTGAAAACTGTTGCTCCCTTGAGGCGGCCAAATAACTCCATAATCAACGGAATCGGATAGGCATTCTTAAAAACCCATCGATTTAACAGTTTAAAAAAAAAAGGCATGCCGGGAATGCTAACTGCACATTGGCTGTGCTCTCAACAAAACAGTCAAACCATCCAATGGCTGGTGTCATAACGGATCACATGTGCAGCACCGTGGCAGTTGAAGATTAAACAGAGGCAAAGATGGCCGCTTCCTTGGCTGAAAACGATAGGGGGGTTTACTTCCGCTTTAATCGTGAAATGATTGGGACCCCTATAATCCAGACAAGGACTCAGTTCACCACTCTTCTTCTTCAAAAAGAAGAAACCAGCACCAGCAGGAGACAAGGATTTGTGGATGAAACCTTGAGAAAGTGCGTCTGCAACATACTCCTCCATGGCCTTATCCTCCAAGACCGACAAAGGGTAAACCCGGCCACAAGGGGGTATGGCACCAGGTTGAAGGTCAACTGCGCAATCATACAACTGGTGTGGAGGAAAATGACCGGCTTGACCTTTGTCAAAGACATCGCTAAAATCGTGGTACTCCTCCGGCAGGGAGGAGAGAGAAGAAGTGCACAGGACCTTGGCGACCTTCTGGAAGCATGTCTTACTGCATTGTGGCGACCAGGAGAGAACCTCAGCACGGAGCCATGAGGTCTTTTAAAGTGTGTATTGCGGTCACAAAGTGGTTTGATCAGTTGGCAAACCCTCCAACTTATCATGACCTGCCCCATAAGGTATGGAATAACACTCCTTCTGAACATCTCCATGAACTCACTTGAAAAGTTTGGTCCATTCTGCAAAGGTGGTTACTGGTGGCACTTTTTGCCATTGGGAGACATTTATGAAATTCAGCTTCCTTTAGTTGCTCGTGGAAGTCACGCTGTCGCTGCTGGGTTGTGCTGGGGGCATGCGCCATCACCCTCGCTTTCGCCTACACTTGACTTGGGATTAGCTTGTCGACATCAATGCAAATGCCTCGTCACCTACATTGTGACTTTGCCAGATGGACCCACTTCCCATGGGATCGGTAGCAAACTAGATCCACATTTTCTGGTTGATGCTCCTCAGCAACAAGAGCAGAGTGGCGCAGCGGAAGCGTGCTGGGCCCATAACCCAGAGGTCGATGGATCGAAACCATCCTCTGCTACGTTGTCTTTTCCTATACCAGTCGATATTTGCTTGCGTGGCCAAAAGGCTTTCTTTCACAGGCAAAGAGAAGTTGAACTTGATTCTGGTGATTATGATGCTGTTATGTTTAGCTATTTTTTTTTCCCCCTCTGTTTATGTAAATTTGGCCCAGTTGTCTTCATACACCTTTTGGCCATTCCAGCAGCAACATTATATTCTGTGACCGTTACATGTCAAGCACTGGCGTCTCCTATTGCTAGCTTTTCTGTAAAGTAAATAGAGAATGAACACTAAGGAGCCGGGATTAGCGCTATAACCAGTAGGTATCGGTAACATAGGTGAACAAAAACATGTTCAGCAAGGCAATCTAAATCTAAAGCTGTTGATCTAGAAGAAGGCAAAACAGAACCCTGGTGGCACACCCATTGGATCAATCTACCTGCTGATTAATTATACAAATTGTAGATGGAGATGTAATTTCTACTAAGTACCTCTACTATGTTAAGCTGTTTAATCGATTGGTAAGCCTCTTTGGTCTAATTGACCGATTTTGCTTGGTGGAAGTGTAAATGGATGGGTTTTTTTCCCAACGCTGAGAATTTTTGAAAAATACCCTTTGTGGTATGTTGGGGTTTCACTCGAGGTGTAGTGCTTCATACGAATAGTAGGTGTCCCCTGCGACTTTAAAGTGTCACTTAACCCACATCATAAAAAAAAAAAACGATCAATAAATGGTGTACGGCATGCTGTTCATACTCACTCAGTCACTATGAGATTTTTCTTCTGTATTTTGCAAAAAAACCTGGTTAATCCTGCTGCTCTCTGTCTCCGCTTTCTGTTCATGTCCCAAATTCAGCTAGGGATTCTGAAGATCAGTGTTGGCAGCTCTGCACATGCTCTGTGTGCTGTTTCTATACTGAGCATTTCCTCCCCATCACATCTAAACAGCCCATGTAACTATATGTGGGCGTATACACAGTGGTAAATAACACTCCCCTCCCTCCTCCTCCATGCCCACAAACCAGCTAAACACAATATTACATGTAGATTGATGGAGACTTCCCCTCCCTCTTATTCTAAGGCACAGGCTGGAGGAGTGTGACTGACAGAAATCTGCCCACACCGTGCTATTGGCAAAAAATAATAAAGATCTGATTTCAAATATATATTTGTATGACAATTTCAAACCGTTTATTAATATGAATTATTTATTTTTACTCCTCCCACTGACTCCCACTTATACCAATGATGGGTCACTATTTCCCCTACTGATACCAATGATGGGACACTATTCCTCCCACTGACACCAATGATGGGGGCACTATTCCTTCCACTGACACCAATGATGGGGGCACTATTCCTTCCACTGACACCAATGATGTGTCACTATTTCTCCCACTGATGCCAATGATGGGGGCACCTCCTTCCCCTGGCACCAATGATGGGGGCACCATTCCTCCCACTGACACCAATGATGGGGGCACTATTCCTTCCACTGATACCAATGATGGGTCACTATTTCTCCCACTGATGCCAATGATGGGGCACCTCCTTCCCCTGGCACCAATGATGGGGGCACTATTACTCCAACTGGCACCAATGATGGGGCACTATTCCTCCCACTGGCACCAATGATGGGGGCACTATTCTTCCCAATGAGACCAATGTTGGGTCTCTATTCCTCCCACTGGCACCAATGATGGGGCACTATTCCTCCCACTGGCACCAATGATGGGGCACTATTCCTTCCACTGGCACCAATGATGGGACACTATTCCTCCCACTGACACCAATGATACCAATAATGGGTCACTATTTCTCCCCCTTATACCAAAGATGCATTGTTTACTCCCACTGACGCCAGGAAATTTTCTACTTCCATTTGGCCACAGTCCGCCCCCCCTAAAATCTGAAAGACAGTAAACTAGCCCTTTGTTAAGAAAGTTTGGAGACCCCTGTTTTAGAAATAAAAAAATAAAACTTTAATGACATACCTAACCTTTATAATGAGATCGAGAGATGCCTTAAGGCCCCTTTCACACGGACGCAGTCAGTTTAGGCACGTCAAAAACGTATCAGTTCTTATCCGTTGTCTCATCCGTTTTCATCCGTCATACGTTCTGTTAATGTCCGTCTTCATCCGTTTTTTGTCCGCTTACATCTGTAAATGCACACGTTTACGTCCGTTTTTTCATCCGTTTTTGTATACGTTTTGTTCCGTTTATATGTGTGCCTGTGCCTTTAAGAGGTTGAGTTCACAGATAAACACAAAACGGATCTTAACGGATCTTAACGGATCGGACGTTGACGGACAATGTCCGTCAACGTCAGTTAATATCCGTTTTGACGGATCTGGACGTAGCCTTGTACGTTTAAAAAAACGGATAAAAACGGAAGCGGAGGTTAACTGATGGTGACGGATGTTCATCCGTCTGCCCATAGGAATGCATTGTCGTCCGTCGACGGATGGAAGAAAAACGGATAGACGGTCCGTCCGTGTGAAAGGGGCCTAAAAGCCTGTGTTCAACGTTGAGGACCTCAAAATCATATTTTGGTGTTGATGTGTACAAAACTGTTTACATTTCCTTTTTCCATATCAAAAACTTTAATAAAATTTGATTGAACAGAAAGATGGGGGCCAACATTTTCCCACCAAAAGTTGCATTGGTGTTCCTGTTCTTTACAGATGGCTGTCCATACCATTTATCGCCTTCACTGTGATGTGTAAAAAAAAATCCTCGCCCCCCATCTTAGTTTCAGTCTCCGTGTACCGTGCTTACTGAGACTTTGATATTGGGGCTGTTGGTTGATTCTCATCAGCAAGCAGAGAAGAGCACACTTGTAGCAGTGTGACAGCACAAGTCTTGGCTTGTTGGAGGGCTTATAATGGAGTATGCCGCTGCTATCCGTGGCAAGCCAAACACACAGTATCAATCAGTGACAAGTGTTTTGTGTCTGTTCTCCGTAGGTCATCCCGTTAGACATTACTGTGGAGCTGCAGAGACAGATTATGTCAGAGCTGGAGATTCTGTACAAGGTGCGTGAGCTCGGCGACGCCACGTTGGGAATTGTCACAAACGGCGCTTTGTTTTCTGACAGCACCACTCTCCTTTTTTGTTTTGTAGTGCGATTCTCCGTACATAATCGGGTTTTACGGAGCATTTTTTGCAGAGAATCGGATTTCTATCTGTACGGAGTTTATGGATGGTGAGTTTTATCGGCTAAGTATACACACTGTTGGGGTTATTCAGTAAGCACCACGAAGTGCAGTAATCTGTGGAAAGCATGTAGTAATTGAAAGTGTTTGTTAACCCCCAAAAAATAAAAAATTACAGATCCTGGTCCCTTAACCGCTTCCCGACTGCCTCACGCCAATGTACGTCGGCAGAATGGCACGGCTAGGCAAAACCACGTACAGGTACGTGGCCCTTTAAAAGCCTAGCCGTGGGTCGGGAGCTCCGTGACCACAGCCGCGGGACCAGCGGACGCAATCGCCGCTGGTGTCCCGCGATCGGGTCACAGAGCTGAAGAACGGGGAGAGGTCTGTGTAAACAAACCTCTCCCCGCGCTTCCTACTCTGTCTTTGATCAGCTGTTCCTTGTCATCGGGAAAGTCGATCAATGACGTCAGATGTCAGCCCCGCCCCCTAATGTTAAAAAAAACACACACGTCACAGCCCATAACCCCTCCCCTCCCCCTAGTGGTTAATTCTTTAACTGCATGTGTCATTTATATCATTGATTGCTGTATAAATGACAATGGTCCCAAAAATGTGTCAAAAATGTCCGATGTGTCCGCCATAATGTCGCAGTCACAATAAAAATCGCTGATCGCCGCCATTACTAGTAAAAAAAAAAAAAAATATTAATAAAAATGCTATAAAACTATCCCCTATTTTGTAAACGCTATAACTTTTGCGCAAACCAATCAATCATCGCTAATTGCGATTTTTTTTTTTTACCAAAAATATGTAGAAGAATACGTATCGGCCTAAACTGAGGGAAAAAAAAGTTTTTTTTTTATATATTTTTTGGGGATATTTATTATAGCAAAAAGCAAAAAATATTGCATTTTTTTCAAAATTGTCACTCTATTTTTGTTTATAGCGCAAAAAATAAAAACCGCAGGGGCGATCAAATACCACCAAACGAAAGCTGTATTTGTGGGAAAAAAAGGACGCCAATTTTGTTTGGGAGCCACATCGCACGACTGCGCAATTATCAGTTAAAGCGACGCAGTGCCGAATCGCAAAAAGGGGGCCTGGTCCTTTGGCTGCCAATTGGTCCGGGGCTGAAGTAGTTAAAGCAGATTAAACAGCACAGTGCTTGTTCCGTGTGATCTGCCACTCTCTAAACTGTAAAAAAAAAAAAACTTCCACTTCCTGTATCCCCCTCTCTACACTGACCACGATAACCAGGGCTGCTGAGCCCTGACCACTGTGGTCAGTTTGCGTCCCTCCGTCATCCACGGCCCTGCTCTCCTCTCTCTCCCCCCTCACCCCCTCCTTCCTGCCTGTCGGCTCTGTGTCTCTGTCTCTGCCCCCCCATCCCCGCTGCTATTGGTACAAATAAAAGTTTATAAACTGTCACTGCCAGCCCCTCTAATATAGTTAGGCGTAGCACACTGTATTTTATAAAAACGAGTGTGGTAAATACAGTTTTAGCGCAATCTTCAGGCCGGTCACGTGACTCTCGGCCGGTCTCCAGGGCTACTGCAGGAGGGGCTGAGCAGCCATGTGATCTCCCCGGCTGACGTCAGAGGGAGATTTCGCCCCCTCCTGCAGGAGCCATATAGTGGATGCTTACAGCGGGTCATGTGACCGGCCTGAAGATCGTCCTAAATAGGTATTTATAACACTCGTTTTTATAAAAGACTTATAGAGTGCGCTATGCCAGGCTCTAATAGGGGGGCTGGCAGTGATTTTCAAATGTGGGTTAACAAACCCCTTAAGATTATCTGTTTTTGCTTTGTGTAGTTTACAGATTTTTTTACAAAACTGGTGCACTTTGAACCACCTGTAGACAGCTGTAGATCATTAGAAGGAGGTATTTGCCCACAAAGCAACATTCATGCTAGGTCCACACCTTTGCGTGTTGGGAACCTGCGCAAAACTGTGCGTTTTACCAACAGGCACAGAAATGCGACCAAATTGGTAATACTTACACCGCCGCTCGTGAGCAGGAGAGGAGCTTTTTTCCTAGATCCTGAGGCTGGGTTCACACTGCAGACGAATGCGGCTGAACAGCAGGGGTCCGGTGTATCCCTGTTCTCCGTTTCAGGGATGAATCGGGCCCAAATTTTTGCCTGGATTCAGACCTGAAACGGAGCCGAAGACGCACAGGACCTCTGTGCAATTCGCTCCGCAGCCACTCCATGGATGTGTAAACCGGCTCCATTGAGAGCCCGTCACAATCTCCTGTCATGCGAATTGGATGAAGGGAAACCTAGTGTGAACCCAGCCTCAAGAAAGTGGAGTTTGGCATCCACATACTTATCCAGAGAGTAAGCCTTGTGTGTGTGAAAAGGTTTACCGCTTTCCCATTCAGGCCCTGCAGCCAAGGACTTGGGTGCGGCCTCAACCTACATGTCTTCTCCAAACCGCTCCCAGTGACGTGTTTCACCCCGCCCTCCGAGGTTTAGTCATAGGGTCTGTAACTAGGCCCCGGTGGCCAGGACGAAACTCATCAGGGGCTGTGGATTGGTGGAGACAAGTAGGCTAAGGCCACTCCTGACTCCTTGGCTGCACGGACTGGATCTCTTTCACACATGCAAGGCACAGAAACGCGTTGCTCTTTAGCAGACGCACAATGGTTGCATTAATTGTTAGCACATGTCCATGTGCGCCAGACCATATGATGCTGCAGCACCATGGGATTTGGTGCTGCCTGTTTTTGGAAAAGAGTCGGGAACTTCTTTTCCATGTTTTTCACACATAGGGCAGCCCACTGAAATAAATGGGCTGCCCTACACTCAGTCACACCTGTGCATGTGAGCCTAGCCTTAAGCCTAGATTTAGGTAAAATAAAAAAATAAAATAAAAACAGCACATGGGACATGATTTAGTAATAATCTGATGTGTCCCTTGTGCTGCTGGCTCCTGGATTCCTTACTGCAATCTTCTTCCATCGATCTGCCCTTAGCCCCATCACCATAATCTTCCTGTGTAGTGGGGGGTAATAGAACTGAGGGAGCTGTGACAGGCTCTCATCAAGATTGTGCAAAGTGGGGGAAATTACAGCGCTAAACTCAAATGTAACACACAGTGCAAGTGTAGCTGCCGCACTAGAATAAGACAAATATTCGAGGCAATGTAAGGAAAAAAGTGCAGCGCTAAAGAAGTGAATGGTGGTGATACCCTTCAACTAGCAAACAATTCCTCAATAATGATTGGGGAAATGGTGATATATACCTGACGTGAACAGAAAATATATACAAAATGTGTGAAAATATATTCCTCAATGGTAAATATAAGAATGGTGGGAACCTGAAACCAAAAAAGCAAACAATACAAATGGTATTTGTAGTGCACAAAAGTGAAGTCCCAAAGAAACTCCTCAGTGGTGATTGAGAAACAAATTCCTATATGCATTAAAAGTAAAAAGTAACATATCAAAGTGGTGATAATATCCTGGGTAAACAGAAAATGTCCCAAAGTGATATGATATGGATAACGTCAAATCGGAGTAATCCTCGACCGAATCTTCTGGTATACACACTCGTATATAAGGAAAATGGATGTACGCTTACCAGAACTGGTGGACTCCCTGTCGGCAACAGGGAGTCAAACAGGCATAGAGAGGCTCTAGGTAGCCTCGATCTCGATGTTCCAAGGCGGACGGATGGGCTGTGTAGAACCACTCACGGCTTCGCCAACAGGATACGGTGGATCCGGATGAAGACCGCTGTCATGAAGTCTGGATCTTCACGGATGGAATAGAGATTCCTGGACGGCCACTTGGTAGATGGAAAATGAAGTGAGCATGTGCTGGACGCTCACAAGGGATGGAGCGAGGGCTCTCTTGGG
The DNA here is from genome assembly GCA_028564925.1 of Lithobates sylvaticus. Lineage (NCBI taxonomy): Eukaryota > Metazoa > Chordata > Amphibia > Anura > Ranidae > Lithobates > Lithobates sylvaticus. The sequence continues at coordinate 597,291,046 of CM053029.1, forward strand.
ATACTCTCCAAATAGATATTCAACCATGTGGAGAAAAGGTGAAAAAAAACGGAGGGGACTCCAATCGTGTGGATCAATAAAGCAGGTTTTTATTAAAAAAAAAACGAATACAAAACAAAATAATATAAAAGTGATCACGTATTAAAAAGCAGTGTGGGTATGGGTATGACCTGGTCTCATCAAGATTGCCCACGTATGCCCTCCCTTTCTGCCCATCTCCTCCATTCATAGAAGCTATAGCTACAGCCTCTATGAATGGAAGAGGTGGAACTTTCAATCATCTGCCCCTCCTCCATTCATTCATAGAAGCCTTAGTACCGGCTTGTTTCGTCCCACCCATGTTTGTTATGGTCCTCCATGACATCCCCGTGGACTTTCAGATATTTCCTCCTAATTTTAGATTTTTACTAAACACAGCCTTGAAGGGCCTACTTCTTATCTCCTGCTTTGTTTATTTCAATACGTTTTTATTCAAGACTTTGAAGTGTAAAAGAAGTACAAAGTTTGCATACAAAGAGCGTATTACAGTAACAAGAGGTTTGACATCAACAACGGTGTTGCACTTAATTCCGTGTAAAAGTCTCAGTTTACATCAGACATCATACAATTGCACGATAACCAATATGCGTAGTAAGAGAGCAATCGCATAAAAAAGGTTGCAAGGTCATTCTGTGAAACATAAGCCGTGCTGCCTATCAAGTATATAAGGCCCTAGTGAAGCCGGGGCTGGAAGAAGAGTAAAGGAACGAGAAGAAAAGAAAAATAGAGAGAAGAGTCAGGTCTGGTTGCCTTCACCTTTCACCAGGTTTGCTTGAGTTGGTGGAGGGTTTTCGAATATATTGGGCCCATGGGTCCCATGTGTTTTTACAATATTTTTGAAGGTATCATTAATGATCCCAGCAATTTTATCATACATACAATTACCAACGCACACGTTCCTGCAAAGTGGCTGTAGGTGGTGAGGGGTTCTTCAGCGACAACCGGCTGGAACAGAAGGTAATCCGCGCAAGGTAATGTCTTTGACGCGGGTTAGAAGGAAGATTTTGTGGCTAATGATCCATAATAAAATTGCTGCAAGATAATGTCACCAGCACACCCACGGAACACCACGGAACACCACGGAACACCACGGAACTCCAGAAAGCTTTTTTCAGCAATCACTTCTTTATAATAGAAGCAACAGTTTGGAGCCTTGCAGGACCCCTTCATCAGGCTTACGAAACATTGTTTCTATTATAATGATGTGATCGCTATATAAAGCTTTGGATCTGCTCTGGAGTTCCGTGGTGTTCCGTGGTGTTCCGTGGTGTGCTGGTGACATTATCTTGCAGCAATTTTTATTATGGATCATTATCCACAAAACCTTCCTTCTAACCCGTGTCAAAGAGACTCTGGGTTTTCTCCATACTCCTGTGATAGTCATTTTGGTGACTAAGAAAATATAGAATATAACTCACCAGCCACTTGGGTATATATACCTGTTCAATTGCTTGGTAACACAAATTGCTAATCAGCCAATCACTCAATGCATTTAGGCATCTAGACGTGGTGAAGACGGCTTGCTGAAGTTCAAACCGAGCATCAGAATGGGGAAGAAAGGGGGATTTAAAGCGGGACGGTACCTGAAAAAAAAAATTAAAAACCAGCAGCTACAAATACTGCAGCTGCTGACTTTTAATAAATGGACACTTACCTGTCCCAGAGTCCAGCGATGTCGGCAGCAGAGGCCGATCAATCGATCGGCTCTCTGCTGCTGCCAGCACCATTTTCAGTGAGGGAAACAGGAAGTGGCTTCACTTCCCGGTTCCCTACTGCGCATGCGCGAGTCGCGCAGCGCAATGAGAATCGTCAGCGCTGTCTGCCGGGACGCGTGTGTGTCCCGGCAGACAGCGCGCCAGGACAGGAAGTGGCGTAAACTCCCGTGGGAGTTTATGCCCGGAAGTGGGTGCAGATACCTGTCTTAGACAGGTATCTGCACCCCCCTCCCCCCTGAAAGGTGCGAAATGTGACACCGGAGGGGGGGGGGGGTTCCGAAAAGCGGGAGTTCCACTTTAAGGGGGGGTGGGGGGTTCCGAAAAGCGGGAGTTCCACTTTAGGGTGGAATCCCGCTTTAAGTGACTTTGAACGTGGCATGGTTGTTGGTGTCAGACGGGCTGGTCTGAGTATTTTTGGGATTTTCACACACAACCATCCCTCGGGTTTACAAAGAATGGTCTGAAAAAAGAGAAAATATCCAGTGAGCGGCAGTTGTGTGGAGGAAAATGCCTTGTTGATGTCAGAGGAGAATGGGAAGACTGGTCCCAGAAGATAGAAAGGCAACAGTAACTCAAATAACCACTCGTTACATCCAAGGTATGCAGAATATCATCTCTGAAGGCACAACACATCCTACCTTCAAGCAGATTGGCTACTGCAGCAGAAAACCACCTGCGTGCCACGTATGTCAGCTAAGAACAGGAAACTGAGGCTACAATTGGCACAGGATCCCCAAAATTGGACAATAGAAGATTGGAAAAACGTTGCCTGGTCTGATGAGTCTGGATTTCAGCTGTGACATTCAGATGGTGGGGTCAGAATTTGGCGTATGGATCCATCCTGCCTTGTATCACCAGTTCAGGCTGGTGGTGGGGTGTAATGGTGTGGGGGATGGGGTATCACCGGTTCAGGCTGGTGGTGGGGGTGTAATGGTGTGGGGGATGGGGTATCACCAGTTCAGGCTGGTGGTGGGGTGTAATGGTGTGGGGGGGATATTTTCTTGGCACACTTTGGGCCCTTTAGTACCAATTGAGCATGGTTTAAACGCCACGTCCTACCTGAGTATTGTTGCTGACCATGTCCATCCCTTTATGAATACAGTGTCCCCATCTTCACAAAGCTCCAATCATCTCACCACTGGACAATGAGGTCACTGTATTCCAATGGCCTCCACACTCACCAGATCTCAATCCAATAGAGCACTTTTGAGATGGTGTTGGATCGGAAGATTGGCATCATGGATGTGCAGGCGACAAATCTGCTGCAACTGTGTGATGCTATCATGTCACTATGGAGCAAAATCTCTGAGGAACGTTTCCAACACCTTGTTATATCTATACCACCAAGAATGAATGCAAAAGGGGTCCAACCCGGTGTATATACATATACTGGGCCATGGAAAAGGAAATACCACCAGTCCGCCTGTATGGGGCCCAGGCAGCATTGTGAACCTGATGTGGGCACGGAGTGTGATTGGCGCAATGGGGGGCAATTACTGGAACCAGTACCCTGTATGGCTTTCTGTGCAGCAGAAGGGGGGGTTGGAGAAAAAGGCAAAAGGGGGTCCAACCTGCTACTAGCAAGGTGTACCTAATAAAGTGGCCGGTGAGTGTATATCTTTACAAGCATTGTAGTATACCCTCAATGGGTGCATTGAGCAGAGCTATTTGGGACTTTTGCAGGCCAGTGATGCACCGGAGCATAGAGAAAATTCCATTCCAGAAACTCTTAAGCCAGGAGCACTCCCACTAGATATGGTACATTGAACCACGTAAAGCACACCCCCGGAAACAAAGTGGAGAACTACCTGGATACAACTCCGCAGGATGAGGCGGAACTAGGTACCACCTTGTTAGAACATTTGCTGCTTTTTAATGACTGTGTTGCGGTCATGGCCAGAAATATCGGCACCCATGCATTTCTGTCAGATAATACACCACTTCGCCCAGAAAATTGTTGCAGTTACAAATGTTTAGGCATTCTCGTGTTTATTTTGTTATGTATTGGTATGACACAAAAAAGTGGAGAAACAAAAAGCCAAATCCTGACACATTCCACGCAAGACTCTAAAAATAGACTGGAGAAAATGATTGGCACCTTCTCAAAATTGTAGGAACTTATTGCATTCCAAGCTTGTGATGCTCCTGTGATTTGTAATTAAACTCACCTGTGTTAATTAACAGGTGCTGACAATATAGAGATCACTCCGGCAACCAGTTAAAATGGTGAAAAATTGACTCCACTTTTCTGTTGTGTATCTACATGGAGAAGAGAAAGAGCCACAAAGAGTCGTCTGAGGATTTGAGAACAGAAAATGGTGGAAAAGCATGGACAATCTCAAGGCTACAAGTCCATCTCCAGAGATTTTAATGTTCCTGTGTCCACTGTGCTCAATATTGTCAAGAAGTTTACAGCCCATGGAACTGTAGCTAATCTCCCTGGACATGGACGTAAGAGAAAAATTTATCAGAGTTTTCCAAAACTTACCGTATATACTCGAGTATAAGCCGAGTTTTTCAGCACATTTTTTTGTGCTGAAAGTGCCCCCCCTCGGCTTATACTCGAGTCAAGCACTTTTCTGCAGCAAAAAGAAAAATTTCCGACCCGACTTTGGGGCCCCGTATCTCGGGGCCACTTGGGTCTAGGAATCCCAAATTTGGTGTGCCAACCCAGTGGACCTAGCACTATAACATATCCAAAGATGGGGTTCCTAGCACTAAGTGGCCCCGAGATACAGGGCCCCAAAGTTGGTTTGGAAAATGTCATTCTCTGCTGCAGAAAAGTGCTTGACATTTTCTGACCCGAATTTGGGGCCCCATATCTCGGGGACACTTGGAGCTAGGAACCCCAAATTTGGCATTCAAACCCAGTTGAACTAGCACTACAACATATCCAAAGATGGGGTTCCTAGCACTAAGTGGCCCCGAGATACAGGGCCCCAAATTCGGTTCGGAAAATGTCATTCTCTGCTGCAGAAAAGTGCTTGACATTTTCTGACCCGAATTTGGGGCCCCATATCTCGGGACACTTGGAGCTAGGAACCCCAAATTTGGCATTCAAACCCAGTTGAACTAGCACTACAACATATCCAAAGATGGGGTTCTTAGCACTAAGTGGCCCCGAGATACAGGGCCCCAAAGTCGGTTCGGAAAATGTCATTCTCTGCTGCAGAAAAGTGCTTGACATTTTCTGACCCGACTTTGGGGCCCCATATCTCGGGGACACTTGGTGCTAGGAACCCCAAATGTTGTATTCCAACCCAGTGGAATTAGCACTACAACATATCCAAAGATGGGGGTTCCTAGCACTAAGTGACCCCGAGATACAGGGCCCCAAATCGGTCAACTGTGTCCATCTGCATGGGCACAGTGAGGCTGCAAATGGGCATCGTTGACCCTCTTTTCCACCTACAGTAGCTGCGCATTTCTCACCCTAGGCTTATACTCGAGTCAATAAGTTTTCCCAGTTGTTTGTGGTAAAATTAGGTGCCTCGGCTATATATTCGGGTCGGCCTATACTCGAGTATATACGGTACCTGAGGAAGCCAAAATCCTTTTGGGAGAATGTACTCTGGACAGACAAAACAAAATTCCAGCTTATTGGTAAAGCCCATCATTCTGCTGTTTTCAGAAAAATAAATGGGGCCTCTAAAGAAAATAAGACAGTCCCTACAGTCACACATGGTGGAGGTTCACTGATTTGGGGTTGCTTTACTTCTTCAGGCACCGGATATTTTGACCGTGTGCATGCCATTATGAAATCTGAAGACTACCAAAGGTTGCAATGTAGGGCCCAGTGTCAGAAAGTTGGGTCTCCGTCAGAGGTCATGGGTCTTGCAGCAGGACAATGACCCAAAGCACGCGTCAAAAAACACCCAGAAATGGTTTTAAGACAAAGCGATGGAGAGTTCTGAACTGGCCAGCAATGAGTCCCATCGAGCACCTGTGGAAAGATCTGAAAACAGAAGTTGGGGGGAAAAGGAACCCGTCCAATCTTGGCGAAAGAAGAGTGGTCCAAATTTCCAATAGAGACGTGTAAGAAACTCATTGATGATTACAGGAAGCGATTGATTTTAGTTATTTTTTTCCAAGGGGTGTGCTATCAAATATTAAATTGAGGGTGTCAATAATTTTGTCCCGTCCATTTTTGGAGTTTTGCATGGAATGTGTCGGCTTTGGCTTTTTATTTTCTCCCCTTTTATTTGTCATACCAATACAAACAAAAGAAATATAAACATGAGAATGCCTAAACATTTGTAATTGCAGCAATTTTCTGGGCGAAGTGGCACATTATCTGACAGAAATGCAGGGGTACCGATATTTTTGGCCATGACTGTAATGTGGGTGCCAACATCTCAGTATACATACCTGTTACAATGCAAGACATAGGTAAGAGATCATGCAAAGTTGATGCTAAACCATAACCTTGTTCCAAACTGTTTGGGGCTAATGGTATCCTTACACACAGGAATGACTTAAAAAAAATGGCGCTCCAGTATATTTGGTTTCTCTTTCTCGATACAGGAGGATCCTTGGATGTGTACAGGAAGATTCCAGAGCAGGTTTTGGGAAGGATTTCAGTTGCTGTAAGTATCTCCAATAATCTCTGTAATAGGTTTACGATCCTGGCTCTTGCACCTCCATGGCTTTGCAGTATACAGGGGGTCCCCGACTTACGAACGCCCGACCTACGAACAACCCCTACTTACGAACGGGGCGCTGCGGGGACCCTCCGCCATTTTTCGCTCTTTTTCGGCGTCTTTCGGCCGTTCTGCACATGCGCAGCCATACGGAGCTTCGGAAAATGCCGGAAATGTCCGTAATTTTCTGCGCATGCGCAGAACGGCAATAGACGGAACATCGGAAATGTCTGGAAATCTCCGTATTTGTCGGTCTGCGCATGCGCGGCCGACTTACGAACATTTCCGACTTCCGTACAGGCGGGCAGTCCCTAACGAGTTCGTAACTCGGGGACCCCCTGTAGTAGGTGTGGAGGGGACTATTGTAATGCAAAGTCAAATGTTTTCCTTGCTTGAAATCCTTAAAAAATGATATTGTGTTAAAGTGATTCATTTAAAATAAAATAGCAATAATTACCTAATCGATTTGTGAAATGGCTTTGTAATTCCCGTGATAATTATTTTGTACTTGTCACCATTCTCAATTGCCCCCCCCCCCCCCCCCTTGTGCATTATAATTAGGGATGCACCAATACCATTTTTTTTACGACGAGCACAAGTACCGATACCTTTTTTTTAGTACTCACCGATACCAATTTTTGATACCTACCGCAACTGTTACGAATGAACGTTTTTGGCTGTAACATGACAAAATATGGAAAATTTCAAGGGATATGAATACTTTTTCAAGGCACTGTACTTACCTGAGCCTGACTTCGATCCAGCGTTGTGCCCGAGAACAGCAGCGCTGCGCTATCTCATCCTCCTCACTAGGCTCCCACACCAGTACCCCCATAGCAATCGGCTTGCTTTGGGGGCACTCGGAAGGCAGGAGGAGCCAGGAGCCTTGACAGGGAACTCAAGAAGAGGAGGATTGTGGCTGCTCTGTGCAAAACCATTACGCAGAGCAGGTAAGTATAACACATTTGTTAAAAAAAAAACCTTTACAATCACAGGTGACCTGCGTTTTCCCACACTGGATCAATGCAAATCACCACCATATAGAAAACAATTATCTACAGTATATGCCCTGTTCACCCTGTAATGCAGCTGAGAGGTGTGGTGAGGTGCAATGCAATTCAGAAATGTAGCATTTTACTGTAGCGTACTGGAAGATACTGAGGGGTAAAAGATACAAATTGTACTCAGAGACCCAATGGGAATGATGGCAAAAATAAAATCCATAAACCAGCTTTTAAACACGTTTTGGGGACCAAACCTTCCTGCGCCAATCGCAGGGATAGAGAGAGTAAAAAAGGGGGAGGGGTATGCCAATATATCAAGAATAATGTACAAGTTAATGTGAGAGATGACATCACTAAGGGAGCTAGGGAGGAGTTGGAATCCTTATGGGTACAGCTCCAAAGGGATCAAACTAAGGTGAAAATAATACTTAGAGTATGCTATAGGTCCCCTAACCAGACGGGGGAGGGGGAGATGGATCTCCTATCACAATTTGGATTAGCAGCAAGGATGGGAAGTGTTATCAAAATGGGGGATTTTTATTATCCAGGCATAGACTGGGCGGAGGGAACCGCGCATTCATCTAAGGCTCGCCAGTTCCTAAATGTCTTGCAGGACAATTTCATGGGTCAGATGGTAGACGCACCAACTAGAAACAAGGCGTTACTAGACCTACTGATTACCAACAATACAGACCTGATCACAGATGTGGAAATAAGGGTCAGTTTAGGAAACGGCAATCACAGGTCAATTAGCTTCAGTATAAATCACACAAATAGGAAACATAAGGGGAAGACAAAGACACTGAATTTCAAAAGAGCCAACTTCCCTAAACTTTGAGCCTTGCTAGAAGATATAAATTGAGATAAAATCTTAGGAACAAAGAACACGGAGGAGAGATGGGTTGCTTTAAGAGCATATTAAATAAGGGCATTAGCCAATGCATCCCATTGGGAAATACATTTAAAAGAGCGAACAAAAGTCCTGGATGGCTTAACTCCAGTGTAAAAATGCATATAAAAGCAAAGAAGAAGGCCTTCAAGAAATACAAGGCTGAGGGATCATCATCAGCATTCAGACTTTACAAAGAATGCAACAAGAAATGTAAAGGTGCAATTATGGCGGCTAAGATAGAACACGAAAAACACATAGCGGAGGAGAGAAAAAAAATCCCAAGAAATTCTTTAAGTATATAAACAGTAAAAGAGGGAGGACAGACTATATTGGCCCCATAAAGTGTGAGGAAGGGAATCTGTTTACAGAGGATGAGGAGATGGCAAAGGTATTGAATACATTTTTCTCCTCGGTCTTCACAAGGGAATCAGGGGGCTTCATTAACCAAAACTGCATTGTTTATCCTCATGATACATCTAAGGAAGCACCTCCATGGTTAACAGAGTACAGAATTAGAAATAGATTTGGAAAACTTAACATTAATAAGTCACCGGGACCAGATGGCTTGCACCCGAGGGTCCTTAGGGAACTCAGTCAAGTAATTGCCAGACCATTGTTCGTAATTTTTACAGAACAGTCTACTGACTGGAATGGTACCGGCTCATTGGAGAAAAGCAACAATATTTTAAAAAGGGCCAAAATACATTCCTGGGAATTACAGACCAGTTAGCCTAACATCAATAGTATGTAAACTCTTGGAGGGGATGATAAGGGACTATATACAAGATTTTAGTAATGAAAACAGTATCATTATCGGTAATCAGCATGGATTCATGAAGAATCGTTCTTGCCATACCAATCTATTAACCTTCTATGAGGAGGTGAGTTGCCATCTAGATAAAGGAAGGCCCGTAGACGTGGTGTATCTGGATTTTGCAAAAGCATTTGTCACAGTTCCCCATAAACGTTTACTGTACACAGTAAGGTGCGTTGGCATGGACCATAGGGTGAGTACATGGATTGAAAACTGGCTACAAGGGCGAGTTCAGAGGGTGGTGATAAATGGGGAGTACTCAGAATAGTGAGGGGTGGGTAGTGGGGTCCCCCAGTGTTCTGTGCTCGGACCAATCCTATTTAATTGGTTCATAAACGACCTGGAGGATGGGGATGGGGTAAACAGTTCAATCTCTGTATTTGCGGACTATACTAAGCTAAGCAGGGCAATAACTTCTCCGCAGGATGTGGAAACCTTGCAAAAAGATCTGAACAAATTAATGGGGTGGGCAACTACATGGAAAATTAGGTTTAATGTAGACAAATGTAAAATAATCCATTTGGGTGGCAAAAATCTGAATGCAATCTATACACTGGGGGGAGAACCTCTGGGGGAATCTAGGATGGAAAAGGACCTGGGGTTCCTAGTATATGATAGGCTCAGCAATGGCATGCAATGCCAAGCTGCTGCTAACAAAGAAAACAGAATATTGGCATTAAAAGTGGATCAACTCCAGAGATAAAACGATAATTCTCCTACAAGACTCTGGTCCGGCCGCACCTGGAGTATGCTGTCCAGTTCTGGGCACCAGTCCTCAGGAAGGATGTCCTGTAAATGGAGCGAGTACAAAGAAGGGCAACAAAGCTAATAAAGAGTCTGGAGGATATTAGTTATGAGGAAAGGTTGGGAGCACTGAACTTATTCTCTCTGGAGAAGAGACGCTTGACAGGGGATACGATTTCAATTTACAAATACCGTACTGGTGACCCCACAATAGGGAGGAAACTTTTTTGTGGAAGGGAGTTTAATAAGACTCGTGGCCACTCATTAAAATTAGAAGAAAAGAGGTTTAACCTTAAACTACGTAGAGGGTTCTTTACTGTAAGAGTGACATAGAATTCCCTTCCACAGGCGGTGGTATCAGCGGGGAGCATCGATAGTTTCAAAAAACTATTAGATAAGCACCTGAACGACCGCAACATACAGGGATATACAATGTAATACTGACATATAATCACACACATAGGTTGGACTTGATGGACTTGTGTCTCTTTTCAACCTCACCTACTAACTATATGTAAGGGGAGTTGTCCCCCAAAAAACACGTCAGCTAATATCATCATCTATTTGGACCTATGGGGTTCGAGGGCTGGCTTCTGGATTTTATGTTACTCTCTCATTCCTATTGGGTTTGTGAGCACAATTTGTATCTTTTACCCTTTAATAAAGTGCTGTAGATAATGTACTAGGTGTTTTCACCCTTTTGTTTCTTGTTGTTTTCTATCATTTATTAGTTCCATTTGTTATTTAGTGCATAAATATTCTGCTGAATTTTACGGGTCACCTATGCTGCAAGGTTGAAGTGCTAAGGACTAAGTCACTGTACTATGTAGATAATGGATATGACTAGTCTTTCTCTGTTCACAGGTACTTAAAGGGCTAACTTACCTCTGGAGTTTAAAGATTTTACACAGAGGTGAGACACTCTTGCGCATGCACTTTCTTTTATATATTTTTTGTAATAATATCAGAAGCAAAAAAACCCATAGACCCGTTTGTTGATGAGATACTTGAAACCCTATGCAGACATTCCCATTGATGTTTGTTGGGACACAGCGGCTTCACAGACACAGCCGTTGTGTCCCAGTATGGCATTCGTGTGGTGTGGGTGCCCTTCGAGCTCGCCCTGTGTGCGTTCAGGGACAGGCACCCTCACCCACATGGATGTCATATTGGGGTACAGCAGCTGTGTCCATGCAGCTGCTGTGTTCTGACCTAATAGACATCAGTGGGACTGCGGGTGACACCTTCCCCCATAATAGTTATAAACAAGGCCAAGGATAAATCCAAGGAAAAAAACAAGCTTAAAAAACTAGTTGGAGGACCAAAATGAAAGGGTGGCTGTAAATGAAGCCTATTCCAAAAGGCAGCGTTCTGCCATGGCATTCTACCAGGGTTGCTGTTGGACTTCTTTTCAATTGTATAAATGAGCTGGTAGATTGAATAGGGAGCCATTGTTACCAAGGACGGGATAGAAACATATTACAGAAGAATACAGGTAAAGTAGCATCTTGGGTGGATAATTTGCAGATTATTTGTTTAGGCCAGCCTTCCTCAATTTTTTTACCTCAGAGGAACCCTTGAAATAATTTTCAGGTCTCAGGAAACCACTGGTAAGATCATTGGTGTTAGTGGGAGGAATAGTGCCTCATCGTTGGTGTCAGTGGAAGGAATAGTGCACCATCGTTGGTGTCAGTGGAAGGAATAATGCCCCATCATTGCTGTTGTTTGCCGGAACAGTCCCCCATTGTTAGTGTCGGTGGTAGGTATTATTCTCCACTGTAGGTATCAGTGGAAGGAATGGCACCCCATCGTTGGTGTCAGTGGAAGGAATAGTGCCCCATCATTCGTGTCAGTGGAAGGAATAGTGCGCCATCATTGGTGTCAGTGGAAGGAATAGTGCGCCATCATTGGTGTCAGTGGAAGGAATAGTGCACCATCATTGGTGTCAGTGGAAGGAATAGTCCGCCATCATTGGTGTCAGTGGAAGGAATAATGCCCCATCATTGCTGTTATTTGCCGGAACAGTCCCCCATTGTTAGTGTCGGTGGTAGGTATTATGCTCCACTGTAGGTATCAGTGGAAGGAATGGCGCCCCATCGTTGGTGTCAGTGGAAGGAATAGTGCGCTATCATTGGTGTCAGTGGGAGGAATAGTCCGCCATCATTGGTGTCAGTGGGAGGATTAGTCCGCCATCATTGGTGTCAGTGGAATGATTAGTCCGCCATCATTGGTGTCAGTGGAAGGAATAGTGCGCCATCATTGGTGTCAGTGGAATGATTAGTCCGCCATCATTGGTGTCAATGGAAGGAATAGTGTGCCATCATTGGTGTCAGTGGGAGGAATAGTCCGCCATCATTGGTGTCAGTGGAATGATTAGTCCGCCATCATTGGTGTCAGTGGAATGATTAGTCCGCCATCATTGGTGTCAGTGGGAGGATTAGTCCGCCATCATTGGTGTCAGTGGAATGATTAGTCCGCCATCATTGGTGTCAGTGGGAGGAATAGTCCGCCATCATTGGTGTCAGTGGAATGATTAGTCCGCCATCATTGGTGTCAGTGGAAGGAATAGTGTGCCATCATTGGTGTCAGTGGAAGGAATAGTGTGCCATCATTGGTGTCAGTGGAAGGAATAGTGCCCCATCATTGGTGTTATTTGCAGGAACAATGCCCCATTGTTAGTGTCGGTGGTAGGTATTATGCTCCACTGTAGGTATCAGTGGAAGGAATTGCGCCTCATTGTTGGTGTCAGTGGAAGGAATAGTGCCTTGTATCAGTGGAAGGAATTGCGCTTCATCGTTGGTGTCAGTGGAAGGAATAGTACACTAAGGGCTGGATAAAGGTAAGGGCCACAGTTTGGAAACCACTGCTAGTTCTAGAGGAACTTCTAAAATAATTTTCAGGGCTCAGGGAACCCCTACTAAAACGTTTTCATCGTTGGTAATTGGCATTATACTGCTGGCATTGCCAAGTGGCATGGGATCTGGCACTAAGCAGGCAGTATCAGATAGGGGGTCAATCAGCCACTGCTCAAGGAACTGTAAGCTACCTCTGGAGAACCCCAATGTTCCACGGAACCCTAGCCGAGAATGGCTCTTCTAACGGATCACAACTTCTAATAATTTTTGCTTTGTTGCAGATGTTAAGCCTTCTAATATGCTGGTGAACACCCGTGGAGGGGTGAAGCTGTGCGATTTCGGCGTTAGCATACAAGTAAGTATGGCTGATCCCTTACGTGGTGGGTAACGTTCCAAACCTTCACGTCCTTGTTGTCCCTCTATAGTTTGGTGATGGCACATCGTTACCAAAACTGCATAGAAACGACTCGGCTGTCGCCGATCAGTTGTACGAATCGCCGGACAGTACAGGTCTCTCCAGCCACCGAGGGGGTTAAAACCGAGTAACAGATGATGCGTTAATTGCTAATGGGATTGCGGACTCATTAATATGCATTCTGGGGAGTTAGGAGAAGATCGGTTCTGTCCACACAAAGGAACGAGGTGGGGAGGGGGGAGGGCTTTCCAGGGGAGACTGTTATCAAAAATAATAATAATTAATAAAAAATGAATGTTGAGCAAAACAAAGACTTGCGAAGTCTGGGCAAGACCCTCCCCCCCAAATTGTAATTAATTTCCATCAGTGTGCTTCCCCGGAGATCACCAATCAGGTTGACCCCTGACCTTCCTGTCATGTCACTTTGAATAGGCTCCTTCTCTGGATAGAGGCTGCAGGGCTCAGGGGGCCACTAGCTATTCTATTTGGGCCCCACCTGCTGCGCTGCCAGACTCACTCATACAGGCTGTCGTATTGTGTCTTTAGCTGTGTCTGTCTTCTCTAGCGAGCGGTGTATGTCAGTCAGGGTCTTCAGAAAAATCGTGACACTTCTCTGACTACCAAGACCGTCTGTGGTGGGGGGTGGGGTTTGATTGTTAGAAGTAAAGCTGTGTAATGACTTGGCTCGTCTTCATAGCATATTGGGGTTATTTTTTGCATTCCTACCACCCCAAGTCTTACTTTACAACAGGTCTCCCTCATACTTTACACTTTGTGCATAATCAGGCCTAGGAAAATATTGGCGTTGTACACGCGGCCGGACTTTTCGACAGCAAAGGTCCGACGGAACGAATCTGTCGGACAATCCGACCGTGTGTGGGCTTCATCGGACCTTTGTAAAGAATGGGTGTAACTAGTGCGCACAACCTCACTATGTAACCAACTAAACTAGGAAGCTGCCAACATAAATGTGATCTCGCACAGTATAGGTATTGATATAAAAGGTACCGTATATACTCGAGTATAAGCCGAGTTTTTCAGCACATTTTTTTGTGCTGAAAGTGCCCCCCTCGGCTTATACTCGAGTCAAGCACTTTTCAAGCAAATTTTCGACCCGACTTTGGGGACCCGTATCTCGGGGCCACTTGGGTCTACCTGTGGCCCCTCTCGGGGCCACTGTGCCAACCCAGTGGACCTAGCACTATAACATATCCAAATATGGGGTTCCTAGCACTAAGTGGCCCCGAGATACAGGGCCCCAAAGTCGGTTCAGAAAATGTCATTCTCTGCTGCAGAAAAGTGCTTGAGATTTTCTGACCCGAATTTGGGGCCCCATATCTCGGGGACACTTGGTGCTAGGAACCCCAAATGTTGTATTCCAACCCAGTGGAATTAGCACTACAACATATCTAAAGATGGGGTTCCTAGCACTAAGTGACCCTGAGATACAGGGCCCCAAATCGGTCAACTGTGTCCATCTGCATGGGCACAGTGAGGCTGCAAATGGGCATCGTTGACCTTCTTTTCCACTTACAGTAGCTGCGCATTTCTCACCCTAGGCTTATACTCGAGTCAATAAGTTTTCCCAGTTGTTTGTGGTAAAATTAGGTGCCTCGGCTTATATTCGGGTCGGCCTATACTGAGTATATACGGTATGTGGCGCTACCTTGTAAAATGTATAAATAAATAAGAAACTAGAAAATATGAATCGCATGGAATAAGGGTAAAATCACATAAAAGTCGCATGAAAATTAATATGCCTGGTATGCATAAAACTTCAAGTGCCAGTGAATACTTCAAATCTAATACATAAAATGTAAAAAATAATAATATCGCATGTGAATTGATGTGCAAAGAAATCCTCATGTGCAAGTAAGTGCAAATATTTCCACAAAAATAAGTGTAAAAAATCTGAAATGACTGAAATATCTAAGGGGAAAGGATTATTCCCCAACAGTATTCAAATATATAAATAGTGTGCAATTCCTCTCCAGCATAATGTGCCAATCAATAAATAATGAATATATATCAATGCAATAAATATGTAATAACGGTAATGAATAAATATAAAGTGCAAGTGCCAAAAAATGCAAGTGCCAGAATAAAAATAATAATAATTGGTGACTTCCACTCCAAGTGACTCTTTTTGAAAAAGTCACGTGCTCAGTGACGATACGCGTCAGGGAAGGAACCAGGTGTCAGTGTTTTTGCTTCCGGTCATCGTCTGTGACAAGTTTTTAATGTAAGTTATTATGTTTGTTTAAATAAAATTATACCGCCATACTACACATTCGACCCCCCTCTCTCCTTTATTACCCTCGTTATCATTAATTGGTTATCGGGAGTTTTGCAGTTCCTGGTTGGAGTGGATACAGGGAGATCAACCTGCCCAAAGTGATATTACACATACAGTACTGATAGGCCTGTGGAGGCCGCTACTGGAGGTGAGAGGCTGGGGGAAACAGTGGGGAGCACCCTGGAGGACACAAAATTCACTGGATGGATGCACAGAATATCACCATTTATATTTGTTTATAGACAGTTCCTGGATGGTTTACTATTGAGGACTATCATAGTGGACCTGCTTCACATTATTTGTGTTGTTTTTTTTTTTTTTTTTTTTTTTTAATTCATCGGACCTTTGCTGTCGAAAAATCAGACGGAATTTAGATTTAGAACATGTTTCAAATCTTTCCGACGGACTCGAGTCCAGTCGAAAAATACGTTCGTCTGTGTGCTAGTCCGACGGACGAAAACCAACGCTAAGGCAGCTATTGGCTACTGGCCTTAAACTTCCTTATTCTAGTCTGGTCGTACGTCATCAGGTTGGAATCCGTCGGACTTTGGTGTGATTGTGTGTAGACAAGTCCGATTCGACGGAAGTCCGTCAAAGTCAGACGGAATTAAGTCCGTCAAAGTCCGGTCATGTGTACACGGCATTTACAGGCATACATCTGGACTACAGGAGTAGTTTATACATTGTATCCATCCATACACTTCTCTCTCTGTACCCTGACCTATGGCCGGATCTATGTGTGTGTTGGGAGGTGGTGACGTGTTCCAGCCCTCATCACACATCTACACACTTCTCAGCTTCTATCAGAGACAAAGTTGGATGGTGGCCGTTCGTTCGGAAAGTCCGTCGGAACTCCGCCGAAAAAAGTCAGTCGGGAAGACCGTCGGACCTAGTCTGCCGGAAAGTCCGGTCGTGTGTACGCGGCATTAGAGTTTTGTAGCACCTTGACCGTGTCATCTCTGCACGTCCCAATTTCGCATGAGCAGTTGTATTATTTTACGGCTTCGGCGCACCTGGTCAGTGAGCAGATCTCATAGAAGTCTATGAGTGGTGCGCCTCCCTGACCAGCACAGACCTGTAGGGCAGGGGTCTCTGAACTTCCTAAAAAAAACTAAGGGCAGATTTACTGTCCTTCAGAGTTTGAGGGGGCCAGACTGTGGCCAGTGTGAGTAGAAAATGACCTGGCATCAATGGGAGTAAACAATGCCCCATCATTGGCATTTCTGGGAGGAATAGTGCCCCATCATTGGCATTCCTGGGAGTAAACAATGCCCCATCATTGGCATTTCTGGGAGGAATAGTGCCCCATCATTGACATTCGGGGGAGTAAACAATGCCCCATCATTGACATTCGTGGGAGGAATAGTGCCTCATCATTGGCATTCGTGGGAGGAATAGTGCCCCATCATTGGCATTCGTGGGAGGAATAGTGCCCCATCATTGGTTTCAGTGGGAGGAAAATTCCCCTATTGCTTGTGTCAGTGGGCCAAATAGTGCCCCATTGTTGGTGTCAGTGGGTAGAATAGATCCCTGTTGTTGGCGTTAGTTTGAGGAATAGTGCCCCATCATTGGTATCAATGGGAAAAAAAGCGACCCATTGTTGTCACCACCAGGAATTATGGCCTTTTGTTGGTGTCAGTGGAAGGAATAGCATCTTGTATCAGTGAGAGAAAAAGTACCCCAAGGGCCGGATAAAGGAGAGCAAAGGGCCGCATCTGGAGAAATCGTGCCCCATTATTGGCATTAGTGGGTTGAATTGTGCCCCATTATTGGCATTAGTGGGTGGAATTGTGCCCAATTATTGACATTAGTGGGTGGAATTGTGCCCCATCATTGGTATTAGTGGGAGGAATAGTGCCCCTTTATTCGTATTAGTGAGATAAATTGTGCCCCATCATTGGTATCAGTGGGAGGAAAAGTGCCTGATCATTGGCATTAGTGGGAGAAATTGTGCCCCGTTATTGGTATTGGTGGGAGAAATTGTTCCCCATCATTTTGTATCAGTGGGGGAAATAGTGCCCCATCATTTGTATCAGTGGGAAGAATAGTGCCCCATTATTGACATCAGTGGGAGGAATAGCGCCCCATCATTGGTGTCAGTGGGAAGAATAGTGCCCCATTATTAGCATTAGTAGGAAGAATAGTGCCCCATCATTGGCATTAGTGGGAGTAATAGTGCCCCATTGCTCGGGAGGAATAGTGCCCCAAGGAATCCAATACTGTACACAATATATAAGTGTATACAGCGGCGTTTACATATGTGGGCGGGACTTGCGTGTGCATTCGCTTCTGAGAGCGAGCTACCGGGGACAGGGGCGTTTTTAAATTATTTTTATTTATTTTTATTTTACTAATTTTTACTTTTTTATTTTAATTTTTTTTTTTTTATCACTTTTGTTCCTATTACAAGGAATGTAAACTTGTCTACAATGTAAAGTAGTGAGTGTACAGCTTGTATAACAGTGTAAATTTGCTGTCCCCTCAAAATAACTCAACACACAGCCATTAATGTCTAAACCGCTGGCAGCAAAAGTCAGTACACCCCTAAGTGAAAATGTCCAAATTGGGCCCAATTAGCCATTTTTCCCTCCCCGGTGTCATGTGACTCGTTAGTGTTACAAGGTCTCAGGTGTGAATGGGGAGCAGGTGTGTTAAATTTGATGTTATCGCTCTCACTCTCTCATACTGGTCACTGGAAGTTCAACATGGCACCTCATGGCAAAGAACTCTCTGAGGATCTGAAAAAAAGAATTGTAGCTCTACATAAAGATGGCCTAGTTTATAAGAAGATTGCCAAGACCCAGAAACTGAGCTGCATCACGGTGGCCAAGACCATCCAGCGGTATAACAGGACAGGTTCCCCTCAGAACAGGCCTCACCATGGTCCACCAAAGAAAAAGTTGAGGTCACGTGCTCAGCGTCATATCCAGAGGTTGTCTTTTGGGAAATAGACGTATGAGTGCTGCCAGCATTGCTGCAGAGGTTGTAGGGGTGGGGGGTCAGCCTGTCAGTGCCAGTGTCAGTCACTTTTGTGAGATACTGTATTAGTATATACAATTTTAACACTTTTTTTCGATGTATAACAAATATTTAAAAGTTATTAATACCATATGCAGAAGTTAGCCAATCAAAAGTTATCATTCATATGGCCTTAACCACTTTCAGCCCTGGACCAATTTGCAGCCAAAGGACCAGGCCCCTTTTTGCGATTTGGCACTGCGTCGCTTTAACTGACAATTGCGCGGTCGTGCGGCGTGGCTCCCAAACAAAATTGGCGTCCTTTTTTTCCCACAAATAGAGCTTTCTTTTGGTGGTATTTGATCGCACCTGCGGTTTTTATTTTTTTGCGCTATAAACAAAAAAGAGCGACAATTTTGAAAAAAAAAAAACGCATTCTTTTTTATTTTTTGCTATAATAAATATCCCCCAAAAATATATAAAAAAACATTTTTTTTCCTCAGTTTAGGCCGATACGTATTCTTCTACATATTTTTGGTAAAAAAAATCGCAATTAGCGATTATTGATTGGTTTGCGCAAAAGTTATAGCGTTTACAAAATAGGGGATAGTTTTATAGCATTTTTATTAATATTTTTTTTTTTTACTAGTAATGGCGGCGATCTGCGATTTTTATTGTGACTGCGACATTATGGCGGACACATCGGACATTTTTGACACATTTTTGGGACCATTGTCATTTATACAGCAATCAATGCTATTTAAATGCATTGATTCCTGTATAAATGACACATGCAGTGAAAGAGTTAACCACTAGGGGGAGGGGTTATGGGCTGTGACGTGTGTGTGTTTTTTTACATTAGGGGCGGGGCTGACGTCTGACGTCATTGATCGGCTTTCCCGATGACCGGGAACAGCCGATCAATGACAGGCAGAGTAGGAAGCGCGGGGAGAAGGTTTGTTTACACAGACCTCTCCCCGTTCTTCAGCTCTGTGACCCGATCGCGGGACACCAGCGGCGATCGGGTCCGCTGGTCCCGCGGCCGGGGTCACGGAGCTCCCGACCGGGTCGCGAGCGCGCCGCTGGCGGCGCGCGCACGACCCACGGGCAGGCAATTAAAGGGCTACGTACTTGTACGTGATTTTGCTGCAGTATATCTGCCGCAGTATATCTGCGTGAGGTGGTCGGGAATCGGTTAAAGGATCAACGAGTTTCGTGCGAAACCCCGCTTCCTCGGGACCTCGGATCTCAGTACATGGATACTGTAACAATCCTTTACTTTAAAGTGTAAGTAAAGTCCCATTTTGGACTTTCATCTACAGGTAAGCCTATAATGAGGCTTACCTGTAGGTAAAAAAAATATCTCCTAAACCTTTACGGTTTAGGAGATATTCCCCGTGCAATACGCCGCTGACTGCAGCGGCGCATGCGCACGGGAGATTCTCGGCTGAAAGGCCGGCAGAATACGAACCCTGCCGGGACGAAGTCTCCCGTGCGCATGCGCGGGAGTGACGACATCGCGGCTCCAGCCACTCACAGCGCTGGAGTCGCGATACCCGGAAGACACGCCGAGGCAACATGTCAGCGACCTCGGCGTGGACCAGGTGAGTTACCGACGCCTCGTTCTAAGGTAAGTATTTCATAATGAGCTAGTATGCGGTGCATACCAGCTCATTATGCCTTTTCCCTTACAGGTGTCTAAAAAAAAAAAACATGTCAGCGGGTTTACTACCGCTTTAACAGTACAGCGAAATGCGTCGACCCTTTAAAGCGGTTCTCACGGTCATATGAATAATAACTTTGGATGGATAACTTGTGCATATGGTTTTAATAACTTTTTAAATGTTTGTTACACATCAAATAAAGTATTACAATTTTATATACTAGTATATCGTCTGCTTATATTAAATTTTGGGAGGTATTTATAAAATTCTATTTTTCTTTTAGTTGTTTGTTATATGTATAAAAAAAAAATTAACACCTTTCATTTCTATATATATATATATATATATATATATATATAATCATTTTTTGGGGGTTCTAATCAATTTTCCAGCAAACACAAGCTTATTTTTACATATTTGTGAGAAGTGTGGGACTAGGCCTAGGCAGCAAGTAGATAATCTGGGACTGCCTCTGTGTTTACTGCTCGCTAAATCACTATAGGAATGTTTTCTTACTGTAACCTATTTATTCCCGAATCTTGGCTAGAAAACGGATGGTATTTAAACATTAGGTGGCCGGCTAGTCTGAAGAAAAGCTTTGTCTCCGATAACACTTGCTTTGTTTATAAGGGAAAGCGAGAAGTGTAATCATCTTCTGTTTAATGCCTGCAGATAAAAGCACTCTATATATTTTTTATTTTGTCTTTTATATCATCACTATTCTATTCTCTTTTTGTTTGATGGGTGGATTAAATGAGAAATAATTGCCCGTTTAATGCTGTTGTCATTTTAACACCCTTGTTTCTTTTTTTCTTTTTTTTTTGTTAGCTAGTGAATTCAATTGCCAAGACCTACGTGGGTACAAATGCTTATATGGCGGTGAGTTTGAGATTGTTGGGTTTTTTATGTGTGCTTTGCTTGTATCATATGACTGTATATTGATTAGTTGCGTAAGAAACAAATGCCTTTGTATGTAAACTTGTCAAAGTTCTGAAAAATTGTGGTGGATGAAAAAAAAAAAAAAAAATGACATAAGCTTAGGTTTTCTTCAGTGGAAACCAAGAGATATTGGATGCCAAATTTAGATGCAAAATTCATCATTTTCAGTTAACAATATGCTTGAGATTGTCATCTCCCAGCGCCTGTACGCGTCGCCTCGCTTGACCTATAGCGGGTCTTTTGGGCAGCCTCATTGACCCACATACAGGCTCAAGAGGGGTGAGGTCAGGCTCATCTTTATGGAACATTCGAGATTTCCATATTCATTTCGACCTGTTGCTTTCACTGAAGGTGGCCCCTGCTTAGTCGGTCATCATATATTCATTTTTGCGACTGGGTTCCCTTAGTAGTAGTTGTAAACCTCTGAAATGAAAAGCGAACACAGCATATCCTTTTATAGTCCCACTAGCCCTAATCCAAAACGCCCAAGCAGGGCTGGTCCAAGGATTTTTGATACCCTAGGCCAGTGATGGCGAACCTTTTTGAGCCAGAGTGCCCAAACTAAAATAAATACATTGGTTTTGTGTTGCAAAGTGCCAACACAGCAATTCGCGAGAGAGGGGGGTTGTGTGAGAGAGAGGGGGGTTGTGTGAGAGAGAGAGGGGTTGCGTGAGAGAGAGAGAGGGGTTGTGTGAGAGAGGGAGGGGGCTGAGAGGGGAGGGGGGACAAAGAGAGAGAGGGTTGTGAGAGATATGCTGAGAGAGAGGGGGAAACAGAGAGCGGGCGGGGGGCTGAGAGAGAGGGAGAGGGGACAGAGAGAGAGGAGAGGGGACAGAGAGAGGGAGAGGGGACAGAGAGAGAGAGGGAGAGGGGACAGAGAGAGAGAGGGAGAGGGGACAGAGAGAGAGAGGGAGAGGGGACAGAGAGAGAGGGGGAGAGGGGACAGAGAGAGAGAGAGGGAGAGGGGACAGAGAGAGAGAGAGAGAGTGAGAGGGGACAGAGAGAGAGAGAGGGAGAGGGGGACAGAGGGAGAGGGAGAAGGGACAGAGAGAGAGGGAGAGGGGACAGAGAGAGAGGAGAGAGAGAGAGAGAGAGGGGTGTGAGAGAGATGCTGAGAGAGAGGGGCAACAGAAAGAGGGAGAGGGGCTGAGAGAGAGGGGTGTGAGAGAAATGCTGAGAGAGAGAGGTGAGCTGAGAGAGAGGAGGAATAGAGAGAGGGAGGGGGACAGGGAGAGAGAGAGAGGGGTGAGAGGGGGGGGGACAGAGAAAGAGAAGGGGGGCATAGAGAGAGAAGAGGGACAGAGAGATAGGGGTGCGAGAGAGATGCAGAGAGAGGGGTGAGCTGAGAGAGAGGGGGGACGGAAAAAGAGGGGGGGGCTGAAAGAGAGGGAGGGGGGCTGAGAGAAGAGAGACCTCTAGCTCTGTCCTGGACCCTCTCGTGTGCCCACAGAGATGGCTCTGCATGCTGTGGCATAGGTTCGCCATCACTGCCCTAGGCGAAACCTCATTTTGCCGCCCCCCCCCCCCCCCTCCTGGCTGACTCCGCCCCCTTTTCTCTGCCCATGTAAATCCCACCTTTTTTATAAAGCGCCCATCAAATGCAGCCTCACCAGCACCCATCAAATGCAGCCTCACCAGCACCCATCAAGTGCAGCCTCACCAGCACCCATCAAATGCAGGCTACCAACGCCCTTCAATGCAGCCTACCAGTGCCCATCAATGAATGTTTGCTTGCTGCGGGAGTCGGGACACAGACAGTCCTCCACCACTGCTGCGCCTCTGACACTATGTGTGAACGGAGAGGCGGCTGCCTGCTGATGCTGAGAGTTAGTTGCTTGCTGCAGAGAGAAGAGAGTAGGAAAACCAGTGTCCGGGCGCCCTAGGCAGCAGGGCGCCCTAGGCGGCCGCCTAGTTTGCCTAGTGGTAGCACCGGCCCTGCACCCAAGTGCCTTCTTCTCTCTGCAGTCTGCAGAAGTCGCTTGTGACAAGTAATGCAGACACCACAGAATCACGCCTCACTCCCCCCTCCAGCAACTCAGAGGTCAATTGGAAGCCTCAGCTGTGCATGTTTCCCTATGAGACTTTGTAGAGGAAGTGGGTGTGTCCTTTTCCTCCGCTCAGGTTCCAGATTACACTCATCTGTACTCTCCAACGGAAAATTTTTCGATGGGAGCTTGTTGTCGGAAATTCCGACCGTGTGTAGGCTTCATTGGACATTTTCCATCGGAATTTCCGTCACACATAAAATTTGAGATCTGGATCAACAATGCCCATTGGCAGCCTCACTGTGCCCATTTGCAGCCTCACTGTGCCCATTTGCATGCCTCACTGTGCCCATTTGCAGCCATAGGCCCCCAAACTTCAAACTTGGTAGTTAAGGGTTCCTAGATGCCCCCTAGCTGCAGCCAAAATTTGGAGTTTCTGGACCCAAAGGGTCCCGAAAGGACATTGCTGCAGATGGACACAGTTGACCGACTTTGGGGCCCCTGTATCTCAGGGCCACTTGGTGCTAGGAACTCCATCTTTGTATATATTGTAGTGCTAGTTCTTAGCACCAAGTGACGCCGAGATACGGGGCCCCAAATTTGGGTCGGAATATTTAATTCTCTGCTGCAGAAAAGTGCTTGACTCCAGTACAGGGGGTCCCCGACTTACGAACATCCCCTACTTACGAACGGGGCGCTGCGGGTACCCTCCGCCATTTTCCGCCGTATTCCGGCCGTTCTGCACATGCGCGGCCATACGGAGCCTCTGAAAATGCCGGCAAACTTCGGAAACGTCCGTAATTTGCCGCGCATGCGCAGAAGAGCAATAGACGGAACATCGGAAATGTCCGTATTTGTCGGTCTGCGCATGAGCGGCCAACTTACGAACATTTCCGACTTCAGAACAGGCGGGCAGTCCCTAACGAGTTCGTAACTCGGGGAACCCCTGTATAAGCCGAGGGGGGCATTATCAGCACACAAAAAAATGTGATGAAAAACTCGGCTTATACTCGAGTATATAAAGGTACCCAGAAAAATGGTGACTTATTATACCCGCTGTATATATTATAGGTCACTATAGGCAAAAGAGTTTTATATTTTTCTTTAACACGTTCTCCTTGACTCGTACATTTTTTTGTAGGCTTCTATGCACCCATGCCAACACCATTCATTCCACCAAGAATGCCCAGGCAATCTCTTGTAGCAGACACCTGTGGCCCTTGAGGGGTTAAATGGAACTTAGCTCACATGGATATTTAGTTGGACAGTAATTAAATTGAGGGTCCTTTTGATGGCATGAAGGCAGATCCCAGGTGTGCATTAAACGGATTGGCACTTGAAAGGGAATCCATCTGCTAATTGGAATGCCGGATTAGATCCAGGAGGAAAGACGTCTCTATTCCATATTTATCTCGCTGCCTCCATTGAAAACGTATTCCCTTTTTAACCCCCCCGTCGTCCACTCCGTGCCGAAGAACGCAAAGCCTGCCGTCGAGAGCTTCTTGGTCTATAGCAGGCAAGAGGGAGCAACACATTTTAGAAGTTGTGACTCTTATTTACTGTTCTTCCTTCTCACAAGCGCTGACCTGGATATGCACACAGAAGACACTCAGCTGGCACTAATTTCTGAGTTTGTTTTCTTGTTGGGATGCCCCGGGGTTGTGTGGCTGCGGGAAGAAGTGTGAAGCAGCCAGGTGCATTAAGAGCACACTGAGAAGCTATGTCAAGGGAGCTCTCCTACCTTTTTGTCTTGCGTTCTCCTGACCTTGGCACAATAAAGATAATTCATATCGTGAACTCAAACCTTAAAAGCCAACAATAACTCCTAGTCTGCGCTGTAGGGTAGCCATGTTCAAGTCTGGCATATACACCGATCATAACTTCATGGCCACTGGCAGGTTAGGTGTATAACATTGTGATAGTCTTGCGAGCTACCCAAAAACCAAAAGTAACTACCGTATTTATCGGCGTATAACACGCACCGGCGTATAACACGCACCCCAAGTTTAGGAGGGAATTTTAAGGAAAAAAAGTTTTAGGAGAGAAGTTTAGGGAAAAAAAAAACGTACATTTTAAGCGTCATTTGCAGCTTGCCCAGCGTCATTTGCAGCTTGCCCAGCGTCATTTGCAGCTTGCCCAGCGTCATTTGCAGCCTGCCCAGCGTCATTTGCAGCTGCCCAGCGTCATTTGCAGTGTCATTTGCAGCTTGCCCAGCGTCATTTGCAGCCTTGCCCAGCGTCATTTGCAGCTTGCCCAGCGTCATTTGCCCAGCGTCATTTGCAGCTTGCCCAGTGTCATTTGTCATTTGCAGCTTGCCAGCGTCATTTGCAGCTTGCCCAGCGTCATTTGCAGCTTGCCCAGCTTGCCCAGTGTCATTTGTAGCTTGCCCAGTGTCATTTGCAGCTTGCCCAGTGTCATTTGCAGTTTGCCAGCGTCATTTGTAGCTTGCCCAGTGTCATTTGTAGCTTGCCAGCGTCATTTGTAGCTTGCCCAGTGTCATTTGTAGCTTGCCCAGTGTCATTTGTAGCTTGCCCAGTGTCATTTGTAGCTTGCCCAGTGTCATTTGCAGCTTGCCCAGCGTCATTTGCAGCTTGCCCAGCGTCATTTGCAGCCTTGCCCAGCGTCATTTGCAGCTTGCCCAGCGTCATTTGCAGCTTGCCCAGCGTCATTTGCAGCTTGCCCAGCGTCATTTGCAGCTTGCCCAGCGTCATTTGCAGCTTGCCCAGCGTCATTTGTAGCTTGCCCAGCGTCATTTGTAGCTTGCCCAGCGTCATTTGTAGCTTGCCCAGCGTCATTTGCCCAGTGTCATTTGCAGCTTGCCAGTGTCATTTGTAGCTTGCCCAGTGTCATTTGTAGCTTGCCCAGCGTCATTTGTAGCTTGCCCAGTGCCCAGTGTCATTTGCAGCTTGCCAGCGTCATTTGTAGCTTGCCCAGCGTCATTTGCCCAGTGTCATTTGTAGCTTGCCCAGTGTCATTTGCAGGTTGCCAGCGTCATTTGCAGCTTGCCAGCGTCATTTGTAGCTTGCCCAGCGTCATTTGCAGTTTGACCGCGAGCGCATGCGCCACCGAAAACGACCAATACGGCAGCTGAAAAAGGCCGAAGCGCCGCCGAAAAAGACCGAGCCGACTGTTCTGCTCCGCTCGGAGTCCCGCCTCCCTGCTGTTTCGGGAGCGAGCGCAGGGAGGCGGGACTACGAGCGGAGCTGAACAGTCGGTTCGGTCTTTTTCGGCGACGCTTCAGCCTTTTTCGGCGGGGGTTCTGTCTTTTTCGGCGGCGGTTCGGTCTTTTTCGGCGGTGGTCGCTATTTTTGTCATTTTTTTGGGGGGGGGGGGGGTATCGGCGTATAACACGCACCCACGACTTTCCCCCGATTTTAAGGGGGAAAAAGTGCGTGTTATACGCCGATAAATACGGTATATATGTACTAAAAACAGTGTGTGTGTGAAAGGTATTCAAAAGACCAGCTGCTAGCACTGATCATATCCCCATATGCATGTGCACAAAAATAAATATACAGTGCAACCTCGGATTAAGAGCATAATCCCTTCCAGGTGAATGCTCGTAATCCAAAGTACTCGTATATCAAAGCGACTTTTCCCATTGAAGTCAATGTAAATGAAAATAATTAGTTCTGCATTAACTTCAATGGGATGCAATACCACATGTGGCCAGAGGCGGGGGGCACCGGAGAGCCTCGGAAACGGCCAAAAAGGCCAGAGGACACTTCGGCTGACCTCGGAAAGACTTCCTACCCGAGATTTGCCAAGGTCAGCCGTGCTGTCCTCGGGCCTTTCCGTGCATTTACGAACGTGACGTTTGGCTCTGCTCGGCTCCGGCGCCCCCCCACCTCAGGCCAAAAGTGGTACTTCACACTGCTTTGGCCTGAATCATGCTCCTTTGGCGAGTCAACACTCGCAAACTGAGTTACGATTTTTAAAAATACAGTGCTCGTATTGCGAAACGCTCGTTAACGGCGTTACTAGCAATCCGAGGTTCCACTGTATAAAAGTGCAGCGCTGAATCATGAAATATAAACAAATATCAAAAATTGAATCAAACAACATATAAAGTGTATAATGAAATGTCAATACAATAAAGTGCAAAAAGGTCCATATATAAAACAGTGAAAATTCCACAAATGGATGTTGATTGATGAACAACTAAATGTAATTGTGAAATCCTATATGTAAAACTAATTGTAATTGTGAAATCCTATATGTAAAACTTCCAGACCACCAACAAATCACCTCACTCGTGCTCCCCTCGCAGTAGGTATAGGCTCACCTCTAGGAGTGCGACCCCCTAATTTAGCAGGGTCAGAAAGCGCCTGTGAGCCAGCCCAGGACTACGTGACTTCCTCAGGGGGATTTCGTGACCTCCTATCTCGTGACCTATCTTGTGATATATGCAACACAGCTGGCTCCTAAACTTCTCCCAAGATCTCCTCCTCAGTATGTCAGCAGCAAAGTATATGCAGAGAAAAAGACTCCAATCATGCTTGAACTGTTTAAAACACCTTAAAATGCGTTTATTAAAATGTACAGGGTACTCACAATATGCGGGTGCTTCCAGCGCACCACACTAATACGAACATGGGTTTAAAGCGCAACATCCAATATCTCTATCAGCTCCTGGAATCGCTATAGAACCCGAGTGCCTTCAACGTCCTAGCCCCTCCCCTATGCGTGTTCGACACATGGTCACTTGTCTTCCTCAGGGATACGAGATCCCCCTGAGGAAGTCACTGAGTCCTGGGGTGGCTCACAGGCGTTTTCTGACCCTGCTAAATTGGGGGTTGCACTCCCAGAGGTGAGCCTATTCCCATTGGGGGGAAGACGAGTGAGGTGATTCGTTGGTGATCTGGAAGCTTTATATAGGATTTCGCAATTACATTTAGGCTGCTTTCACACTGGGGCGGTGTGGGGCGGCGACGGTAAAGCAGCGCTATATTTAGCGCTGCTTTACCATCGTTTTACCCGCGGTATGCGGCCGCTAGCGGGGTGGTTTTAACCCGCAAAAGAGTTAAAAACCTCCGCAAAGTGCCGCTGCAGCGGCGGTTTGCGGGCGGTATCCCCGCGGTTTCCCATTGATTTCAATGGGAACGAGCGGTATAGGAGCGGTGAATACACGGCTCCTTCACCGCTCCAAAGATGCAGCTAGCAGGACTTTTTTTACCGTCCTGCTAGCGCACCGCTCCAGTGTGAAAGCAAGCCGGCTTTCACACTGGAGTGAATGGGGCCGGTTTTTTCAGGCGGTATACAGGCGCTATTTTTAGCGCTGTACCGCCTGAAAACCGCCCCAGTGTGAAAGCAGCCTTAGTTGTTCAACAATCAACATCCATTTGTGGAACTTTCACTGTTTTATATATGGACTTTTTTGCACTTTATTGTATGGACATTTAATTATGCACTTTATATGTTGTTTGATTCAATGATTTTTTATATTTGATCATATTTTATGATTCAGCGCTGCACTCTTATATATTGATAGGTGTAGACCAGGAATATGCAAATAGTGGACCTCCAGCTGTTGCAAAACTACAAGTCCCATCATGCCTCTGCCTCTGAACCCCCCCCCCCCCAAAAAACGTGAATAAGGTGAGCCCCCAATGTGGCTCAAACAAGTATTCTCCCAACAGGATCAATGTCCAAGGAAAAAGAGGGGATGGAGGACTTTTTTATGGGTACAATGGCCCCAGCTGGTGATCCAGAGAAAGAAAATGCGTGAGAAAGTCTCCGCCGCCCGTTTGCGGTGTGCTGCCCCTGGGGACGGCGGAGACTGTTGGGAGAATACTTGTTTGAGCCACATTGGGGGCTCACCTTATTCCCGTTTTTTTTTTTTTTGGGGGGGGGGGGGGTTCTGGACATTACCTGTCAATTTCTGCCCGTTTGGGTCCCATTCTGGTCCTTTGGATTTATAGGAAGCAATAGTGGGCTCCCAGGGGCATGTACAATTAATTGGTCCATCGGTTATTTATCGAAGTCTTAATATCAAGATCACAGCTGCACCCATGAGTTATTCTGTGTCTTCTATCAATCTCATCTCGCACTGAGTGTCTGCTCCATCGTGAGCCATAATCATTACAAATCTACTTACTCTCTACCCCTGATGAAAGTTCTCCCATCAAAAGAACTGGAAACGCGTCGGGTCTTGGGGGCAACTCTAACCTCCACGAGAGCTTCAGTGCTATTTACTTGTTTTTTGTTTTGTCATGTTTTGTTCTAATTTTTGTATTGTACATATTGCATTGTGTTCCCTGTCCCTGTCGATAGGCGTTTATTTTTTAGTATTTAAATAAACAAAATTTTTTATACACCCATGCTCATTATGGTGGTCTAATTACAGTCCCAACCTAGGGGGTCCCCTTTTTGGTCATTGATTTCAATGGGGAGCAGCGTTGGAGGAGGCAATACGCCCTCGGTGTGAAAGGGGTCTTAAACTAGTGAATAAACAATAAAGAAAGTTAATAACTGACCAAAAAACATTACAGTTTCGGCTTAGGTTTAACCGCTTCAGCCCTGGAAGATTTTACCCCTTCCTGACCAGAGCGCTTTTTGCGATTCGGCACTGCGTCGCTTTAACTGACAATTGCGCGGTCGTGCGGCGTTGCACCCAAACAAAATTGACGTCCTTTTTTTAACCCACAAATACAGATTTTTTTTGGTGGTATTTGATCGCCCCTGCGGTTTTTATTTTTTGCGCTATAAACAAAAAAAAAAGAGCGACGATTTTGAAAAAAAAAAAAAAAAAAAACGGAATATTGTTTACTTTTTGCTATAATAAATATCCCCCAAAAATATATAAAAAAAAATGGTTTTTTTCCTCAGTTTAGACCGATATGTATTCTTGTACATATTTTGGTATAAAAAAAAAAATCGCAATAAGCGTATATATTATAGCGTCTACAAAATAGGGGATAGTTTTTTTTTTAATATTATTATTTTTTTTTACTAGTAATGGCAGCGATCTGCAATTTTTATCGGGACTGCGACATTGCGGCGGACACATCGGCCACTATCCCCCAAAAATATATAAAAAAATTTAATTATTTTCCTCAGTTTAGGCTGGTATTCTTCATATTTTTGGTAAAATAAATAAAAATAAATCGCAATAAGCGTATATTGATTGGTTTGCACAAAAGTTATAGCGTTTACAAAATAGGGGATAGATTTATGGCATTTGTATTAATAATTTTTTTTCTTTATTAGTAATGGCGGCGATCTGCGATTTTTTTTTTATCGTGACTGCGACATTATGGCGGACACATCGGACACTTTTGCCACTATTTTAGGACTATTGTCATTTATACAGTGATCAGTGCTATAAAAATGCACTGATTACTGTGTAAATGACACTGGCAGGGAAGGGGTTAACCACTAGGGGGCGATGAAGGGGTTAAGTGTGTCCTATGGAGTGATTCTAACTGTGGGGGGGGGGGTGGGCTTCCACTCACATGACAGGGAGCAGTAGATCCCTGTCATGTCACAAGGCAGAAAAAATAGCGGCGTTTTACCGCCGACGCTATAGGCGGATCGGTGTGAAAGGGGTCTTATGGTAGTTTTTTTTATTCAAAATAATAACAAGCCTGATAATGGAATCGGAATTATACTGATGGGTCCATTTAATATGAACAAATGTACTTCTCAGCCAGATGTTTCGCTCCGATTTCTGACTGCAGCTATTGTTGTATTTTTCAGCCTGAGCGGATTGCCGGCGAGCAGTATGGAATTCATTCTGACGTTTGGAGTCTGGGAATCTCATTTATGGAGGTGAGAATGGCGGAATCGCTCACAACGCAGACACGTCCGGCTCTGGTAACGCGTCGCACATGGCGGTCTATAGGTTTCTGCACATGCTTATAGAGTATGGCAGCAGGAAAGGCTTCCTCATCATAATCCCGCACCGTCTAAGGCAGTGTGCCGACTGCTTATAAATGGAACATATATTCTCCCCAGGAAACGGACAGAGCCGAATGTAGAATAATAATTTTCATATACGGAGAGGCCCAATCCCTGGAGCTCAGTGACAGTGATGGTAATCATAATAACTCTATTTATATACAGCTCGCCTCCCAGGAGTCAAGTGCTTCATTATCACAATATAAAGGTAACGTTTTAAATAAGTAGAAGTCAAGCAGAGGAATAAAATACAGTTTAGAAGGAATGATGGGTGGCTATAAAATGTGACTCTCCAGCGCTCCCTATTACCGGAGTTCTTCTTCTGTGCTTAGCACCTCTGAAGATGGGTCGGGTTCTGTAGCGTGGTGCAGGCTGCGGAGGGACGGATGTCATTATGGGGGAAGATTTACTAAAAACTGGTGCAGCTGTGCAGAGAAACCAATCAGCTTTCAGGTTTTGGGCTGGGTTCACATATGAGCACGCAGCGGCTCACAGCAGGAGTCCAGTGTGTCCTCGTTCACTGTTTCAGGTCCGAGTTCAGCCCAAATTTTTGGGCTGAATTCGGACCTGAAACGGACCAAAAGACGCACAGGACTCCTGTGCAAATCGCACCGGAGCCGCTGTGGAGATATGTGAACCGGCTCCATAGAGAGCCGGTCTCAATCTCCTGCGGGGAAAGCCTCATCCAATTCGCACTTGTCAGAAACCATGAAATCAAACCGAGACAGAAGTACAGTTAAATCACACTTGTTTAATAATAAAAGTAAAAATAACAAACGTTGTCAAAACATAGCCAAAGTTCAGTAACCAGAATGGATAATCAGCCAAGCCAGAAGTCAGGGATCAATGTAGTGGAACAGCAAGCAGGATCTGGAGCCAGAAGGGATGTCAGCAAAGCCAGTCTTTAAACAGGTACGCAGGAGATAGTTTCTTGTGATGTGACCAAGGCGAAGGCAGAGATCCTCTGGGCTGGACGGCTTAAGTAGGCAGGACTGACGAGCAGGATATCATCAACAGCTGAGTAACTGTGGAGAGATGGGAGCTGGCAATTAGCCAACATCTGAGTGGCCAGCTCAGAGAAGGAAGGGCTGAGCCCAGCCCTGACAGCACTAGAGTAAACCCAGCCTTATTGTTAAAACTTAGTTGAACAAGCTGAAGTTGGAAGCTGATTGGCTACCATGCACAGCTGTACCATGTAAAAGAAAAGTTTCCTCAAAAAAACGGGACTTCAAAGGACCATGAACACTCAAAAAGAATTGTTTAGTAAAAAGTACATATTTTATTTATTAACATCATATCAAGAAAGGAGCTAGTATACACATGAAATTGAAACATAAAGGGATGAAAGAGGCCCAAACCAACTGCCAACCAGACAGATAAAATCCAACGCGTTTCGACATGTGAAGTAAGGATCTTCTTCAGGGCAGGAGGGGAAAGGGCTGTAAGGCTTCCATAAAAATACGAACAATCTATAAGATTAATACAAAAATATAATAATTACACATATAATGTTATACAATTGTATACAACAGTTCAATCAGTACAGATCCATATGTATTAATATCAGAGAAACAGATTTTGTGCTTTTTC
Organism: Lithobates sylvaticus; assembly: GCA_028564925.1. Taxonomy (NCBI): domain Eukaryota; kingdom Metazoa; phylum Chordata; class Amphibia; order Anura; family Ranidae; genus Lithobates; species Lithobates sylvaticus. The sequence goes on from CM053029.1 coordinate 597,323,495, forward strand.
TCTTGCCTAGAATAAGGCCCCTTTCACACAGGCTTGTCCGTTTTGATGGACTCCGCTTTGCTCAGCGTGGGGGGGAGGGGATTGATCCGCTGATCCCCGCTGACAGGTCCGTCTCCGCTGACTGTGCAGAGACGGACCTGTTAGAGTCCTGCTGTCCTCTATGGGCAGATTGGATGAAAATGGACCATCTGTTCATCCGAACCAACCTGCCACACGGATTGGATAATAGGTTCTAGTGAAGCCGCACTCAATACTCTAAAGCAATGCTTAAATATAAAGTGCTAATAAATATATATCTCACATCCCAATGTGCAAAAAGTGCAATACAATATCATCAAAAAATTGACCAACAAATAACAAGGATGAATAATCCAATAATAAAGTGCATCCAAAGTATCAAATAAAATTGAAAAATTGTCTCTGAGTGTATAAATGCAAAAAGTATGTGCAAAAAGGTGAAAAAAAAAAGGGGGGGGGGAGGAAAGAGAGTACAATTCTAGATGAAATATGATAGCCTGTAGATATCCTTCTCCAATCCACACCCAGTGTGTGCTAGCCTCTCACCTTAAAGATAGACCCCAAATGGGTCTAGTCATGCATCAACGGATGTATAACACCGGTATGTTCTTTTCCTCCCCCGTGGATGTATCCTGGACGAATGACCACTGCAGTATCACCAAAGAATCCAATCCATACTTTTTGCATTTATACACTCAGAGACAATTTTTCAAAGAATCCAAGTTCCAGGACCAGCTCCTCTAAAATGTCTCCAAGACCACAGGATAGAAGGGAAGAGCCTCTATAGTGTAGTAGTTAAAAAAATTGGTTTGGGTTAAGGTAACATGACAGTTTAAAATGGCAAAAACGGCAACAGCAGAAAAATGTGTCACGGCCGTAACCGGAAGTGACGTCACCCAGCCCCTCCCGACGCGTTGCGTCACTCCACACGTGACGTTTTTTAAGCGCATTAGTACTTCACATATATTATTTTTGGAAAATAGGGTCACCATCTGGTTTTGGCGGATCGGATAGCAGCGGGTGTCAGCAGACATGTCCCCGCTGACATCCGCTGTTCCATGGGGAAGAATGGAGGGTCCGATCGGGTCCACCTGAAAAACTGACAGGTGGAGCTGATCGGAAAGCCTGTGTGAAAGGGGCCTAAAGGAGCTGCTAACCCTTGCAGTGTGGGGTCAGTCAGAGAATTTTTAGATTACCCGGAGCTGGGCTTTAGGACATCTTTTTGACACCCATTTGTCTGTGTTATGTGTTTTTTCATGTAGAAAGACAAAAGAAGTACCGCTCTAATCACTGAGATCAGCCAACATGACATGTAGGGTGCTGATTGTCACAATGGGGGGGGTACATTTGTCAGGTTATATACTTATATAGTAGGTAAGGCTGAAAAAAGACAATAGTTCCTCCAGTTCAGCCTGTGTTGGTGCACGTGTGTCAGTGTCTCTAATTATTTACCATATCCCTGTATGTTATGTTCTTTAATCACTTCAGCCCCGGAAGGTTTTACCCCCTTAATGACCAGGCCATTTTTTGCGATATGGCACTGCGTTATTTTAACTGACAATTGCGCAGTCGTGCGACGCTGGTCCCAAACAAAATTGATGTTCTTTTTTCCCACAAATAAAGCTTTCTTTAGGTGGTATTTGATCACCTCTGCGGTTTTTATTTCATGCGCAATAAACAAAAAAAGAGCGACAATTTTGAAGAAAAAAAAAAAAAACAATATTTTTTACTTTTTGCTATAATACATATCCCAAAAAAAAGAAAAAAAAATTTCATAAATTTAGGCCAATATGTATTCTTATACGTATTTTTGGTAAAAAAAAAAAAACACAATAAGCGTATATTGATTGGTTTGCGCAAAAGTTTTAGCGTCTACAAATTACGGGATAAATTTATGGACTCTTATTTATTAATTTTTTTTACTGTTAATGGCGGCGATCTGTGATTTTTACAGGACTGCGACATTGCGGCGGACAAATCTTACCCCAAATGACACTTTTTGGGGACCAGTGACATTATTACTGTATAAATGACAATGGCTGGGAAGGGGTTAACACTGGGGTGCGATCAAGGGGTTAAGTGTGTTCCCTGGGTGTGTGTTCTAACTGTAGGGGGCATGGGCTTAGGGAGGGGGTTGGTCTTGAGGGAGGGGGTTGGTATTGGAGGATTTGGGGTACAGGGAAAAGGAGGGATGGTATTGGAGGATTAGGGGTATGAGGAGGGGGGTGGTATTACAGGATTTGGGGTGCAGGGAGGGGGATTGTATTGGGGTGCAGGAAGGAAGAGGGAGGGGGATGGTACTGGAGAATTTGGGATGCAAGGTGTAGGAGGGGGATGGTATTGGAGGATTTGGGGTACAGAGAGGAGGAGGGTGGTATTGGAGGATTGGGGATACACAGGGAGAAGGAGGCGGTATGTTATTGGAGGATTTTGGGTACAGGGAGGAGGAGGAGGGGTATGCTATTGGAGGATTTGGGGTACAGGGAGGAGGAAGGGACAGGTATTGAAGGATTTGGGGTATGCAGGGAGGAGAAGGGGGATGGTATCAGAGGATTTTGGGGTACAGGGAGGAGGATGGTATTGAAGGAGTTGGGGTACAAGGGAGGAGGAAGAGAAGGAGGGATAGTATTGGTGGTCAGATGTGTTTCGCCTCAACAATTAAAGGTGTCTAAGGGACCTCTCCTGTGGGTAGAGAGCACTGCCAAAGCTGTCTTTTTTTTGGGGGGGTGGGTACAGGGAGGAGGAGGGGGATAGTATTTGAGGATTTGGGGTGCAGGGGTGAGGAGGGGATGTTATTGGGAGATTTGGGGTACAGGTAGGAAGAGGAAGGAGATGGTATTAGAGGATGGGGGGGGGGGGGGAGTTGGAGGATTTGAAATACAGAGAGGAGGAAGGGGTGGTATTGGCAGATTGAGGGTATATAGGGAGAAGGAGGGGGATGGTATTGGAGGATTTTGGGTACAGCAAACAGAAGGGGGGATGCTATTGGAGGATTTGGGGTATACAGGGAGGAAAGGGGGGATGGTATCGGAGGATTTTGGGGTACAGGGAGGAGGATGGTACTGCAGGAGTTGAGGTACAAGGGAGGAGGAAGAGAAGGGGGGGATAGTATTGGTGGTCAGATGTTTCGCCGCAGCGATTATGCCCACTAGGGGGCGAAAGGTGTCTGAGGGTCTTTTCCTGTGGGTAGAGAGCAGAGCCGAAGTGTGGTACACCCATTTGGTAATGTCTTTTTTTTTTGGGGGGGGGGGGGTACAGGGAGGAGGATGGCGATAGTATTTGGGGTGCAGGGGTGAGAAGGGGATGTTATTGGGAGATTTGGGGTACAGGTAGGAGGAGGAAGGAGATGGTATTAGAGGATAGGGGGGGGGGGGGGGTGTTGGAGGATTTGAAGTGCAGAGAGGAGGAGGGGGTGGTATTGGCAGATTGAGGGTATACAGGGAGAAGGAGGGGGATGGTATTGGAGGATTTGGGTACAGCAAACAGAAGGGGGGATGGTATTGGAGGATTTTGGGTACAGCAGAGAGAGGGGGGGAGGGTATTGGCGGATTTGGGGTACGGGGGGAGGAGGAGGAAGGGGGTGGTATTAGAAGATCTGGGGTATATAGGGAGCAAAAAGGGTGTGGCATTGAAGGATTTGCGGTACAGGGTGGGTAATAGTATTGGAGGATTTGGAGCTATGAGGAGGAGGGGAATTGTATTGGAGGATTTGGGGTACAGAGAGGAGGAGGGGTGGTATTGGCGGCTTGTGGGAATACAGGAAAAAAAGGAGGGGGATGGTATTGGAGGATTTTGGGTAAAGCAAAGAGAAGGGGTTGTGGTATTGGAGGATTTGAGGTACAGGGAGGAGGTGGAGGAAGGGGGGGGTGGTATTGGAAGATCTGGGGTATATAGGGAGGAAAAGGGGGATGGTATTGGAGGATATGGGGTACATGGAGGAGAATTTGGAAAAGTATTGGAGGATTTGGGGTATGAGGAGGAGGGGGATGGTATTGGAGGATTTGGGGCACAGGGAGAGGGATGGTTTTGGGGTACAGGGAGGAAGAGGGAGGGGGTTGATATTGCAAGATTTGGGGTTCGAGGAGGTGGGGGATGGTATTGGAGGATTTGGGGTACAGGGAGGAGGCGGGAGGGGGTTGATATTGGAAGATTTGGCGTACAGGGAGGAGGTGGGGGATGGTATTGGAGGATTTGGGGTACAGGGAGGAGGCGGGGGTGGTATTAGGGGATTTGGTGTACAGGAAGTGGGGTGGTATGGGGGGGGTGCACGGTACCTGCTTTTAGTTTTGGTCACAGTAAATGTGGGCATCCCGTATGCGATAATTTGCCATTTTTCTCTATCACGTGCGTTTTTTTTCCATATTTTCTATCAAAAAGACTAGTTAATTAATCACCAGTACCCACAACTTATTGTGTGTTTAATCAGTCAAGATCTTGGATCACTAAGTTTTGAAGTTATCCACTTAATTAACTTGACAAAAAAAGAGCGCAGCGTGGCCCCGCAACATCCCCATGATGCACTAAGCAAAGTGCAATCAGCCACTCAGAGGCCGGGGGACTGGGTGACACTCGCTGACCTGCCTAGGTGTTGATTTTTTGGTGCAGTTTAGGTGCACAATTAGCTGGAAGCACCTCTGGCTGTAAATTAATAGTTGCTTGCAGGATATCCCCCCCTCCTACTCCTCCTCCCCTCGTCACCAGTGCTGAGAGCGGCGGTGGCTGCCTTGAGGAGGGCTATCCATCACTCACTGACCAGAACTTCCATAATTAGTGTATGTTATGGCCCTGTGCTCCAGCGATTCAGAGGCTGCAGTTTTTTCGAGCCACAGCCAAACTTTGCTGGAGTAAAACTCGGAGATGATTTATCCAGCCGCTGCGCAGGGAACGCGGGGCAGAGGGGGGCTGCAGGACGTCTGAAGTGTAAGCGAAGGTTCACTCAGGCCCGACTGGGACCTTCATGCATCAAACTCAGGCAGCCAATGCAACACACAGCTTGTGTAAGAGCCACAAGATAAATAAGGCAATTACAGCAGAAGCGTTCGGTTTACGGAGCGAGCGGGAGGAAGTCTGGGTCCGGCAGAACAGGCAGAGGGGAGCCAGGCTTTTAAATAAAGAACGGAGCGGTTTGGATGCACATAGCACAGCTTATCTAGATACTTAAAGTATAACTAAAGGCAAAACTTTTTTTTTTTTTTTTTTTGGATGGAGTGGAGCGGGATTAGAGCCCCTGTCAGTTTTTATTGCTGTCTGTGCCCCCGTTAGGGAGATTCTCTCTATTTGTCCTGTTTACCATCATCATCGAAACTGAAAGTGAAAATCACAAATTTTGGGTTGTTCCCAGAAAAGTAATAGAGGGGAAAATCTTCCAATGGGGACACTTATTCTGATGACCTGAGTGGGGGCAAGAAATTGAACCCTACCGACTAAGACTGGGATGCCAGGCGTCCCAATACTTTTGATAATATAGTGTTTATAGAGCCGTATTTAAGTAGCACTTTACACATTGTACATTCACATCAGAGCCTGTCAACCAGGAGCTTACAATCTAATGTCCCTGTCTTACATACTTACACATACCAGGGTCAATTTTGGAAGAGCCAGTTAAAGCCCCCACTTTGGAGGATTTAGGATACAGGGAGGAGGAGGGGGGGATGGTATTGGAGGATTTTGGGGGCAGGGAGGATGAGGTGGTGGTATTGCAGGATTTGGGGTACAGGTCGGAGCAGGAGGAGATGGCATTGGAGAATTTGAGGTATAGGGAGGAGGAGGTGGGGAATGGTATTGGAGGAATTGGAGTACAGGGAGGAGGAGGAGGTGGTGGTAATTGGAGGATTTGGGGTACAGGGAGGAGGAGGTGGTGGTAATTGGAGGATTTGGGGTACAGGGAGGAGGAGGTGGTGGTAATTGGAGGATTTGGGGTACATGTCGGAGCAGGAGGGGATGGTATTGGAGGATTTGAGGTACATGGAGGAGGTGGTATTGGAGGATTGGAGGTACAGGGAGGAGGAGGTGGTGGTATTGGAGGAGTTGGGGTACAGGGAGGAGGAGGAGGTAGTGGTAATTGGAGGATTTGGGGTACAGGAAGGAGGTGGTGGTATTGGCGGATTTGGGGTACAGGGAGGAGGAGGTGGTGGTATTGGAGGATTTGGGGTACAGCGAGGAGGAGGTGGTGGTATTGGCGGATTTGGGGTACAGGGAGGAGGAGGTGAGGTATTGGAGGATTTGGGGTACAGCGAGGACGAGGTGGGTAGTAATTGGAGGATTTGGGGTACAGGTCGGAGCAGGAGGGGATGGTATTGCAGGATTTGGGGTACAGGTCGGAGCAGGAGGAGATGGCATTGGAGAATTTGAGGTATAGGGAGGAGGAGGTGGGGAATGGTATTGGAGGAATTGGAGTACAGGGAGGAGGAGGAGGAGGTGGTAATTGGAGGATTTGGGGTACAGGGAGGAGGAGGTGGTGGTAATTGGAGGATTTGGGGTACATGTCGGAGCAGGAGGGGATGGTATTGGAGGATTTGAGGTACAGGGAGGAGGAGGAGGTGGGGAATGGTATTGGAGGAATTGGAGTATAGGGAGGAGGAGGGGGTTGGGATTGGAGGATTTGGGGTACATGGGTTATGATGGACTTTTTACCACCCCTCCCTCCCTTCTGTAACCTATGTTGACAGTCTTTTTTTTCCCTCTTACTTGGTGAACCTACCAATACTCGCCTAGTTTACCTATACAGGGCTGTTACTGCCACCAGTTTTGGTATGGGGAACCACTAGTCCAGCGGCATCCCAAGATCACCGGTCCCCTACCGCCCCCCTAAGTTGTCTTCTCTCTTCTGAGAGGGCCCTGCCAGTGGCCCCACCTCCTACCATCCCCCATATACTTACCAGAGCCCCGTCTCAATCCAGCAATGTGCACAAGACCAGCGTCTCTCCCTGCTCTCTCCCTCCTCATTGGCTCAAAGACAGCAGTGGGAGCCACTGATTTAAAGACAGCAACGGGAGCCACTCATTTTAAGACAGCAGCGGGAGCCGCTGGCTCAAAGACCGCAGCAGGAGCCGCTGGCTCAAAGACCGCAGCGGAAGCCGCTGGCTTACAGACCGTAGCGGGAGCCGCTGGCTCAAAGACCGTAGCGGGAGCTGCTGGCTCAAAGACCGCAGGGAGATCCGCTGGCTCAAAGACAGCAGCGGGAGCCATGGGCTCCCACTGCTGTGAATCGCAGCCAGTGACGGGAGCTTCATTGTCTGACGAAGGAGCAAATTGCTCATGCTCCGATAACACGTTGCCGCCCCCTTGACGTCAGCTCTGGTCTATGCCTTCCAGCGTGGTTCCAGAAGTCCATTGGCTATCTCGCTTCCTCGCTTCTCCCTCTCCTGTCACAGCTTTCCCTCCCTATATAGGCGAAGGACTCTATAGGATGCCTATTATGCTGACTGATATGCTCATTTGATCTACTACATTGTAAGTGTTTTTAACCGCTTTTTCTGAATAAATACTCCTTAATACTGCACTTAGAAGCACCTTCTGTTTTTGCTTTTGCATGCATTGCAGGTTCATATAGACCGCTCAAGTGTCAATGGGCCATATGTGGCCCCTGGGCCTCAATTTGGGCACCAGGAAACTAGGGCTTAGGTTTCTTAAAGATTTTAAATGTGTTGTTTCTATACACTTTTCTGTCCCTTTATCCCAGGGTTTTCTCAACCAGGGTTCCTCCAGAGGTTGCTAGGGTTCCTTGAGTTGTGGCTAATTGACCTCTCATTTGATGGTGCCTGCATAGTTCCAGGGCTAACATCACTTGATATCTTCAGGGGCATGATGCCAATGATCTCTTTAGCTAACTCTCATTGACCCCTGATGAATTGGTTTTAACAGGGGTTCCCCAAGGCCTGAAAATAATTTGAAGGGTTCCTCTAGAGCAAGGTTTCTCAACAAGGGTTCCATGGAAGCCTAGAGCTCCTACGGAGGTTGCTAGGGGTTCCTTGGGCACTGAATAATTTCTGCCTCTCAGGTAAGTTCCCACAGACACCAATGATCTTTTTAGCTATCTGTAAGGGGGAGGGGGGTTCGTTCACAAGTGTAAGGAGCATTCTTCCCACTGACCATCACACTAATGTATCATGAGTTGTAGATATAGTAATTCTTAGCAGGGGTTCTCTGTGGCCATAAAGTTATTACAAGGGTTCCTCATATAGACCGCTCAAGTGTCAACGGGCCATATGTGGCCCCTGGGCTTCAATTTGGGCACCAGGAATCTAGGGCTTAGGTTTCTTAAAGATTTTAAATGTGTTGTTTCTATATTACCTGGAGTTTGTCACACTACTGCACTTTTCTGTCCCTTTATCCCAGGGTTTCTCAACCAGGGTTCCTTGAAACCTTAGGGTTCCTCCAGAGGTTGCTAGGGGTTCCTTGAGTTGTGGATATGTGACCTCTCATTTGATGGTGCCTGCATAGTTCCAGGGCTAACATCACTTCATATCTTCAGGGGCATAATGCCAATAATCTCTTTAGCTATCTGAAAGGGGGGGGGGGGCTTCTTTCCATTGACCCCTGATGAATTGGTTTTAGGGCCTGAAAACTATTTCAAGGGTTCCTCTAGAGCAAGGTTTCTCAACTACGGTCCCATGGAAGCCTAGAGCTCCTACGGAGGTTGCTAGGGGTTCATTGAGCAATTTCTGCCTCTCAGGTAAGTTCCCACAGACACCAATGATCTTTTTAGCTATCTGTAAGGGGAGTGGGGTTCGTCCCATGGACCACAGGTGTAAGGAGCATTCTTCCCACTGACCATCACACTAATGTATCATGAGTTGTAGATATGGTAATTCTTACCAGGGGTTCCCTGAGGCCATAAAGTTATTACAGGGGCTCCTCTGTGTTTGAAAGGTTAAGAAAGGCTGATCTTAATAGAGTAGATATCTTTGGTGCCTTTCCAACTCCCTATGGTTATACTGGTAAGAAAGGTCCCCAAATGACCAAAAAATCATATCCTTCTACATTTCCCATAGGCGTCTAAATAGAGTAGATATCCACGGTACCTTTCTAACTCTTTGTGGTTTTACTGGTCAGAGAAGTCCCCATATAATAGATATCTATGGGACCTTTCTAAGTCTTTGTGGTTATACTGGTAAGAATTGTCCCCATAGAGTAGATATCTAGGGTACCTTTCTACGTCTTTTTGTGGTTATACTGATAAGAAAAATCACCATATAGTAGATATCTATGGTACCTTTTCTAGGTCTTTGTGGTTATACCAGTAAGAAAAGTTCCCATAGAGTAGATATCTGTGGCACCTTTCTAAGTCTTTGTGGTTAAACTGGTAAGAAAAGTCCCCCTAGAGTAGATATCTAGGGTACTTTTCTAAAAGTCCCCAAATGACCAAAAAAATTATATCTTTCTACATTTCCCATAGGCGTCTAAATAGAGTAGATATCTGTGGTACCTTTCTAACTCTTTGTGGTTTTACTGGTCAGAGAAGTCCCCCATAGAGTAGATATCTATGGGACCTTTCTAAGTCTTTATGGGGACATTTCTTACCAGTATAACCACAAAGACGTAGAAAGGTACCCTAGATATCTACTCTATGGGGACATTTCTTACCAGTATAACCACAAAGACGTAGAAAGGTACCCTAGATATCTACTCTATGGGGACATTTCTTACAAGTATAACCACAGAGTGGATATCTAGGGTACCTTTCTACGTCTTTGTGGTTACACTGGTAAGAAAAGTCCTCATATAGTAGATATCTATGGTGTCTTTTCTAGGTCTTTGTGGTTATACTGGTAAGAAAAGTCTCCTTAGAATAGATATCTAGGGTACTTTTCTAACTCTTCAATTAAAGCGGTAAGAAGATTCCCTGTAGAGTAAACGTCTATAGTAATTTTTGGGCTGCTCTATCCAGTCTCCACCACATCTTGCACCCTTTCAGTGCTCGCCCACCATTTTTGACACTCTATCATGCCATCTGAGTAATGTGACAAGCTCATGATTTTGATTGAGTCTTCACCTGCACTGTGTCCTACATCCTGTCCTGACCCCTTGTCACTTGTCGCAGACTATGCCACTGCTACAGGTCAGGGCAGTATTTCCTTCATCAGTCTGATTCTGGTGGCCCTCCACAGGGGTCACAGCCTCTGCTCGCTGCCAGCTAATAGCGTTATACATTAAACATAGAGCTTGCGAGCCCCCTCTCGTCTCATGCTTTTGTTCTAAACCCCCAGACGCTCTCTGCGGTTTGCAGCTTGTACACATCAGATTACATTCATTTGTAATTCCTTCACTTGGTCTCTCGCCCTCATTCACAGTTACTGTACTCCTGCCCCCCCTGCAATCGCTCACCCAGTGAACTGTTTCAGGGCCCATTTGAGTTACCTGCCCTGCACGTGTCGTTGGTTAACCCCCTAGCTTCCCAAGGGCTCGGCTTTGCCTGAAGAACACGATGTTCATTTGTATTATACACAAAGCAAGGTTCCCTGATATCACATCTCCGGCCTTCATAGACGCATACCAGCTAAACCCAACTATTCTACGCGGCTTCGTTTTTTTTGTCTTCGGTGTGAACCGCTAACCTCTTGAAAGCTTCCCCATCTACCATCCGGGTCTGTGGCTGTTCAGCTTCAAGCATTTAAACCAGTAGAGTTAATTAAGAAAATTCCGCGCAGTTCATAAGCAAATTACTTTTTTTTCCCTCCTCTTGCTTTGCCCAGTTATAAACCGCCGCTCCTGGCTGATTGCTGGATGACCCTCGCTAACGCACACAGGCAGTGTTAAGAAAGGCCATAAAGGCTTCATTAAATCTGAAGCACATTTCATACTCTGCGATGTCTGTAGGCTGTGTCTGGAGAACGTTCTACCGGATTCTCATTTTCTGATTCCTCAGCACTTACAGCTTCGAAAATTAGTAATTAAGAAGAAGTTAAACTGGCGGAAATCGGATGGTATCAATTGATGTGGATCTATCATACGGAGTATCAATCCCGTGCTATACCGATTATATGGAACTTTTATTTTTTATCAACCAGTCTATTTGTAACAAAATATAAATAAATCGAAAGTGTATGTCTGTATTTAGTGAAATTAAGTAATATAAAAATAATATAAAGTGGCTGCAAACAGTAAAATTGTGTTCCCACAAGCTGCATGTGATACAGCGAGCGGCTGTATCACGGGAGCGCGCCCGCAAGTACTCCACACCATGTGAGGGAGCTCGGATTTAGGTGAGAAGTCGAGACAGCCGCCGAGGGACCCCGGAGACCAGGATCGAGGCCACTCTGTGCAAAACGAACTGCACAGTGGAGGTAAGTATAGCATGTTTGTTATTTTTTCCTTTAGTGACCCTTTAATGGGGCACGACTTAGTCGTATGGCAAGTCTCGGCAGTGTAAACCGGGTACTTTATACCTGGGAATGATGAAAATAATGCTGGAGTATTGTACAGGTGTGCCTGTCAACTGCCACCAAAAACAAAAAAAAAATCCCCTACGATGGACTTTAAAGGCACAGTAAGTTAACATTGAAAAGTATTGAGAGTATTATAGTACAAAAAATATTTATTCATAATTAAACATAGTAGCTAAAATATGAATATGAATATAGAATGTATAAACAGTTCATAACATTGTCACCATATTCTGAAAAGACACAAATGAAATCCTCTTGCACCCAACGCGTTTCGGAGTACAGTTTTGTCCTTCTTCAGGGGTGTATGAAGAGGAAAATATATCTATAACCTAGTTGAAAAACAGTAAATGTCTGACAATATAAAATTGCAATGAAAATCACGGTTGTGAAAATAATTAGCGAGTACACTTACATATGAATGAATGAATGAATGAATAACTTGTATAGCGCTACAATGCGAACTGAATCGCCTCAAGGCGCTGTATTGGCGTTTGGTTATCCAGCTTCTAGAAGAGGTAGGTCTTCAGTTTCTTCCTGAAGGCCTGATGGTTTTCTTCCATGCGGATGTTGGTTGGTAGAGCGTTCCATAGCCGTGGTCCCTGGACAGCGAATCTCCGTTCCACCTTTGATTTGTAGCGGGATTTAGGAATGAGGAGAAGATTTTGATTAGCCGATCGAAGACTGCGAATCGGTGTGTAGGGTTTTATTTTCTCGAGAAGGTATTGCGGAGCGTTTCCATGTGTGCATTTGTGGGTGAGGCAGAGGGTCTTGAATGCGACCCGATTCCTTACGTTTAGCCAATGTAGGTTCCTCAGGGAAGGGGAGATGGATTCCCAGGGCTTTTTCCCTGTTATCAGTCTTGCCGCCGTGTTTTGGATAAGTTGTAAGCGCGCAAGTTGATATTGGGGTAATCCTATGTAAAGGGAGTTAGCGTAGTCCAGTCGAGAATTGATGACTGTTCCAACTACCACAGCTTTGTCCTCCTTTGGAATGAAGGGGATGAGTCTGCGTAGCAGGCGGAGCAGATGGTGTGATCCACTGACTACTGCTCCTATTTGGGCATCCATTGACATTTCTGAGTCAAAAATGACTCCGAGACTCTTGGCCTTGGTCCTTGGAGAGATGGTCTGTCCAAAAATGGTGGGTGGTGTCCAAGGGATCTTGGTTCGGGGGTTATGATTTGCATGTAGTATAAGAAGTTCTGTTTTTGATTCATTAAGTTTGAGGGAGCTAGTAGTCATCCAGTCGTCTATCATAGTGAGGCATTTTCCTAATTGCTGATGATGGTCTTTTTGTCCGGTGATACGAAAGTATAATTGAGTGTCGTCGGCGTACGAGTGGAAGCAGAGGTCCGATCTTCTGATGATGTTGAGGAGTGGACGAATGTAGATGTTGAAGAGCACTGGCGACAAGGGTGATCCTTGAGGGACTCCACAGGAGATTGCCCGGGTTTCAGAGGTGAAAGCTCCTAGTTTCACTGTCTGAGAGCGATTTCCTAAGAAGGATCCGAACCATTGTAGATCTGAGCCGGTGACTCCTGCTACTTCTGTGAGGCGGATGAGTAGAGTATTGTGGTCCACAGTATCAAACGCTGCGCTGAGGTCCAACAGTACCAGGAGACATGATTCTCCGTCATCTGCTGCTTCGAGGGAGTCGTCCCATATCTTCAGGAGTGCGGTTTCTGTCCCATGGCCTGGGCGGAATCCTGATTGTAGCGGATCCAGGAGTGTGTGTGTGTCCAGGTGGCGTTGTATCTGTTGTACTACCGCTTTCTCCATAATCTTGGAGATGTTGTTCAAGCTTGTTATCGGTCTGCGGTGGTTGGGGTCCCGGGGGTCGAGGTTGGGTTTCTTTAGCAGGGGTTTGATGATGCCTTGTTTGAGGGCGCCTGGAACAATCCCTTCTTTGAACGATTGATTTATGAGGTGCGTTATGGTGGGAGCCAAGATGTCAGAGCATTCTTTCAGGAGTTTTGTGGGGAACTGACATATGTTTTTTGGTGACTAGGGTGAATTCAACATTCCATCATATTACGTTTAAAAACAGGAAAGATGCATATGTCAGTAAGAACTGTGTTTGCTGACTCTCTATTTCAATAGCATAGGCATCAGAAGTTTTTTTTTAAGACTATATGGTGTTTCAAATCGCCCAGGGAACCGACTCCCCGCTCCCTCCACATCCCAGGGGGAGTGGCCAGGAGGACTTGCTGGGGCTGGAAGTGGAGGGATCCTGCAATAAAAGGCATATATCATTCTGGGGGACAGGGGGTCCCCTTCTTACAAACAACTCCTACTTACAAACGGAGGGAGACAACAGGAAGTGAGAGGAAATCCACCCCTAGGAAGGGAAATTCACTCCTGTAAGTGTTAATATGGGAAAAAGGTGTCTCCACTGATGCTTTATCACCAGTCCATGTTTCCCTAACAACCCAAAATTTTCAAAATTCAATTGTCATTGGGACAGAAGGTGAGGTGAAATCTTCTGAACAGGGGCACAGACAGCAAAACAAATGTTACAGGGGTGATAACCCCACCACTGAACCCCCTTCTCATCTGCCCCAAAACTAAACCCCCCTGCTCCTCTGGCCCAACATTGAACCCCCTGCTCTTCTGTCCCACTGCTGAACCCCCTTCTCATCTCTTCCACCACTGTACCTCACTGCACATTTGCCCCACCGTTGTACCCTCCTGCTCTTCTGTCCCACCTCTGAACCCCTCCTTCTCATTTTCCCCACCGCTGTACCCTCTTCTTATCTATGATATGCAGAGTGGTGAAAGGAAGCAGAGATGAGACGCATCTACCTGTCCTGGCACACTCATCCTGCTGATCCACCTCTCATATCCAGCCCACGTGTTTGTATGTGATGTATCGGATGTATGTGATATATGGGATGTATGTGATGTATGGGATTCTGAACAGGGGCACAGACAGCAAAACAAATGTTACAGGGGTGATAACCCTTCTCTATGTTATCTAAAAAACATAAAAATAGATTTTTTTGTCTGGAGCTACACTTAAAAAATGGACCTGTTCCGACTTACAAACAGATTTAACTTAAGAACAAACCTACAGTCCTTATCTTGTTTGTAACCCGGGGACCCCCTGTATAATACTAGTCAGGAACAAAAGGTATATTGGTGTAGTTGTCTGTCTACTGCAACTTTTTTTTTTTTATATATAACCTGTGACATTATCATGATTTAGCTAAATTCCCCTTAAACTATGAAAAGCTTTTTCTGTTCCAATGTCTTGTCCTAACACTTTGTTCCTTTTTATTTTTAGTTGGCTCTTGGAAGATTCCCATATCCACAGGTAAGATGCATGCAGGTTTTCACACCTCTTTGTTCGTGACATAATGGTATATATTTAGTGTTTGTTTCCAAGAGTTAAAGTATATGTAAAAACCTCACCTTGTAAAAAAAAAAAAACATTCAGTTCATAATAGAAACGAAAGACAAAACATTTGTGTATACATATTAAAAAAAATAAATAAAAAAAAAAAAAATAATAAAGGCTGTGCATGTGTGTGTGTGTGTGTGGGGGGGGGGAGGTGGTGTCAGCACAAGTCTGATCTTTGGTTGATCCAGAACTGACCACAGGGTGCTCTCCTGCCTGGTGTGGTCAGATTTTAACCACTTCAGCCCTGGACCAATTGGCAGCCAAAGGACCAGGCCCCTTTTTGCGATTCGGCACTGCGTCGCTTTAACTGACAATTGCGCGGTCGTGCGACGTGGCTCCCAAACAAAATTGGCCTTTTTTTCCCACAAATAGAGATTTCTTTTGGTGGTATTTGATCGCCCCTGCGGTTTTTATTTTTTGCGCTATAAACAAAAATACAGCAACAATTTTGAAAAAAAATGCAATATTTTTAACTTTTTGCTATAATAAATATCCCCAAAAAATATATAAAACAAAATTTTTTTCCCTCAGTTTAGGCCGATACGTATTCTTCTACATATTTTTGGTAAAAAAAATCGCAATTAGCGATTATTGATTGGTTTGCGCAAAAGTTATAGCGTTTACAAAATAGGGCATAGTTTTATAGCATTTTTTATTAATATTTTTTTTTTTTTACTAGTAATGGCAGCGATCAGCGATTTTTATTGTGACTGCGACATTATGGCGGACACATCGGACATTTTTGACACATTTTTGGGACCATTGTCATTTATACAGCAATCAGTGCTATTTAAATGCACTGATTCCGGTATAAAAGACACTGGCAGTGAAAGAGTTAACCACTAGGGGGGGCGGGGAGGGGTTATGGTCTGTGACGTGTGTGTTTTTTTTTACATTAGGGGGCGTGGCTGACGTCTGACATCACTGATTGGCTTTCCCGATGACAGGGAACAGCCGATTAGTGACAGGCAGAGTAGGAAGCGCAGGGAGAGGTTTGTTTACACAGACCTCTCCCCGTTCTTCAGCTCTGTGACCCGATCGTGGGACACCAGCGGCGATCGGGTCCGCTGGTCCCGCGGCCGCGGTCACGGAGCTCCCGACCAGGTCGCGAGCATGCTGTCGGCGGCGCGCACGCGACCCACGGCTGGGCTCCTAAAGGGCAACGTACTGGTACGTTGATCTGCCCAGCCGTGCCATTCTGCCGACGTATATGTGCAGGAGGCGGTCGGGAAGCAGTTAATAGGAAAGCAGAGGGACTGGCGGGATCACCAGGGATTTCACACAAAGGAAGAAATACAAAGAGAACAGGATATTTTTTCATACAAGTACATCGTACAGCAGGCACATATCACGAATATAAAATGTTGGGTTGTCAAATTCTTTAAAGCACATCGCTGGATTCCAGGACAGGTAAGTGTGCAGGAGCTCCGCTTTAAAGAATATGTCAACCCAACATTTTATATTCCTGATATTTTAAATTCCTGATACGTTCCTGCTGTACCATGTACTTGTATGAAAAAATATCCAGCCGATGTTTCCATCTGCCCTTGGGTGCTGCCGCCACCATTCGTGGAGAAGGAAACCGGCAGTGAAGCCTCTCATCTTCACAGCCGGTTCCCTACTGTGCATGCACTGTGCTTCCTGAATGGCCAGGCGGTGGGCGAAGGAGGAGGGCCGCGGCAAGATCTCTCGGAAGTTGGGACGGGTACCTGTCAAAAACAGGTACCCACTCCCCCCCCGCCCCCCGGAAGGTGCTTAATGTGGCATTGGAGGGGAGGAGTGTCAAAAACCATGAAATTAGACCAAGACAGAAGTACAGTTAAATCACACTTGTTTTAATAATAAAAGTAAAAAAAACAAACGTAGTGAAAACATAGCCAAAGTTCAGGAACCGGAACGGATAGTCAGCCAAGCCAGAAGTCAGGGATCAATGTAGTGGAACAGCAAGCAGGATCCGGAGCCAGAAGAGATGTCGGGAAAGCCAGTCTTTAAACAGGATCGCAGGAGATGTTTCTTATGTTGACCAAGGCGAAGGCAGAGCTCCTCTGGACTGGATGGCTTAAGTAGACAGGATTGACGAGCAGGATATCATCAACAGCTGAGTAACTGTGGAGAGAGATGTGAGCTGGCAATTAGCCAACAGCTGAGTGGCCAGCTCAAAAGAAGGAAGGTCTGAGCCCAGCCCTGACAAGGAGGAGGCAGATAAGAGGTGCTTCCCCTTTTGGGTGGAGCCCCGCTTTAACTTTTATGAACCGTGTCTGACAAGCAGCATATACCCAGACATGGAGGACAAGTTTGATTTTCAAGGTGCACTTCGTACACAAGTTCGTACACAAAGCACATTCCTCCTTACAGCCTAAACAAGCTGGAGTATTTTGGTGCCCCAGGGCCCCTGGTGTTCCGTACAGCTGCCCATAGATAGTGAATGGTTGTTGTGTAACGCGGTGGCAGGTCCCAGGAAGCAGACTCGGGGTCCCCCACCAGCTCTCCTGGCTCCTCCCCGCTGACGAGTGCCCCCACATCAAGAAGCTTGTGTGACCATTCACTCATGGAGCGCAGCTTGGCCCTACCCCCACTCGCTCATTGGCTCAGTAGCTGTGATTGACAGTTGTGGGATCTACTGCTGCTGTCACAGCCAATGAGGAGGGAGAGACCTGGGAGAGCCGAGGCTCCCGTGCACATTGCTGGATCGGAATGAGGCTCAAGTAAGTATTAGGGGGGGGGGGGGCTGGGGGTGTTGCTGAACAGGTTTTTTACCTTCAAGTGTACAGATGCATGAAGGTAACAAACCTTGAGCCTTTACAACCACTTTAGTAAAAAAAAAAAAAAAAAACTCTGCTCTTTAGAACTAGTTTAGACTCTGTGGCTGCCAATACCCTTCATTTTTTTTTTTTTTTTTTTTAAATCTTTTTATTGAGAATACCCTTCATTTTAATAGCCCTGAATGTGAACTTCTAAAAATGCCATTGTATTTTCTGGGTTTGAGCCCCACTCTATATTTAAAAAATGAGGGGGGTTGACACAAAATCGTGGCCAGAAGCCCAGTAGCAAGCTGATTTAGGCACCCATAGGCTTACGTAAAAAAGGCTGATTCGTTCGTAAAGTTTATCACAAGTAGAGGGATGTACATTTGATTTTGCTGTAACTAAAAAAAGAAGCCCTTTTAGTGTCTTCTTTTTTGATTGATCTTTTGCCTTGTCGTGAGAACAAATCTACAAGGTGAAGAAGGGGTTAAAGCCTTGGCACTGGCCCCTTGTGAACTTGCACCTGGCTGTCCTCCGTCTCTGGTCCACATGCAGCACCAGGCAAAGACTGGACACTGTTTGTGTTTGCCAAGAATTGGGTTCCCTGGGAAAATCTCATGCTGTTGGTGAATGAAGACCGTGTCTGCTCCATGCCTCAGGCTCTGCTTAGTTATTTATAGGAGGGAAAAAGGCAGATTTCCTCAGGCAGCTATTAACAAACTATTATAATGCAAATACAAGGATCTCACCCTGGAACACGGCTAGAAACCATCTTGACTTCTGCTGTGGACTTGTAAGCACAATTACAGGGTATTGCGGAGTTTTGTTTGAGGAAACAATGAAATTCTACCACACTGCAGCTAGCGTGGGGGAAACGGTTGATGATTAATCTATATTTTCCCCCAACAATATTTAAAGTTTTTGGATATTGGTTTATATATTTTTAGTACAACTTTATCTAGTTGTCTATCATTTACGGTGGTAGAGCAGCATCTGTATGAAATGACCTCAAGGCACCAGCTTTTATTGGCCTACCAAAAAAAATAAAAAATTTGATTCTCTGAAAAGTAAGTTATATGAACAAATCATTTTTTACCAATATGCCCTAGAAAATGTAACAAATTAAACTAGATTGGATGCCGTGGGAAAAATACTCCAATTGTCATTATACTAATTTTCATAAATGAGACCCGTTTAAAGAGGAACATCATCGGCCACCCCCTGAGACACATTTAAAGAGGAACTTCACTGGTCAAACCCAAAACCCATTTAAAGAGGAACTTCACTGGTCAAACCCAAAACCCATTTAGAGAGGAAATTCTTCGGCCACCCCCTGAGACTGGTCAACCCTGAAACCCATTTAAAGAGGAATTTCACTGGCCACCCCCTGATACTTATTTAAAGAGGAACTTCTCCAGCCACCCCCCCATCCCCCAGTCTCAATTAAAGAGGAGTTCATCAGCCACCCTTCAAGACCCATTTAAAGCGGAACTTCACCAGCCACCTACCCCCAACACCCATGTAAAGAGGAATTTCACTGGTCAAACCCGAAACCCATTTAGGGAGGAAATTCTTCGACCACCGCCTGAGACACATTGAAAGCAGAAATTCACTGGTCAACCCTGAAACTCATTTAAAGAGGAATTTCACTGGCCACCCCCTGAGACTTATTTAAAGAGGAACTTCTCCAGCCACCCCCCAAGTCTTAATTAAAGAGGAGTTCATCAGCGACCCTTCAAAACCCATTTAAAGCGGAACTTCACCAGCCACCTACCCCCAAGACCCATCTAAAGAGTAATTTCACTGGCCAATCCCGAGACCCATTTAAAGAACTTCCTTAGCCAATCCCCGAGACTCATTTAAAGAGGAACTTCACTGGTCAAACCCAAAATCCATTTAAAGAGGAAATTCTTCGGCCACCCCCTGAGACACATTGAAAGCGGAAATTTCACTGGTCAACCCTGAAACCCGTGTAAAGAGGAATTTCACTGGCTACCCCCTGAGACTTATTTAAAGAGGAACTTCTCCAGCCACCCCCACCCCAGACTTATTTAAAGAGGAACTTCTCCATCCACCTCCCAAGACTTATTTAAAGGGAAGTTCATCAGCCACCCTTCAAGACCCATTTAAAGCGGAACTTCACCAGCCACCCTCCCCCGCCAAGACCCATGTAAAGTGGAATTTCACTGGCCAACCCGAGACCCATTTAAAGAAGAACTTTCCTGGCCAACCCCCGAGACTCATTTAAAGAGGAACTTCACTGGTCACACCCAAAACCCATTTAGAGAGGAAATTCTTCGGCCACCCCCTGAGACACATTGAAAGCGGAAATTCACTAGTCAACCCTGAAGCCTGTTTAAAGAGGAATTTCACTGGCCACCCCCTGAGACTTATTTAAAGAGGAGCTTCTCCATCCACCCCCCCCCCCCCCAGACTCATTTAAAGAGGAGTTCATCAGCCACTCTTCAAGACCCATTTAAAGCGGAACTTCACCAGCCACCTCCCACCAAGACCCATGTAAAGAGGAATTTCAATGGCCAACCCCGAGACCCATTTAAAGAAGAACTTCCCTAGCCACCCCCCAAATACTCATTTAAAGCGGAACTTTACCAGCCACCTCCTCCCCCCAAGATTAATTCAAAGAAAAATTTCACTGGCCACCCCCGAGACCCATTTAAAGAGGAACTTCACAGGCCAACCCCTCAGACTAATTTAAGAAGGAACTGCACTGGCCACCTCCTCTTCCCCATCTGCAGGGTTAATTTTGATCTTAATCTTCCTCACTCTGTACTCATTTAAAGAGGAACTTCATCAACTACCCCCCCCCCCCGACCCATTTAAAGAGGAACTTAACCAGCCTCTCCCTTAGACCCATTTAAGAAGGAGCTTATTTGAAGTAAAACTATAGGCAAAACCTTTTTGCCTATAGGGAGGGTTATAACCCCTGTCAGATTTTTTTTCCCGGCATCTGTGTCACATTGCAGAGATTTCCCTTCACTTCCTGTTTCATAGCCAAACAGGAAGTGAGAAGAAATGCCTGCAAATTAGAGGCATTCCTTTGGGATTAAGAACTAGTGCTCCCATTGGAAGATTCTATTACTTTTCTGGGGACAGCTCAAAATTTGGGATAGAGAGGGTGAATCTCCCTAATGGGGGTCAGAGACAGCAATAAAAACTGACAGGGGTTCTAATCCCTCTGCACCCTACCCAAAATTAAAAAAGTTTTGTCTTTAGTTATACTTTAAGAAGGAACTACATTGGCCACCCTTCCTCTTCTGTGGTGTGAATGTTGATCTCCCTAACTTTGTACTAATTGTCATAAATAAGATCCATTTAAAGAGGAGCTTCCATTGGCTATACGCTGAGCCCCTTTTAAAGAGAAAATTCACTGGCCACCCCTCAGACCTTTTTTTTTTAGAAAGGAACTTCACTGGCCAACCCCCTGAGACCTATTTAGAGAGGAACTTCACTGGCCACCCCCTGAGACCCATTTAGAGAGGAACTTTATATGCCAACCTGAGACCAATTTAAAGAGGAACTTCACCAACCAACCCCGAGACCCATTTAAAGAGGAGCTTCACTGGCTGCCCTCAAGACCTCTTTAAAGGAATTAACTTTGTCGGCCACCCCCAAGACCTATTTAAAGAGGAACTTCACATAAAATGAAAGAAATCAACTGCCCCTTCCTTGAGCTTTTGGAAGGGACTGGTTAATTCAGCAATTCTATTTTAGAAGCCACTTATCTCAACAAAGGATTTCCCCAAATTTTTTTATAGCATATGGCACTACTGGTGGTCTGTGGTTTCCACCAATCTTTGAATGTACCAAACTATTGGATGGATATGAGTGGCATGTGATATAGGGAAGCATAATATTGAGAGGTTCTTGTATGTTCATTTCTAAGCTCTGCACCTTTTGATGATGCATTTGGGATTTACCTCGAACATGTAACGATATAGTTGATCCAGAATGGGATATAGTTTGAGGAACCACTGAGGGCCCTTTCCACGTAAATGGGAACTCTATCTTGCTTACCTTGTTATGTACTGAGCCCAGAATGATCGCTGGAATTCTTGGTGGGGATTGTACTGCACACTATGGGTGGGGAGAAAAAGTGTGTGAAGCTTTGCTTTAACCTGCATACTCTGTGTTGTAGTGATGTTTCTGCTGGTATATATATATATATTTTTTTTGAGGAGGAGGAGGTAAACCACTTTTGGTCTATGATAAAAGATGAAGATATGCAAAAGTCTGGGGAGATGTGTACCCATTAATAAACAGAGAATGTTCCCCAAAGCTAACCGTAGACCAGCAGGGATGGCCACCTTCCTGAGCCGTATTCTGCTAGAAACTTGGCCAGGTCTATAAGATTTGTCCGTTTGCTATTTACTACCCACACTGGAAACATGCTGTTTAAGTGAAGGTTAATTATAAAGATGAACTCATTATTTTTATACCTTGCTTGACCTAGTCAAGATAATTTTTTTTATGTATATGCGTGTATGTGTATACAGTATATACACACGGATCAGCAATACCATTATGACCACTGAGAGGTAAAGTTACCAACACTGATTATCTCGCTATAATTACACTTGAAAGTGTGTGGGATATATTAGGTGGCAGGTGAACATGTTGTCGCTGAAGTTGATGCGTTGAAAGCAGAAACAATGGACAAGCCTTAGGATTTGAGCGACAAGGGCCAAATAGTAATGGCTAGATGACTGAATCAGAGCAACTCCAAAACTGCAGCTCTTGTAGGATGGTCCTGGTCTGCAGTGGTTAGGACCGACTAAAAGTGGTCCAAGGAAGGAAAACTGGTGGACCAGCGTCAGGGCCATGGGAGGCCAAGGCTCACTGATGGAGATGGGGATGGAAGGCTCACTGATGGAGGTGGGGGGTTAAGCTGGCCTGTGTAGTGGTACGATGCAATAGAAGAGCTACTTTAGCTCAAGTGAATGCTGGTCCTGATAGAAAGGTATCGGAACACACAGAGCTTTGCAGACTGGTCAGGGTGCCCATGCTGACCCATGTCCACAGCCTGCCTACAATGGACGGGAGCATCAGAACTGGACCACAATGCAATGGAAGAAGGTGGTATGGTCTGAGGAATTTTTGAGGAACACAGCGTAGGGTTTGAGGTATTGGCTTGGCCTCAATTCGCCAGATCTCAATCCAGTCGAGCATCTGTGGGATGTGCTGGAAAAACAGGTCCGATCCATGGAGGCCCCACAGGACCTAAAGAATCTGCTACTGTTCGCTTGGAGCCAGATACCACACCATACCTTCAAAGGTCCAGAAGAGTCCATGCCTTGACAGGCTATGGTGGGTGGTCATAATGTTATGGCTGATTGGTTTACAGTCGGGACCGTCGTCCGGACCGATCGACAGTCCTGTCCAGACCGCCGCTATGCCACTTATCAGCCTGGGTGTTCGCTCTCTCTCTGGTCTCCCGAC
Source organism: Lithobates sylvaticus (assembly GCA_028564925.1). Classification (NCBI taxonomy): domain Eukaryota; kingdom Metazoa; phylum Chordata; class Amphibia; order Anura; family Ranidae; genus Lithobates; species Lithobates sylvaticus. Next base: position 597,346,500 of record CM053029.1, read on the forward strand.
CAGCCACCGATATCATCCTCACGGCTTGCGGGGTGGGAGGTGCCACATATTGGAACAGAGGGCCAGATTCGGCAATAACCTGCTTGTTAATGTAATAATTGGGCAGCTCTCTCCCGAAATGCAGCACCTCCCACTTCCGCCCGCTATGGATTGAGCTGTAGAGTGGGCTTCTCCTGCACCTTATATCCAACACCAGTAGTGATGACAAGAGGTGTGAGGACATTGAGTGGCATGAGGGCCAGTGTAATGGGCAGGGCCAGCTGGTGTTTGCAGGAAGCAGATGACCGAAGATCAAATTACCACTCATTACAACCAAGGTATGCAAAATACCATCTCTGAACGCACAACATATCGAACATTGAATCAAATGGACTACAGCAGCAGAAGACCACATCAGGTGCCACTCCTGTCAGCTAATAACAGGAAACTGAGGCTTCAATTATCACAGGATCACGAAAATTGGACAACAGAAGATTGGAAAAACGTTGCCTGGTCCGATGGGTCTGGATTTCAGCTCGACATACAGATGGTGGGGTCAGAATTTGGCGCATGGATCCATCCTGCCTTGTATCACCAGGTCCAGGCTGGTGGTGGGGGGGTGTAATGGTGTGGGGGATGGGATATCACCGGTTCAGGCTGGTGGTGGTGGTAATGTAATGGTGGGGGGGATATTTTCTTGGCACACTTTGGGCCCCTTAGTACCAATTGAGCATCGTTTAAACACCACGTCCTACCTGAGTATTGTTGCTGACCATGTCCATCCCTTTATGACTACAGTGTCCCCATCTTCTGATGGCTCCTCCAGCAGGATAATGCACCATGTCACAAAGCTCCAATCATCTCACTACTGGACAATGAGGTCACTGTCCTCCAATGGCCTCCACACTCACCACATCTCATCCAATAGAGCACCTTTAGATTGCGGTGGAACATGAGATCGGCATCATGGATGTGCAGCCGACAAATCTGCAGAAACTGCATAATGCTATCATGTCACTATGGAGCAAAATCTCTGAGGAACGTTTCCAACACCTTGTTGTATCTATGCCACCAAGAATGAAGGCAAAAGGGGGTCCAACCCGCTACTAACAAGGAGGACCTAATAAAGGGTGTCCAACCTACTACTAGCAAGGGGAACCAAATAAGGGGGTCCAACCCGCTACCAACAAGGAGGACTTAATAAAGGGGGTCCAACCCGCTACTAGCAATGGGGACCTAATACAAGGGGTCCAACCCACTACTAGCAAGGGGGTCCAACCCACTACTAGCAAGGAGGACTTAATAAAGGGGGTCCAACCTGCTACTAGCAAGGAGGACCTAATTAAGGGGGTCCAACCCGCTACTAGCAAGGAGGACCTAATAAAGGGTGTCCAACCCGCTACTAGCAAGGAGGACCTAATAAAGGGGGTCCAACCCGCTACTAGCAAGGAGGACCTAATAAAGTGGCTCATGAGTGTATATACACTGTATGCATATACTGTATATACAATGTTGTCCCTTTATACCCAGTGACTCTCTAATTTTAATAATCATGTTTCACAAATGTAAATCTAGGAGCCTAAACGCCAGAACAAACTCCTATAGTGTATATTTCTCAATTGCTGCATTACGAGCACCTCCATTGCAATGCCCATGACTTCTAGGAGTGCAGAAGGGCTGAAACTGCAGTGCAAAGAAGTAAGTTTTACTAAATCATTTTATACTTTAGTATGAAGGAGCGGGTTATATGCGGTCAGTTTATATTTAGTTGTACTGTATGGCCGTGCAGACTAGGCCACGAGACTATTCTTATTTAAAGAACATCAGGAAGTGTTATTTTTTTTAAAGAATAGGAGAGGCGCTCGGAGCCCAGCCATGGAAATCGTCCAGTAAATGAAATGAATATACCCCAGAGAGGAGCTGATCAGATATGAGAGTGGATATTGCCTGTTACAGCCGAGCTGCCTGTGTTTTCACACCCCATTAATTCATTTCTTCTATCCTTTCATCTCCAAATTTCATTTTTTTTTTTTTTTTCATTTTTTTCCCCTATCCCCCCTTTTTCAAAGGGAATCTGTAGCTCCCCTCCTCCTCCCACCTGCCCCCTGCTGCTGCCTCGGTCTTCTCTGCGCTGTTAATTTTCCCGACTCCATATGGAGTAGCAGAGCTTTCACCTGCAGGCTGATTGAGACGCTGCTGCACATCCCCGGGCCAGGGCTGGGAGATCGGGTTCCCAGTGCCCAAGTGTGCCAGGCGCCTGCCATGGCAGAGTACAAATAACAAATTGGATGCATCTAGAAGACTCCTGTAAAGTGTATTTATTGAGCACCTCGCAGTTTCCAAACACTCTTTGTAAGGTTATCCGGGCATCGGCAATAACCGGGCTCACATCCTGGCGGCAGTAGATGCATTGGTGGCGCTATTAGATGGATGGAAACATGGATGTTTAGTGTAAGAGGACAGACAATCATAGAGAAGCATTGCCTGGTGGGGGGGGGGGGGGGGTAAAGGCAGACTGGCACTGTTCCTCCCACTGATACCAATGATGGGGCACTATTCCTCCCACTGACACCAATGATGGGACACTATTCCTCCCACTGACACCAATGATGGGACACTATTCCTCCCACTGATACCAATGATAGGGCACTATTCCTCCCACTGATACCAATGACGGGGCACTATTCTCCCACTGATACCAATGATGGGGCACTATTCCTCTCACTGATACCAATGATGGGCACTATTCCTCTCACTGATACCAATGATGGGACACTATTCCCCCCACTGATACCAATGATTGGACACTATTTTTCCCACTCAGTGGGAGGAATAGTGCCCCATCATTGGTGTCCGTGGGAGGAATAGTGCTCCATCATTGGTATCGGTGGGAGGAATAGTTCCCCATCATTGGTATCGGTAGGAGGAATAGTGCCCCATCATTGGTATTGGTGGGAGGAATAGTGCCCCATCATTGATATCGGTGGGAGGAATAGTGCCCCATACTTGGTATCAGAGGGTGGAATAGTGCCCCGTCATTGGTGTCCATGGGAGGAATAGTGCCCCATCATTGGTGTCCAGGGGAGGAATAGTGCCCCATCATTGGTGTCCGTGGGAGGAAAAGTCCTCAGTTTGGAGACCCCTGGGTTAAGCCAAACCCCCAAAATAAGACAAGGTATTATCCCATCCAGTCGGACACTGGATGGGTTCGCCACGCTGACACGTCTCTCCCTACGAGATAATACCTTGTGTTATTTTGGCACCCATGGCCTTTCCTTAGACCCAGTTGGGTGGTCTAGATTGGCCTTTAGCCCTGTCCCTGGGCTCTTTCCGACCAGCTCTTTGTGTGGAGCTCAGTGTCCGTCTTTCTATTTTTGGCTGAACATCAAGTTGCAGTGACACATCTACTTATGTCTCTCAATAAACATCACCTGAGGAAGCCCTAGAGGGCGAAACATGTCGGGATACTATTGCTAAAAGACCTTTTCCATCTACTTACTAGATGTGCACTAATGTCTGCGTAATATATGTATAGCCAACACGATTGTTTTAAATCTTGGTCTTTTGTCTAATAAATTTAGATTTTTTTTTTTATACTTTTGTTGTATTATTAGTAATCCTACTTACCTGACACCCTGAGAATCCAATCAAATCACCCTTCTGTCCATATATACATTAAACAGGACACAGAGAATGAATCTTCCTAATGGGGTACAGTCAGCAATATAAACGGGACAGGTTTTTTTAATACCGCTACACTTCATAACTATAAAAACATTTTGCCTTTTAGTTATACTTTTAATCCTTTAGCCTTCAACATAATAAAAATAAAATAAACTTCAAGCTCTAAACCTAATTTGTAAATTTAATCTTAATGCATAAGCGTCACCACAGCTTAACCCTTTGGCTGCCAACGTTGTTTTTTGCCACATGTTTAAAAAAATATTTCGGCCTGAAGATTACACAAAACCCCCAAACATTGTATATTTTCTGAAGGGAGACACCCTAGAGAATAAAATAGTGGCAGTCCCAAATTTCTGTACAAAACACACTAAAGTGAATTTCAGGGCAATAAACTACCCACATTTTTTGGTAAAAATATAAACGATGACGTTGCACCGAGTAAATAGATATCCAACATGTCCAACCTTAACCACTTCCCGCCCGCGGTACGTCATATGACGTCTTTGACTTTCAATGGGAATATCTGAATGATGCCTGAAGCTACAGACATTATTCAGATATTCTCGTTTTCAGCCGGCGATTCTGTGCACCATAAGAACGATCATAGTGGCAATTCCGCCGCTTGATCGTTCTTATAGGCAACAGGAGGGGACGCCCCCCCCCCCTCCCGCTACCATCCGGTGCTTCTCCGGGCTCTCCCGTGCCATCAGGGGCCCAGAGAAAGAATCGCTCACCGCCGGATGACGAGCATAGAGAATTCCGGTGACCAGATGGTCACCAGTCATCTCTATGACCGTCGGAGGCCCGGGCACGACGTTATGACGTCACGCCCGGTACCCGGAAGTAAACAAAGCCGCGATCGCGGCTGTCAGCATGAGATCGGTGAATTATTTTTTTTTACTGATCTCGCTGCTTTCCAGCCTGGAGGAGAGATGTGGGGTCTTATTGACCCCACATATCTCCATAAAGAGGACCTGTCACATAGATTCCTATTACAAGGGATGTGTACATTCCTTGTAATAGGAATAAAAGTGATCAAAAAAAAAGTGTAAAAATATAAAAAATTAAGTAAAAAATAAATAAAAAAATAAAAAAAATTAAAACGCCCCTGTCCCCGGTAGCTCGCTCTCAGAAGCGAACGCACGCGTAAGTCCCGCCCTCATATGTATACGCTGCTCAAACCACACATGTGAGGTATCGCCGCGTGCGTTAGAGCGCGTGCAACAATTCTAGCACTAGAACTCCCCTGAAACTCTAAACTGGTAACCTGTAAAAAAAAATGTAAGCGTCGCCTATAGAGATTTTTAAGTACCGAAGTTTGGCGCCATTCCATGATTGTGCGCAATTTTAAAGCGTGACATGTTAGGTATCTATTTACTCGGCGTAACATCATCTTTCACATTATATGAAAAAATTGGGCTAACTTTACTGTTTTGTTATTTTTTAATTCGCTAAACCGTTTTTTTTTTTCAAAAAAAGGCGTTTGAAAAATGATGCAGCCCCCAGATTGTGTGCGATACCCCCCGCTGTTAGGTCCATGCGACGTAGGAACCTGGCAGCTACATAGTCAGTTATCACATTCACCTGGACCTGTTCTGTAATGCTGAAGGCGTTTCGCAGCCTGTCCAAGCCATTATCAGTATCCGCAACATACCCCAGTGTTATGTACACAGGTAGCACAGTCCCCTTAGTCCAGTCACCATGGAATGTGTCAAGGCTGATGTTGATTGTCCAAGACCCGCTTTTTTTTTTTTTTTTTTTATATTTTATTCTATCTTTTCATGTGACAACACTGAAGAAATGACACTTTGCTACAATGTAAAATAGTGAGTGTACAGCTTGTATAACAGTGTAAAATACACGCTGTTTGCAGCAGACTGAGAGGATGAGCTCACAGTGCCTCCCCTCACTTCTTGTCAGAGGCACTGAGTTCAACGGACAGCTTGGAGTCTTGGACCAATGGCAAAGTACCATTGGTCCCAGCTGTCCAATAAAAGTGCTGAAGTGGAGGCACGCCTCATTGCAGTGTCATAGAAGGGGGCGTGTGTCTAAAAGACAAATACTCCCTTCCAGCCCAGCCCTCTTAAAAGAGAAGTAAGGTATTTTTTGCAAAACGAATTGCACTCCTGTGATCCATAGGAGAAGTCCAGCCAAAGGAGCTTTGGCTGGACTTCTCCTTTAGCTAGAAGGAAAAAAACATGGATTTATGAGTATAAGATTTACCCACAATCCCATGTTTTTCTCACACAGTTAAGAATGAGAATCAGCTGCTGCTGAAAAGGTACAAGCAGAATCATATATATATATGCTAGCAAATGCATTGGTGGTTCAGTGGTAGAATTCTTGCCTGCCATATATTTATGTTATAACATAATAATATATTATTTATCTATTTACTGTGAAATTACTGGTTTGAAATTATAACTTCAAACTTCAGTACCGTATATACTCGAGTATAAGCCGACCTGAATATAAGCCGAGGCACCTAATTTTACCACAAACATCTGGGAAAAAGTATTGACTCGAGTATAAGCCTAGGGTGAGAAATGCGCAGCTACTGTAAGTGGAAAAGAGGGTCAACAATGCCCATTTGCAGCCTCACTGTGCCCATTTGCTGAGCCTTACCAGCCACTGATCTCACCGCACGTCCCTGACACATACGTAGGTCACGCCCACACATGTACATTTATTTTTCTCACCACACGTGAGGTATCGCCGCGAACTTCACAGCGAAAGCAATAATTTTAGCACTAGACCTCCTCTGTAACTCCAAACTGGTAACTTGTATACATTTTTAAAGTGTCGCCTATGGAGATTTTTAAGTACTGTAGTTTGGCACTGTTCCATAAGGATGTGCAATTTTAACCACTTCAGCTCTGGAAGGTTTTACCCACTTCCTGACCAGGCCGTTTTTTGCGATACGGCACTGCTTTGCTGTAAATGACAATTGCGTGGTCGTGCGATGCTGTACCCAAATAAAATGTACTGTATTTGCCGGCGTATAAGACGACCTTTTATACTTTAAAAAATCCCCCAAAGATCGGGGGTCGTCTTATACGCCGGTATACAAGTCTGCCCGATGGATGTGCGGTAATACTCTATGTAGCTTGGGTTAGGGTGGGGGTTAGGTTTAGGTGTTAGGCTTAGGTTTGGGTTAGGGTTTTCCCTTGAAGAACAAGGTTAGGATTGGAATAGGGACCTGCTCCAAAGGTGTGTCCCCAGAGGTCAAGGGTCAAGAGGTGTGGCTGATCCACCCCCACCAAAGTGTTCCGCCTACCCCAACTAAGTCGGGGAAAGAACAAGTCGGGGAAATCGCATCCTATGAGTTTCTACGTGGCGAGCGAGCGAAACGATCGACCATAACAACATTTTTTTTTACCCTTTTTGCAACAAACCGATCGGGATCAGGGAAAGGTAGGGGTTTTAGGGTGGGGAGTCATAAAGTGGAGATGCACTTAGAGTTAAGGTTAAAGTTCATAGGTCAAAGTTGGGGTTAGGGTTAGATTTAGAGGGTTAGGGTTTTCCCTTGAAGAACAAGGTTAGGACTCAGGGATTGGAATAGGGACCTGCTCCAAAGGTCAGAAGGCATGTCATCAGAGGTCAAGGGTCAAGAGGTGTGGCTGACCCACCGCCACCAAAGTGTTCCGCCTACCCCAACTAAGACCTCTTTCACACTTGTACGACTTGTCCCGCGATTTGGGACTGCAAAGTAGCATGACAAGTCGTTCCCCATGATTTCCAATGACAGCCATTCATATTAGTACGACTTCAAGTCGTTCCGACTTCAAAGTAGTCTCTGCACTACTGTGGTCCGATTTTGAGGCCACTTACACAGGCAGTCCTAGCAATCGCAGCAAAATCGCGCGACTTTGAAGTCGCACAAGTGTTAAAGGGGCCTAAGTCGGGGAATGAACTAGTTGGGGAAACACTCCCTCCTCTAGGTGCAGCCACTTTTGTGAATTGATGTCCACAGTCTACTACAAGTGCAGAAAACGGCGACACTCATTACAGTATACAGCACAGAGCCAATCACGGCGAGCGATGTATTCTACTAATGAATACAAAGCCTGCTCAGATTGGAACAACCTCTGCCAATCCGAGCAGGCTACATATAGTATACCGCCTGCTCGGATTGGCTTTGAGAGTCAGAGAGGGGCGGGCTGATGATGTTGCAGCCTCTGCCAATCTGAACAGGCTAATAGAATACATCGCTCGCCGTGATTGGCTGTGTGCTGTATACTGTAATGAGTGTCACCGTTTTTTGCAGTGTACTTGCCAATAAGGGCTAGTAGACTGTGGACTTCAATTCCCAAAAGTGCCTGCACCCAGAGGAGGGAGTGCCACCGTTTTCTGGGAAAACTGCGCCAGGAGAGAGGAGAGTGCACACCTATAGACCGGGGTCTGAGCTCTCAGCCTGCCGGGACCAGAGCCATCAGGAGAAAAGCTTAGAGGATCTGCTGTGGTGTCTGCTCACCCCTACCATGAAGAGAGGATGGACCTGCATCTAGGTCTTCCAGAGCTGCCTTCAGAGATTGGGCTTGGATTGGAGCTACGAGACTCCATCCCTGGGTGAGGAAGCGGGATAGTCTTATACGGCGAGTATAGCCCAAAAAATGTTTCATTGGGAAATTAGGGGGGGGGCCGTCTTATACGCTGGAAAATATGGTATGTCCTTTTTTTTTTTCCACAAATAGAGCTTTTTTTTTTTTTTGGTATATGATCCCCTCTGCAGTTTTTATTTTTTGCACTGTAAACAAAAAAAGAGCGACAATTTTGGTTAAAAAAACAATATTTTTTACTTTTCTGCTATAAAACATTCCCAATAAAAAAAATGTAAAAAATCAAATTTCTTCATCAGTTTAGGCCAATATGTATTATATGTATATATGTAAAAATCCCAATAAGCGTATATTGATTGGTTTGCGCAAAAGTTATAGCGTCCAAAAACTATGGGCTATATTCAGGGTCTTTTTTTTTTTTTATTGTTTTCCTCTCAGCATCACCTGATGCATTTCAGTCTATTGGCCATCATCAGAGATACTGAATAATATCACATTACATACCATTCCCATATGGGGAACTAGCATGTATTATATATCTGTATGTACCATGTATTATTTATTCATTGACCCCCCTTTTTTTAATTTAAGTACATGGTTTTTTTTTTTACTGTGGCTCCGCCCTTCCTGTTAGGGGGAGGTCATTGGTGTGCGTGCCTATATTTATGCATTGGCATATGGTATTGCTGGTCAGCACAGCTCTGAGGAAGGGGGTGCACCACCGAAACTCGTTAGCTTACCGGAGGCAAACTTTGCCCAACACGTTTCTCACAAACGTGCGTCCTCGGAGGGGGCCTGAGGGGGTGAACTATAATTACCGGGACTGTCACCTATTCCTGGATAGTTTTCACCATAGAGACCTGCAATTATTGTTTAGAGCTCACAGGAGTCTGCCGTTGATGAACTTTCCTGCTTACCCAATCATCTTTTGAAAATTATATTTTCTGCTATAGTGTATAATAGCAAAAAGTTTGTTATGGAATTGTCAAAGTCTTTGGCTCCTTTCACATGGAGCAGAGTTTGCTCCGGCTAGCAGGGGATCTGTGAGCAGGTCCCTTGCTGGATCAGAACCAAATGGAACAAATGTCAGTTTCTGACATCTACATACATAGTATATATAGTTACATTGTAGGTGAGGTTGAAAAAAGACACAAGTCCATCAAGTCCAACCTATGTGTGTGATTATATGTCAGTATTACATTGTATATCCCTGTATGTTGCAGTCGTTCAGGTGCTTATTTAAAAAAAAAATTTAAATCATCGATGCCCCCCGCTGATACCACCGCCTGTGGAAGGGAATTCCACATCCTTGCCGCTCTTACATTAAAGAACCCTCTACGTAGTTCAAGGTTAAACCTATTTTCTTATAATTTTAATGAGTGGCCACGTGTCTTATTAAACTCCCTTCCACTGAAAAGTTTTCTCCCTATTGTGGGGTCACCAGTACGGTATTTGTATATTGAAATCATATCCCCTCTCAGGCGTCTCTTCTCCAGAGAGAATAAGCTCAGTGCTCTCATAACTAATATTCTCCAGACCCTTTATTAGCTTAGTTGCCCTTCTTTGTACTCGCTCCATTTCCAGTACATCCTTCCTGAGGACTGGTGCCCAGAACTGGACAGCATACTCCAGGTGCGGCCGGACCAGAGTCTTGTAGAGCGGGAGAATTATCGTTTTATCTCTGGAGTTGATCCCCTTTTTAATGCCAATATTGTGATTGCTTTGTTAGCAGCAGCTTGGCATTGCATGCCATTGCTGAGCCTATCATCTACTAGGACCCCTAGGTCCTTTTCCATCCTAGATTCCCCCAGAGGTTCTCCCCCCAGTGTATAGATTGCATTCGTATTTTTGCCACCCAAATGCATTATTTTACATTTTTCTACATTAAACCTCATTTGCTATGTAGTTGCCACCCCATTAATTTGTTCGGATCTTCTTGCAAGGTTTCCACATCCTGCGGAGAAGTTATTGCCCGGCTTAGCTTAGTATCGTCCACAATTACAGAGATTGAACTGTTTCCCCCCATCCTCCAGGTCGTTTATGAACAAATCAAATAGGATTGGTCCCAGCACAGAACCCTGGGGGACCCCACTACCCACCCGACCATTCCGAGTACACCCCATTTATCACCACCCTCTGAACTCGCCTTTGTAGCCAGTTTTCAATCCATGTACTCACCCTATGGTCCGTGCCAACGCACCTTATTTTGTACAGTAAACGTTTATGGGGAACTGTGTCAAATGCTTTTGCCAAATCCAGATACACCACGTCTACGAGCCTTCCTTTATCTAGATACACCATGTCTACAGACCTTCCTTTATCTAGATACACCACGTCTACGGGCCTTCCTTTATCCAGATACACCACGTCTACGGGCCTTCCTTTATCCAGATACACCACGTCTACGGGCCTTCCTTTATCCAGATACACCACGTCTACGGGCCTTCCTTTATCTAGATGGCATCCCACCTCCTTATAGAAGGTTAATAGATTGGTTTGGCAAGAACGATTCTTCATGAATCCATGCTGATTACTGCTAATGATACCGTTCTCATTACTAAAATCTTGTATATAGTCCCTGTTCAGTTTGTGCCCAACAGACACTGAAACACCTGAGAAAGATCTATAGGTGGCTGGGTGTAAAGGAACAGTATCTGTTTACATCAGGCTACCTCTCGTCTGTCACATTTAGTTCTGCAATGACGGAAAATGACACAGTCCTTCTCCATATTTTTTTTCCCGGACCTGGACATCAGACATCAGACAAGGTTCAACAGATATCCCATTAGGACTGCCTGGAGCTTTCATTTAGATTTGCCTGAATAACTGACAGGTTGACCTGATCAGAAAGCCTCTTTGAAAAGCCTCCTTGTGTTACCAAAATTACCTGAACAGACCTTTGTCCATTATTTTACCATTTGGCTTCAACATCACCTATTTATTCAGTTGGTCATTCCTGGAAATTTACCGAGTGCTCCAATTTTCTAAGCTGTTGACCAAAACCCTTCATGTCATGATCATGTTGAATGGATGGGCCTTTCTTCTTCTCATGAAATGTATGGCAGATTCCGAAGGTTCCTTTCAGAAGATATGGTTTGTCTTTCGTTGCACGATGTTGACTAGGTCCTTAGAAGCCTAGCCTGGGTTTATAGAGGTTTCCTTTGCATCTTATCCAAGGATCCTCGAGGGTGCTCTTTCAGCTCTGGCAGGGTTCTTTGGGAGGTCTCTCCAGGCATAGCCTGTGATCAGAACACACACTAATTTCAACCCAGCCCCATGTTGTGATTAATTTGCATTCTTTGTCAGAAGTTAATGGACTTTTTTATGACTGCTTCTAAAGAGCTGATCTGCTGTTTATACACTTACCAGCGGAAATCCTCGCCCTCCCCCGCACTGATTGATGGAGACGCTCTCTGTTATTCCAAACGGCTTTTTAAGCTGTTTTTAAGAATTATTTGAATAAAATGCAGGCGTGCATTGTGTCAGGAGGGAGAATAGAAGATTATCTGATGAACAAGATAGAAACGACAGATAAGAGAACGCAGTGGGAAGAAGAATGATCAAAAGATGAAAAGGGGATTTTGACACGGGAGTAGAAAGAGATATGTACATCTGGTAGAAGATTCATTTAAAGGCTAGTAGAAAAACAATAGAAAAAAAAAAACGTTCCTGTATGCTGTGTTATGATGTGAGACTATGTTACTGTAAAGGTTGTCTGGATCATTGGTCAAGATCACTTAAGTGGAAAGAAACTTAAGTTTCTATACCCCCCCCCCCCCCATTTTCTCGTCCATACACATCGATTTCTTAGAGTATATTGGTCAAAGTCCCGAGAGGCACTGAACTGCGTTGCATGCTTTCTTTCACACTCTACCGAGACCATTGAGTAGTCAACCTGCTGGACCTTGTGCTACATGGGTCTCCTGAGCTTCTCTATTGCAATCATATGTACTCCGAAACAATTGATATTGTTATACAGTTGTGACAAAATCAAAACAATTCCAAGGAAGTGCCATAAAAAGTAAAAAATCAATGGATGACACACAGGAAATAATGAAAAGTTGTGACAGCGTGCACTTATCAAAACCTAATCTCCACAGGAAAAGCGGTGTGCATGTATGGGTAAGGAATAACACGTACTCTAGATATGGTGTTTAAAAAGTTATTTTATGGTCCTGGCCTCTGACCTCTCGTCAACCTCTGGTATCTGGGTAGTAATTTGCTAAGCCGTTTTTTCTTGAACCTGCGTTGGTGCACAAAAAACGAAACACCTGTACAAAAAGAGTGCATGTGAAAAACGCACTTAAGGATATGTCTCTAGTCCACCTCCCGAAGAAGTAGGACCTTACTCTGAACCCCCGGGGCGCAAGGCTCAACTTGGTCCACCTAGCCAAAGGGCCTAGCAAACCCCTCTCCTCATGGTCAGCCGAAGCTAACCATTGAGTACCAGATGAGAGGTTCTCCTAAAAAGAGAACCCCAGTTTAGGGGAGGAAGGAACCTGATGGTCACACATCATCCCCCTAGACTTCACGGTAGGCCAAAGGACCCACACCCTCCATCCAGTGATAAAAAGAAACAAACACAAAAGTGCTAATTCCTAGTTATTTTATGGTCCTGGCCTCTGACCTCTCGTCAACCTCTGGTATCTGGGTAGTAATTTGCTAAGCGTTTTTTTGTTTTTTCTTGAACCTTCGTTGGTGCGCAAAAAATGAAACACCTATGTACAAAAAAGGTGCATGTGAAAAACACACTTAAGGATATGTCTCTAGTCCATGTCCTTAAGAAGTAGGACCTTACCCTGAACCCCCGGGGCGCAAGGCTCAACTTGGTCCACCTAGCCAAAGGGCCTAGCAGACCCCTCTCCTCATGGTCAGCCAAAGCTAACCATTGAGTACTAGGTGAGAGGTTCTCCTAAAAAGAGAACCCCAGTTTAGGGGAGGATGGAACCTGATGGTCACATATCCTCTCCCTAGACTTCATGGTAGGCCAAAGGACCCACACCCTCCATCCAGTGATAAAAAGAAACAAACACAAAAGCGCTAATTCCTAGTTGTAGAAATTCATAGCTGCTGGGCACACAGCTTTGGTTTAGTGCTCTTGAGAATAGGGACATTTTATTGAATAAGACCAGCAAGTTATGGTGAGGTGTGCTAAAAGGAACCAAAAGCCCTCTATTAAAGTGTGAAGCACAGTAGAATTTTCTTAACACAAAAGGTATCTGCATGTCTCGCTTCAGTCAATACTTTGTAGAACCACCTTACGCTGCAATTACAGCTGCAAGTCTTTTTGGGGATTCCTCTACCAGCTTTGCACATCTAGAGAGTAAAATATTTGCCCATTCTTCTTTGCAAAATACCTCAAGCTCTGTCAGATTGGATGGAGAACGTCTGTGAACAGCAATGTTCAAGTCTTGCCACAGATTCCCAATGTGATTTAGGTCTGGACTGTGACTGGGCTATTCTAACACATGAATATGCTTTGATCTAAACCATCCATTGTAGCTCTGGCTGTATGTTTTGGGTCGTTGCCCTGCTGAAAGGTGAACCTCCCCCCCAGTCTCAAGTCTTTTGCAGGCTCTAACAGTTTTTTTTCTACGATTTTCCTGTATTTGGCTCTATACATCTTCCCATCAACTCTGACCAGCTTCCCTGTTCCTGCTGAAGAAAAGCATCCCCACAACATAATGCTGCCACCAACATGTTTCACAGTGGGGATGGTGTGTTCAGGGTGATGTGCAGTGTTAGTTTTTCGCCACACATAGCTTTTTAGCCAAAAGGTTAAATTTTGGTCTCATCTGACCAGAGCACCTTCTTCCACATGTTTGCTGTGTCCCCCACATGGCTTCTCACAAACTGCAAACAGGACTTCTTATGACTTTCTTTCTCCAATGTCTTTCTTCTTGTCACTCTTCCATAAAGGTCAGATTTGTGGAGAACACGACTAATAGTTGTCCTGTGGACAGATTCTCCCTCCTGAGCTGTGGATCTCTGCAGCTCCTCCAGAGTTACCATGGGCCTCTTGGCTCTTCTCTGATGAATGCTCTCCTTGCCCGGCCGGTCAGTTTAGGTGGACGGCCATGTCTTGGTAGGTTTGCAGTTGTGCCAAACTCTTTCCATTTTCTGAGGATTGATTGAACAGAGCTCCGTGAGATGTTCAAAGCTTGGGAGATTTTTTTATAACCTAACCCTGCTTTATACTTCTCCACAACTTTTTCTCTGACCTGTCTGGTGTGTTCCTTGGCCTTCATGATGATGTATGTATGTATGTAGATGTATATGTATGTATGTGTATATATATATAAATATATATATATATATATATATATATATATATATACACACACACACATATATACGTACATATACTAGATAAAGCTAAAGCTATGGATTAATATGTTTTAGCCCAGGGGTCTTAATAAAATATCCAATAAAATACATTGGAAAAAAATTGGAAAATTTCAAGGAGTATAAATACTTTTTCAAGGCACTGTACTTTTCCCATAAGTATCTAAATAGAGTAGATATCTATGGTACCTTCCTAACTCTTTATGGTTATATCAGTAAGAAAAGTCTGTTAATGACCAAAATATTATATCCATCCTCAACATTTCCTATAAGCATCTAAATTCAGGTTTCTCAACCAGGGCTCCATGGAACCCTAGGCTTTCTCCAGAGGTTGCTAGGGGTTCCTTGACCAAAAAGAAATTTCTGCTTCTCAGATAAGTTCCCACTAACACCATTGATCCTTTAGCTATGTGTAAGGGGGTAATTCTTCCCAATGCCCACAGGTGTAAGGAGCATTCTTCCCACTGACCATCACACTAATGTATCATGAGTTGTAGATATAGTAATTCTTAGCAGTGGTTCCCTGAGGCCATAAAGTTATTACAAGGGTTCCTCTGTGTTTGAAAGGTTAAGAAAGGCTGATCTAGAGTAGATATATGTAGTGCCTTTCTAACTCTTTGTGGTTATATTGGTAAGAAAAGTCCCCAAATTACCAAAAAATTATATCCTTCTACATTTCTCATAAGCGTCTAAATATAGTAGATATCTGTGGTACCTTTCTAACTCTTGGTGGTTTTACTGGTCAGAGAAGTCCCCATAGAGTAGATATCTATGGGACCTTTCTACGTCTTGTGGTTATACTGGTAAGAAAAGTCCACATATAGTAGATAGCTATGGTACTTTTTCTAGGTCTATTTACGGTTATACTGGGAAAAAAAGTCCCCATAAAGTAGATATCTAGGGTACCTTTCTAACTCTTTTCGGTTATACCGGTAAGAAAATTCTCTGTAGAGTAAATGTCTGTGGTACCTTTCTGAGTGTTTTTTTGGTTATACTGGTAAGAAAAGTCCTTATAGATTAGATATCTATGGTACCTTTCTAAGTCTTTGTGGTTAAACTGGTAAAAATGAATCCCCTAATGCTGTGTACACACGATTGCACAATCCGACAACAAAATCTATGGTTTTTTTCCGACGGATGTTGGCTCAAACTTGTCTTGCATACACACGGTCACACAAATGTTGTCGGAAATTCCGATCGCCTAGAACGCCGTGACGTACAACACGTACGACGAGCCGAGAAATATGAAGTTCAATAGCCAGTGTGGCTCTTCTGCTTGATTCCGAGCATGCGTGGAACTTTTGTGCATCGGAATTGTGTAAACATGATCGAAATCCAGCTCTCAAATTTTGTTTGTCAGAAATTCCGACGGAAAATGTCCGATGTAGCCTACACACGGTGGGAATTTCTGACGACAAGCTCCCATCGAACATTTGTTGTCATAAATTCCGACCGTGTGTGTGCGGCATTAGAGTAGATATCTAGGGTACCTTTCTAAGTCTTTGTGGTTATTCTGGTAAGAAAAGTCCCCATAGAGTAGATATCTATGGTACCTTTCTAACTTTTTAGTTAAACCTGTAAGAAAAGTCCCCACACAGTAGATATCTTTGATACCTTTCTAAGTCTTTGTGGTTATACTGGTAAGAAATGTCCCCATAGAGTAGATATCTAGGGTACCTTTCTAATGCCCCGTACACACGGTCGGATTCTCAGACGGAAAATGTCCTATTGGACCATGTTGTCGGAAATTCCGACCGTGTGTGGGCTCCATCTGACTTTTTCTGTCAGAACTTCCGACGGAAAAAATTTGAGATCTTGCTTTCAAATTTTCTGACAACAAAGTCCTATCGGACTTTTTCCTATCGTGTGTAGCTAATTCCGACAGACAAAGTGCCACGCATGCTCAGATCACATTACAAGACCAAAGCTATTGGCTACTAGCCTCTACATAGTCCCATCGTACGCAACGAACGTCACCACGTTCAGGATGATCGGATTTTCCGACAACTTTGTCCGACCGTGTGTATGCAACACAAGTGTCGGACAAAATCCGTCTGAAAAAAATCTGACGGATTTTGAGGTCGGAATTTCCGACCGTGTGTACGGGGCATCAGTCTTTGTGGTTATTCTGGTAAGAAAAGTCCCCATAGAGTAGATATCTATGGTACCTTTCTAAGTCTTTGTGGTTATACTGGTAAGAAACGTCCCCATAGAGTAGATATCTAGGGTACCTTTCTAAGTCTTTGTGGTTATACTGGTAAGAAACGTCCCCATAGAGTAGATATCTATGGTACCTTTCTAAGTCTTTGTGGTTATTCTGGTAAGAAAAGGCCCCATAGAGTAAATATCTATGGTACCTTTCTAAGTCTTTGTGGTTATACTGGTAAGAAACGTCCCCATAGAGTAGATATCTAGGGTACCTTTCTAACTCTTTTTGGTTATACCAGAAAGAAGTCTCCTAGTGACAAAACTATTATATCCCTCCACCACACTTCCCATAGGTATCTAAATAGAGTGGGTATCTATTGTAACTTTCTAATTGTTCTTTGGCCAACAGCTGGAGAATAGTCTATCAGCTGAATTGGATTGCTTCAAATTATAAACTACTCTGAAAACAGCTGTGATATAGTATGAGAATAGAGACTTGCTATTAATTACACTTCAATATAAATAATAGAATCATTTAAGCTCCAATGGCTTTTGGTAAACTTTTTATATGATTTATTTTTTGACGGTGACCAAAAAAAAAAAAAAAAAAAAAAAACGCAACATGGAATTTCCAATTGGCGTAGCTGAACTGTAAATATTAAAAGTGGCACCTCTACTAATGAGGGCAGATCACCCACTCGAGTTCACTTGATTTTTTCCAACAATTCTTTTTTTGTTTGTAGAAAAGCCTTTTCATCTGGCAGCTTTCGGCCTTCCCACACACACACAAACACACCAGATCCCCGTCCCATTACAGAGATATAATTAAAGTTTGTGTCTCCCAGCCAGAAATTAGGCAGGGGTGACACGCCAGGCCAGCCCTGGCAGGCGGCCAGAAATTCTAATTTCTGACGATGATTTAATTTCAATTTTAAATAAATCGTTTTTTAATTTAAAAAGAGCCAGTTTCCTCACATTAGCGATGATTGCCACATTAAGCTCTGCGCTCACGATGGAGCCGCATAAAACATTATTTATACACGGAGCGGAAACAGCTCTGCCTCTGAAATGGATTATGTTTTTTTTTTTTTTGTGTGTTTTTTTTTTTTTCCCTCCCTCTTTCTAATATAACCTGGAGGATACTAAAAAGTGTTTGTGGTAAATTAGCATTCTGCCGACTTTCACCCATAAATGAGAGAAGAGCTATTAACACTTGTGTATTTTCATTATGTAAATTGTGTTAACACATGCCCACAAATTGCCACCAGCAAGACAATCATTTTCTCCCAGTGATCATAATGTGTCCTAGTGAGATGTTTTGATTATGACATGCTAATTACATATTGCCTCTTTTTTTTCCTCTCCGCTCTCCGTTTTTTATATATTTTCCCCTCCTGTTTTTTTTTTTTTTTATTCTTTTATTCTTCTTTGTGTGTTATTTATTGTATATTTTATTTAATATACATATTTTTTATCCACTTTCCTCCCAAGATTCCGAAAAACCATGGGTCTTTAATGGTAAGTGTTATGAGTCCGAGCAGGGGGAATGCGAGCAGAGCAAACTGCGAAGGGGGGGGGGGGTTGGAAAAAAAATTCACTTTTCTCTTTTTTTTTTTTTTTTCCTGATGGCTGATTCTTCCTGCATGCTCCACTGCCTTGTTTTAAACTTTGCAAATTGCATTTTGAAGAAAAAACAAACATTTAACTGCCTGTATTAGATTAGGTACCATTAGAAATAATAGCAATGCTCCAACATCAATGTTTTTATAAGAGCTCTCTGCTGTTGATTAATCTTGCTATTTTTATTGCATTAATGGTGTTTTTTTTTTTTCGTGTCTCTTATGACTCTACTGTAGAGATATTGCATATAGGTTAATACTTGTCTCTCTCTCTCTCTCCGCAGCCGTTCCAGATATTGCAATGCATTGTTGATGAGGTGAGTCTCAGACTTATGTGCTTTCGCTCCTAAAGTCATTCCTAATGGAGTGGAAAGCTTATATTTTGTTTCCTAATGAAGCACAATGGACGACACCCTCTGAGAGAGTTCATTGGCAAGGCTTGGAGCTGTTTAACATGGCTTGGCCTCTGCTCTCACATCATTTCTCCCCCCCCCCCCCCCCCCCCCCTTCTCCAGTCCCATCTTTTCCAGAGTCCCCTGCAGACTGATCCTAGATGTTGTATCAGGCTCCAGCGACAAGGCTGGAGAATATTAATTGGGGCTCAGGCCTGCCTGCTGGGGTTGTGTAGAGAGCAGGATCTCCATGTGGACCTAATGGTATTCGGTAGAATAATGTTTAAAAGGGTTGGGGGGGGTGCCATTTCAGTGTACTGCCGGGTTAACATGGCGGCCACACTGTATGTTTATAAACTGGTTTAAAGGTATTTGTCCTGTGTCTGCATTTTTCAGTCTTTTTTTTATTTATTTTTTATCCAACGCACCCTTTAAAATTATGCCCCTCTCAAGGCACCCCATTCTAAAGTGTAAAAAAAAAATAATGTAATAGTTTTACATAAAGAAGCGGCTTCTAGACATGTAGGACACATAATATTAGAGGCATTGGCGTCTGGTGCTCCATTTTTTGGGGGGAGGGGCAAACAAATCACCCACCCCCCCCCGCCAGCCCCACTCGCCAGCCCCACTCGCCAAGCCCGGTCGCAAGCCCACCAGCCCCGTACTTACCCCATCCAGGTCTTGGGTGGCTTCCCTAGCTTCTCCTCCTGGTCAATCTGGTCTCAAGACCCGCTTCCTGTTCTGGTTGGCCGGAAAGAGAAGCAGGAAGATAGTAGCAAATGTTGATTCACTAGTGTCACAAGTGGGTGGGCTCAGGGCACAAAGCCTCCGGCTCCAATCAAGTTCTTCTTCACACAAAAAAAACCTGTAGAACTTTATGTGCCCTGCATGGAGATTAGGGGCCGGGCGCATAGAGATTAGGGGGGCTGCACCCCTTATGGACGGGCCGCTGCTGATTAGAGGTAATTTTCACAAAGAAGTGTTTGAAAAAAACAGACATGAAATATGAACAAAGCATATCCCTCTATAGTGTGCACTTGTCTCAATCCATGTCAGGAACCATAAACCAGAAAGTGCAGTAAAAATCACACCTTTAATGATATGACAAAAATAACACAGTTCAGGAACGTTGTAAAAAAACTAAAGCCAGGGTTTGGATGCCAGAGCGAATAATCAGGCAAGCCGAGGTCAGGAAATAAGAAGTCAGCGTAGTCAGGAGCACAAATCAGGAACAGGAATCGGAAGGGAAGTCAGCCAGGCCAAGTCATATACAGGAGCACAGGAAGGAACACACTAAGAAATCATAGACCAAGCAAGGGCAAGGAGGAAATGAAATAAGCTGCTTAAATAGCAAAAAGGGTCTGGTTGTAGGCTGGACTAATGAGGCAGGTAAATGGTAACCAGGTGAGTCACTGTGGTAACAACGTGTTGCTGGTAATTAACCGACAGCTGAGCAGCTTCTGAGCACTGAAAGAAAACAGCTGCTCGTTGAGTAGCAGGAGCCCAGTGTTTCGTCAGATTAGGCGACCCGTCCGATTTTGTAACTGGAATTTCGTTCCGTCACCGCCATCTTGCTACACCCCGCACTCGACCACAGTAAGGATACAGTGAGAAGGGGGCAAGCAGATATCTTGTTACACCCACCAGAGTTTTGCATTTCACACTTATTTTTACCAGTTAGCTGAGCTTATATAGTGAAATGCACTATTTAAAAATTCATCTGACTGTTTAGATGTTGAATTTTAAAAGCAGCGGCAAGCCTGCTGATCTCACCGGTTTGCTAATATGAGAGAATACTGATTTGAGAAAATCAACATCAAAACAGTCTTACGGATTTAAAAATGCTGCATTTCACTATATAAGCTCTGTTTACTGTTAAATATAAGTGTGAAATGCAAGACTCCGGTGGGTGTAACAAGATGTCCGCTTGCCACCTTCTCACGGTATCCTTACTATGGACGAGTGCAGGGTGTAGCAAGATGGCGGTGATGGAACGTCACTTCTGTAACAAAATGTGACGGGTCGCCTAATCTGGCAAAACACCGACACTGACCATCCAGAGCAGTAAGTGTAATTTCGGTCTGCTGCCACCTTCCTCTGCTATCCGCATTAATGACTTCTGACAATTTTTTCTGACGCCAAGAGATAAAAAGGTGATGGGGAGGGAGCTCCAGCACACAGCCTGTGATTAACAGCCTCAGCTGTTTCTGTGTGAAGGGAGGGGGGGTGTCCCTACCCTCCAATCAGCTCTCACTGAGCTCTGCAGAGCGTAACTTCAGCTCCCCATCCTCTGCTTTCTAAATGCTCAGACAAGCTATATAAATTCTGCACATTGAATGGATGTAGAGAAGAGAAGACTGCACATAAATAGGTACAACTTATGTAGGATTTGTTTCATCTCTGTGTATCACCTGAGGCCAGTTGTTTCACTGGATTTATGTAAGTGTTTACAATCACTTTAAGAAAATTAGATTTTTGGATGTATACCACTGGAGAATCATACATAATAAAGCAAAGAGAATTAAAAACAAAATTCCTTTTATTATACAAAACCTTAAAAATGATGCATAGATGACATAGTAAAAATAATTAAATTCATAAAGAGCGTCCAGAATATGTACTAACCTAAGTAGGGCCACGCGTTTTGCTGTTACCACTGCTTCCTCAGGACCTCTGACATTGATTTATCAACAGGGAACTTATAGTAGTTAGTCCTGTAAAATGAAGACACATATATACATACATATACATATACTGCCCAATATACAAACTATCAATTACTGTCCAAACAAAATTACTGTCCAAACAAAACATGGGGGAAAGAAAAAAAAATAAAAAAATGTTTACAGGTATTTGCATACAAACTACTAAAATTTTAGGAATGCAGTACAAGACTGGCAGATATTACAAAATATGCCTACAATGTACACATGCTATCTATCCTTCCTAACAAATAAGCATTAACTTTAGTCTGTGCACAATAGGAAGACTCTAATGCCTCGTACACACGGTCGGAATTCTCGTCGGAAAAAGCTCTGATGGTTTTCCCGTCGGAATTCCGATGGAATTTCGCTCAAACTGTCTTGCCTACACACGGTCACACCAAATTCCGACAGTCAGTAACACAGCGGCATACAACACGTTCGATAGCACTATAACAGGGAAGTTTAATGCTTCTAAGCATGCGTTGAATTGTTTCCGAGCATGCGTCGGAATTTTGCGTGTCGGAATTGCCTACACACAATCGGAAAATCCAATAGAAAGGTTTTCCGTCGGAAAAATTGAGAACAGGTTATCAATCCAAAGTCCGTCGGAAATTCTGACAGAAAAAGACTGATGGGCATACACACGGTCTGAAAATCCGATGAAAAGCTCTCATCGGACTGTTTCCATCGGAAATTCCGACCGTGTGTACGCGGCATAAGGTTATAGAAGCTTCATGATCTCCGTAGGCAATGAGGATACCAGGCTTACTCTACAAGTGGTTGCAGGAAATCGGGAAAAGCGTCATCAGTTGAAGTTTCTTCTGCCACAGACCTTCCCTAGTGTTACGTCATTATAGAGTCCTGCAAACAACTGTTGCTCCTTCCTTCTCTGAGTCCTCCAGCACAACTGTTTTTTTTTTGTCTCTCACCTCATGGTTTGTTCAAGTCCTTTCCTGTCTTGAGCTTGTGAACCAGTCCAACTAGTTAATTTGCATATCAATAGGGAAGACCTAGCTTCCAAAAACAACACGTTGTCTTAAAAATGTTTTTCCATGTTTATGCCATAAAAATCACTAAAATAGCCATAGCAGCACAGCAGGGTGCCGTGATAGCTTCCTGGTGGGATAGCACAGGTGGCTTCAGACTAGGATCTGAACATGCCTGAGCTCATCCATAGTCCATCTAGGGCAGACTTTCTCATCACAGAGGAAACCCTTGAAATAACTTTCCAGTCTCAGGGAACCCATGCTAAATGTTATTATATCTACTCACGATACATTAGTGTGATGGTCAATGGGAAGAATGCTCCTTACACTTGTGGTCATTGGGAAGAATTACCCCCTTACAGAGAGCTAAAAAGATCAATGGTGTCAGAGGGAACTTATGTGAGAGGCAAAAATTGGTCATTGCTCAGGGAGCCCCGAGCAACCTTTGGAAGAACCTTGGATGAGAAACCCTGATCAGGAGCGAGCAAGAGAGGGTGGCTATGTTCCTACATACAGTGGGACCATGAAGAACAAACGTAGCCACCCTCTAAGGCCCCTTTCACACTGGGGCGGGGAGTCGCGGTGACGGTAAAGCAGCGCTATATTTAGCGCTGCTTTACCATCGTTTTCGGCCGCTCGCGGTGCGGTTTTACCCCCCGCGAGCGGCCGAAAAAGGGTTAAAGAGCGCCGCCGTAGCGGCGGTATTGCCGCGGTTTTACCGCGGTTTCCCATTCAAATCAATGGGAAGGAGCGGTATAGGAGCGGTGAACACACCGCTCCTATACCGCTCCAAAGATGCTGCTAGCAGGACTTTTTTTGCCGTCCTGCTAGCGCACCGCTCCAGTGTGAAAGCCCGCCGGCTTTCACACTGGAGTTAAAGGGGCCGGATTTTTTCAGGCGGTGAACAGGCGCTATTTTTAGCGCTGTACCGCCTGAAAAACGCCCCAGTGTGAAAGGGGCCTAACAGAAAATCAGATAACAGCAGGAAAAAGGGGACTTGGAGACTAATGCGTACACACGATCGGAAATCCCGCCAACAAAAGCCTAGCAGAAAACCGCACGTCCCAACACTGCTTCAGCAGTGTGTAGCTGGATGTCGGGACGTGCGGCTGTATTTCTTCACTCCTGTGCATTGAGTGGTTGTTAGGTGGCTCCCTAACAAATCTGGCTGTTGGTCTGTTTAGCATACCCTTTACCTACAGGAATTTCCTCACCTGGCTCCAGTATGTTCATATGACCGGCCTTTGGCCCTAAGGTGTGGGAAAAAGATTTAACCCCTTGGATGATACCAACATCCAGTCTATGTTACTAGACTTTCTTTTTTTGATGCCCTCTATGCCTTGAGGTAGCAGCCCCACTGGCACCTCTATCATATGCTGTTTTGCCTGCGATTTTAATGTTAATGAATGAAACATTGAAAACTATTTCACCCATTATTACTATATGAATTCCTCCTTTTTCTTTGCACCCCTGAAGAAGGAATAGATCAGTGGTTCTTAACCTCAGTCCTCATTACCCCCCACCAGGCCATGTTTGCAGGCTTTCCTTTTCCCTTGCACAGGTGCTTTAAATCTAAGTCAATGGCTTGGTATTTTGGACAGCTATTTTATCTAAGGGAAATTCCCAAAACATGGCCTGGTGGGGGGTAATGAGGACTGAGGTTAAGAACCACTGGAATAGATGTTATCCAGAAACGCGTTGGGTGTAAGGAGGCTCCATCATACAAATGTTCTATATTGTGATATCAACTGACTGTGTTCAGTAAATCAATGTTTCATTTCCAATTTTTTTAGCATGTTTAAATATTTTTCTACTATTTATACTATTTTGATACCTTTTTATATGAGAGACCTCCCATTGACCAAAGAAATGAACTATTGGCCAATTCTCTCACATGGGTTTCCTGCCAGTCAGGCCTCAGTCCTTCCTCTCTTTCCAGTAAATGTAATCCACTGTCAAGCAAGAGGAGGTATCCCTGAGCCCAAGTGTAGGGGGCCACACCCCCATCTACTCGGACACTCCCATCCCCAAATAAACAACCAGGCCTAAAAGAAGAGCAAGGCCCTGGCCAATTTTACCTATCTCTAGCCTACACTATCAAAAAAAAAACGTAGGGGGCGATACACACAAAAAAAATAGAAACCGCAGTGGTGATCAAATACCACCAAAAGAAAGCTCTATTTGTGGGGAAAAAAATTTCATATATTTTATTTGGGTACAGTGTTGGATGACCGCGCAATTGTCAGTTAAAATAACGCAGTGCCGTATCGCAAAAAAAAAAAGACCTGGTCATGAAGGGGAGGTACCGTATATACTCGAGTATAAGCCGAGTTTTTCAGCACATTTTTTTGTGCTGAAAATGCCCCCCTCGGCTTATACTCGAGTCAAGCACTTTTCTGCAGCAGAAAATGACATTTTCCGACCCGACTTTGGGGCCCCGTATCTCGGGGTCACTTAGTGCTAGAAACCCCATCTTTGGATATGTTGTAGTGCTGGGTTTGAATACCAAATTTGGGGTTCCTAGCACCAAGTGTCCCCGAGATACGGGGCCCCAAAGTCGGGTCGGAAAATGTCAAGCACTTTTCTGCAGCAGAAAATTACATTTTCCGATCCGACTTTGGGGCCCCGTATCTCGGGGCCACTTGGTGCTAGGAACCCCAAATTTGGTATGCCAACCCAGTGGAACCAGCACTACAACATGGGGTTTTATAGCACTAAGTGTCCCCGAGATACGGGGCCCCAAAGTCGGGTCGGAAAATGTCAAGCACTTTTCTGCAGCAGAAAATTACATTTTCCGATCCGACTTTGGGGCCCCGTATCTCGGGGCCACTTGGTGCCAGGAACCCCAAATTTGGTATGCCAACCCAGTGGAACCAGCACTACAACATGGGGTTTTATAGCACTAAGTGGCCCCGAGATACGGGGCCCCAAAGTCGGTTCGGAAAATGTCATTCTCTGCTGCAGAAAAGTGCTTGGCATTTTCCGACCCGACTTTGGGGCCCCGTATCTCGGGGTAACTTGGTGCTAGGAACCCCAAATTTGGTATTCAAACCCAGCACTACAACATATCCAAAGATGGGGTTCCTAGCACTAAGTGACCCCGAGATACGGGGCCCCAAAGTCGGTCAACTGTGTCCATCTGCAGCAATGTCATTTCGGGACCCTTTGGGTCCAGAGACCCCAAATATTGGCTGCAGCTAGGGGGCATCTAGGAACCCTTAACTGCCGAGTTTGAAGTTCGGGGGACCAAATGGGCACAGTGAGGCTGCAAATGGGCACAGTGAGGCATGCAAATGGGCACAGTGAGGCTGCAAATGGGCATTGTTGACCCTCTTTTCCACTTACAGTAGCTGCGCATTTCTCGCCCTAGGCTTATACTCAAGTCAATAAGTTTTCCCAGTTGTTTGTGGTAAAATTAGGTGCCTTGGCTTATTTTCGGGACGGCTTATACTCGAGTATATACGGTAAATCTTCCGGAGGTCAAGTGGTTAAGGCAAATGGTGATCTGTTTCAGTAACTGCTATGGAACGACCGTTGGAAGGGATGAGGGGGGTTTAATGCATAAATACAGCAATCGATTGTGTGCATCCCTGATGTGAATGTACAATGTATATGTAAAGCGCTGCGTAAAATTTGACGGCGCTATATAAGTACCTTAAATAAAATAAATAAATCCCTTAATGTGAAACATGCAGAAAATCATCTCCTCCTTATATATGTGCCTGAATGTCTCTGAATGTCCGGCTCTCTGGCTGCTGCGCGGCGTCCTCTCGGCTCACCGCTCTGCGACCTGTTGGTTACACACACGCTCGCTGCTCGGCGAGCTGCAAAGTATGGTAGATAAAAGTCACCACTGAGGCTTAGTGATCGCACCACCTACCCTAGTGCTTCTCAGCATCCCGTACAGCCTGCTGGCGGTAATTGGCCACATTTACTAAACGCAGCTATGATCTCCCCCGCTCATGGATTCAGTACTCCGTGCAGAGGAATTGGACCCGTTATCCGGACCCGTTCTGTGTTTTTTAATTTCCGAGGAGTTGATTGAGGGTTTGCATTGTTCCCTGGCTGTGCTGGATGAACCATGTTATGTTAATGTGGCAAAAAAAAAGAAACCTTAATAAAGGTTCCCACTAATTGTCCCTTATTTTAATTACAGCGCTTGTTTCCCTGATAATTGGGTCATAGCAATTATTTGTATATTTAGTAATCAGATGTCAGTGTGATACCACCCTGGTGACTGTCATATGTTGGCAACCATGGTCTAAGCCCCCGTACACACGGTTGGAAATTCCGACGGAAAATGTCCGATCAGACCATGTTGTCGGAAAATGCGCCCGTGTGTGGGCTCCATCGGACTTTTTCAGTCGGAATTTCCGACCGTGTGTACGGGGGCTTAGACCAAAAATTTGGGATCCTGCTCTCAAATTTTCCGACAACAAAATCCGATTGGACTGTTTTTCCGATCGTGTGTAGAGAATTCCGACAAAGTTCCACGCACGCTCAGATCAAATTACGAAACCAAAGCTATTGGCTACTAGCATCTACGTAGTTCTGTCGTACGCAACGAACGTCACCACGTTCAGAATGATCGGATTTTCCGACAACTTTGTCCGACCGTGTGTGTATGCAACACCAGTGTCGGAAAAAATCCGTCAGAAAAAATCAGACAGATTTTGTGGTCGCAATTTCCGACCGTGTGTATGGGGGCTTATACATGGTCAGTGCATATGTTTAGACAGGGTGGGGGGGGGGCTACTTTACTAACCACTTGCTGACCCTGGCTTTTTCTGACTTTTTTGTTGTTTGTTTGCAAGTAAAAAAATCATTTTTTTTTTTTTTGCTAGAACCCCCAAAAATAATATATATTTATTTATTATTTATTTATTTATTCCATAAATCTATAAGATACTTTGTAGATGCTATAATGTTCGCGTAAACCAATCAATATACGCTTATTATTGAGCTGCACGATTAATCAAGATCGCAATCCTTCTCCCTCCCCCCCTCGCGATCGTAACAAAGCATTTTCTATTCAGAGAGTTCTCCGCTCAAGCCTGACAGCTGTCAACCCCCCCCCCAAAAAAAAAACAGGCAGTCTGCCAAGTTTAGTTTTAAAAAAATAAAAAAAATAACAAACCTATAATACTTGCCTCCACTGTGCAGCTCGTTTTGCACAGAGTGGCCCCGAACCTCGTCTTTTGGGGTCCCCTCGCGGCTCCTCCCCACATCAGATAACCCCCTGGGAGAAGCGCTCTCCCGGGGGTTACCTCTCCCGAGTCCATAGACGCGGAATGCAGGGCTCGGCCCCGCCCCCGGGGCCCGCGTCCATCGACACAGACAGCAGGACTCGCCCCCCGTCACTGGATTTGATTAAAGCAGCGGGAGCCAATGGCTGCGCTACTATCTATCCAATCAAGAGCCGAGAACCCCGGCCAGGGAGAGCGTGCATCCCCGTGGGACAAGTTCGAGGGGTCAGGTAAGTAAAATGGGGGGGAGTCACTGACAGGTGTTTTTTCACCTTAATGCATAGGATGCATTAAGAAGTTAAAGAAGTTGTGCCGGGATGTCGGTTCCAAAGTCACGGCAGTGTAAATCGGGCCTTACAGTGTCATCAAAGTGGAGCAGCCATATGCTTTTCGAAGTAGTGGGACACCTGGTATGCACATGCTTGCTTTGGGTCAGCAATCCACTAAAGAGTGATGTAAGAGTAATACTAAGGCCCAGTTCACGCTTGCGAATGGGGCGGTTCCGATTTTTCATGGGAAACATAGTGGGGGGGGTTCATGATAATAGGTGAAGCCTGGAAGCCCCATTGATAGCAATGGAAACCTGACAGCACCCATAGCCATTTGCAGCTGTTTGCATGTAATCACTCATGCAGCGATTACCTGTGAATCAGCCCTGGATGCAGACTTTCCACCCCCACCTACACTATATTGTCAAAGTATTGGGACGCCTGCCTTTACATGCCCATAAACTTTAACCACTTTCAGCCCCGGACCAATTTGCAGCCAAAGGACCAGGCCCCTTTTTGCAATTCGGCACTGCGTCGCTTTAACTGACAATTGCGCGGTCGTGCGACGTGACTCCCAAACAAAATTGACGTCCTATAGCTGCACCCATCATATAACCGCTCAAAGTCAAGGACGTCCTTGTCAGAAATTCCGACCGTGTGTAGGCTCCATCGGACATTTTTCGTCGGAATTTCCGCCAAACAAGATTTGAGATCTGGATCTCAAATTTTCCGACAACAAAATCCGTTGTCCGCGTGTACACAATTCCGACGCACAAAGTTCCACGCATGCTCTGAATCAAGCAGAAGGAGCCGCACTGGATCAAGCACTGGCTATTGAACTTCATTTTTCTCGGCTCGTCGTACGTGTTGTACGTCACTGCGTTCTTGATGTTCGGAATTTCCAACAAGATTTGTGTGACCGTGTGTATGCAAGACAAGTTTGAGCCAATATCCGTCGGAAAATAAACATGGATTTTGTTGTCGGAATGTGCAATCGCGTGTACGCGGCATTAGTCCTAGCACAGGAACAAGGGGGGACTGAAGATAATCCAGCAATTTGGCAGTGTCTGGGCTGGGATTATATGGGGAAGTTTGAGGTCACTTCTTGTGCATTTCCTGGGGATTTTCCCGCCTTTTTCCATCAGGTTGATGTCATTTCCTGTGCACCTCCTGGGGATTTTCCGGCCTTTTTCCATCAGGTTGATGTCATTTCCTGTGCACCTCCTGGGGATTTTCCCGCCTTTTTCCATCAGGTTGAGGTCACTTCTTGTGCACTTCCTGGGGATTTTCCCACCTTTTTCCATCAGGTTGATGTTATTTCCTGTGCACCTCCTGGGGATTTCCCCGCCTTTTTCCATCAGGTTGAGGTCACTTCTTGTGCACTTCCTGGGGATTTGCCCGCCTTTTTCCATCAGGTTGATGTCATTTCCTGTGCACCTCCTGGGGATTTTCCCGCCTTTTTCCATCAGGTTGAGGTCACTTCCTGTGCACGTCCTGGGGATTTTCCCGCCTTTTTCCATCAGGTTGATGTCATTACCTGTGCACCTCCTGGGGATTTTCCCGCCTTTTTCCATCAGGTTGATGTCATTTCCTGTGCACCTCCTGAGGATTTTCCCGCCTTTTTCCATCAGGTTGAGGTCACTTCCTGTGCACCTCCTGGGGATTTTCCCGCCTTTTCCCATCAGGTTGATGTCATTTCCTGTGCACCTCCTAGGGATTTTCCTGCCTTTTTCTATCAGGTTGAGGTCACTTCCTGTGCACGTCCTGACCATTTTTCTGCCTTTTTCCATCAAGTTTTCTGCGCAAGTGCAGGTTGGCGCCTTGGACTCTTACAACAGGGCTTCATGAGGCTCCTGAAGAAGCCATAATCCTGGTGAAACATGTGGAGCGGAAACCTCTGTGTATACATGACGACCGTATGAAATTGTCACCTTTTTTATTTTTCACAGTACCTGATTTTATCTTTTTTGAAATTTGTACAATAAAATGTATTTGATATTATTACATAGTTGCAATTTGTCTTCAGCACCTTATAAAAAAAAATCACCTTTTTTTTCCCTACCATATGATTGATTAGTTTGAGATGTGGTTCTTTCAGTCTTGTTCACACATTGTTTCTTCTTGATGTTACAGGATTCTCCCGTACTTCCAGTTGGCGAATTCTCCGAGTCATTCGTACATTTCATCACTCAATGGTAAGGATTTTGTAATTCCACCGAGTTTTTAGTCATTACGTCTATTATACATGAAATCAGGAGGCATCGGGGGGGCAAGCTGTCCATGTATTGCCCTAATCAGGGACATTTCAGAATGGCTTCTCCACCCCCCCGGTGAATACTGCCCTATTAAACAGCAACAACCCAATTGCCAGCGATATTGGGAGCAGGCGAGCCGAGTCTCTGGCTCATAAAAGGCCTTATTGTGCATTGCTGTGCATTTCCCAGAGGACAGAAATTAGTAATCCGTAAAGAACAGATCATTTTCTATCGCCATTCATTTTTTGGGCACTTTAACACTCTATCTAGTCTTGCAAGCTGTTGCTGAGCTCCTGTAACTTTCTGTAGATCGGAGTCAGTCATAGAAAGCGGGTTAGGAATCCTCTCCTTATTGCACAGTTCTAGGGATAAGTGGTGTTGGCAACTTATGACAGTGGGAGGGGCCTTAAACTTGAGCCGATTCATACTGTACATGGTAACATTTGCAACAGTCGTTGTGCCCAAATAATATTCTTTCATTACTGTACCAGTTAGCAGAGGTCTAACAGACATATACAGTATAAAGCTCAGTACAGCCCTCTGTAAACAATGTAACTCTTTCATTACATATGTTTTTCCACACATGACCTACCTAGAGAAGAACATTAACATAGTCGCTGACTGCTGAGCAACCAGAAATTGTTCTACAATACAACATAAAGAGTGCAGTGGCCAGGAGTATGAAATATACTGCATAGTGTATATAGATCAGGGGTCAGGAGTGTGCAGTGCACAGGGTGCAGAGGGTCAGGAGTGTGCAGTGCACAGAGTGCAGAGGGTCAGGAGTGTGCAGTGCACAGAGTGCAGAGGATCAGGAGTGTGCAATGCACAGAGTGCAGAGGGTCAGGAGTGTGCAGTGCACAGAGTGCAGAGGGTCAGGAGTGTGCAGTGCACAGAGTGCAGAGGGTCAGGAGTGTGCAGTGCACAGAGTGCAGAGGGTCAGGAGTGTGCAGTGCACAGAGTGCAGAGGGTCAGGAGTGTGCAATGCACAGAGTGCAGAGGGTCAGGAGTGTGCAATGCACAGAGTGCAGAGGGTCAGGAGTGTGCAATGCACAGAGTGCAGAGGGTCAGGAGTGTGCAGTGCACAGAGTGCAGAGGGTCAGGAGTGTACAGTGCACAGAGTGCAAAGGGTCAGGAGTGTGCAGTGCACAGAGGGTCAGGAGTGTGCAATGCACAGAGTGCAAGGGTCAGGAGTGTGCAGTGCAGAGGGTCAGGAGTGTGCAATGCACAGAGTGCAGAGGGTCAGGAGTGTGCAATGCACAGAGTGCAGTTAAATATGTATATTATATACACTATGGGGGTTATTTACGAAAGGCAAATCCACTTTGCTCTACAAGTGCACTGCTGTAAATCTGGGTAGATCTGAAATGAGGGAAGCTCTGCTGATTTTATCTTCCGATCATGTGCAAGCTAAAATGCTGTTTTTTATTTTCCTTGCATGTCCCCCTCAGATATACAGCGACTGCACTTCACATTGCACTACAAGTGCACTTGTAGTGCAAAGTGGATTTGCCTTTTCGTAAATAACCCCTAGTGTGTGTCTCTGATGCTTCCTCTATGGTTGTGTTTGCTAGAATCCACATAATCCTCTTTATTTATTTCTTATACAGCATGAGAAAACAGCCGAAAGAGAGGCCAGCGCCAGAAGAACTAATGGTAAGGATTTGTTGTGAAAAGTCACGTTGATACTTAATTTGTAAGCTCTTTTTTTTGGATCCGCGGTGGTGCAAAAACCTAAAAATTTAAAAACCAAGTGAACAAAAAACACACACTAAAAAGTGCACTTAAGGTTGTGCTTTGTCCACCCTCCAAAGGGGTAGGACCTCTCCCCCTCCCCTCCCCGGGTGCAAGGCTCTTGACAGGAACAAAGGGTTTGACATAGTCCGCCTAGCCAGAAGGCCTGACGGACCTCTCTCTTCGTGGCGAGCCGAAGCCAGCCACCGAGTACTAGGTTGAGGGGCTCTCCCAAAGAGAGTCCCTAGACATCAGGGCAAGCCCGAGGACTCACACCCTCCATCTTAGTGAGAGAAAAAAAACACACAAAAGTGAAAGAGTGACAAACGGTGGAGAAAAATAAATAAATAAGTGGCCGTGCAATGTGAACTGGCCAGGCCCTGAGGCCTGGAAGACAAAAGTTGCCCCGGACTAAACCAAAAGGCCCAGTCCTAAAAGCTTTAGTGCTCTGACCTTGTGCCTTTTCACACTGTGGTGTCCCACACCCAAGTGTTACTAGAAGCACTCCTAGGGCGACCACTCCCAGGGGGCACAGACATCGTGGACTCTCTGCCTTCCCAGCCCATGGCCAAACAAGATAGATCCCACTCAAATCAGGAGGAACTGGACCAATTCACAGGGGAATTACTCCCTTGCCCCAACAGCCTGAGTGCACCCTGGTTCCTGTCCCAACCGGTACTAGCCTTCAGAGTCCCCATCACTCCAGCAGGGATACATAGCCAGCCATTACAGCTCCTGGTCAAGCCAAAATGGTGGCACAGCACCCCTAGTGGACACTGATGAGAACAGATACTACACTTGCTCTTCACCAAAAGGCCAATTTGTAAGCTCTTATGTTAGTAAGGCAGGCCATGGACGGAGCCAATCTCTTTCCTGAAACTAACCGGGGGGGAGCCATCCCCACCAGGAGCACACCGTGATAATTGCTAGCGGCTATAACAACAGCTAGCAATAACCGCATGTAAAATCCAGCAGGTTGGTTGTTCCCAAGTTGATCGATCAACTTGGGTATCAGCCTGCCCATACATGGTTCGAATCATTGATGGCTGGCTTAATTGTGTTGAGCATGTAGCCAGTTAGAGGTTTGCTTTGCAATCTCATATCTTGGTAGACACGCCATCGTCTATGGGGTTGAGGATTGGGCGTGACCCCTTAGTTCCAGTGAAGGGAACTCTTAAGGCACCAACATACCATCGTCTATGGCCGGCTTAATTGTGTTGAGCAAGTAGCCAGTTAAAGGTTTGCTTTTGAATCTCCTATCTTTTTGGTAGACACGCCATCATCTATGGGACTGGGGGTTGGGGGTTGGGCTTGACCCCTTAGTTCCAGTGAAGGGAACTCTTAAGGCACCAGCATACCATCGTCTATGGCCGGCCTAATTGTGTTGAGCAAGTAGCCAGTTAAAGGTTTGCTTTGGAATATCATATCTTCCTGGTAGACACGCCATCATCTATGGAGTTTGGGGTTGGGCTTGACCCCTTAGTTCCAGTGAAGGGAACTCCTAATGTACCAGCATACCATCGTCTATGGCTGGCCTAATTGTATTGACCAAGTAGCCAGTTAGAGGTTTGCTTTAGAATCTCATACAGTGTTGCCAACCTACCAGACTGAAATTTACTGACACAACACCCAAAATTTACTGGCATAGCCAAGTTTTTGCTGGCATTTCCAAAAGTTACAAAATTAGGTTTTAAGTGCAAATGAGAGTATTTAGGCTACAAACAAATACAATATGCAATTAGCAATATGATTTAAAGTAGATAATAAGGCAAAAAACATATTTATTTTTTTATTTTCAACATAGCAAGTAGCTCAGGGACAGGACTCAGAAGGGAAAAAATTAGAATGGGTGGCACACACATAACATTGATGTGAAGTGCAATGTGCAGCAGCACAGATGATTAGACCTCATCGACACAACACGTCCCCTCCTGAGTCACAGTGACCGTCTCTCTCCAAGCCAAGCGGTCACTCCAGGCTAAACAGCACTGACAGTCCCGGTCCCAGCCTGCCTTGCTACCATACCACAGACCCGCACATGAGGCTCTGGCCACTCTGCTTGGCTCCATTGCACCATGACATCACACGACATGCTCAGGCACTGCCTCCGCCAGAGCCGCCCGATCACACTGTAGCAGGCACTGGGATGGTCTCAGCCAACTCTGGAGCAAGCCAAGCGGAGCCATATTTTTTTACTGGCAACCTTTTACTTTTACTGGCAGGAGAAAATTGCCTGTTTTTTACTGGCTGCCAGTAAAAATACTGACGGTTGGCAACACTGATCTCATATCTTCTTCTTGGTAGACACGCCATCGTCTATGGGGTTGGGGATTAGGCTTGACCCCTTAGTTCCAGTGAAGGGAACTCCTAATGTACCAGCATACCATCGTCTATGGCCGGCCTAATTGTGTTGAGCAAGTAGCCAGTTAGAGGTTTGCTTTTGAATCTCCTATCTTCTTGGTAGACACGCCATCGTCTATGGGACTGGGGGTTGGGGGTTGGGCTTGACCCCTTAGTTCCAGTGAAGGGAACTCTTAAGGCACCAGCATACCATCGTCTATGGCCGGCCTAATTGTGTTGAGCAAGTAGCCAGTTAAAGGTTTGCTTTGGAATATCATATCTTCTTGGTAGACACGCCATCATCTATGGGGTTTGGGGTTGGGGATTGGGCTTGACCCCTTAGTTCCAGTGAAGGGAACTCCTAATGTACCAGCATACCATCGTCTATGGCCGGCCTAATTGTGTTGAGCAAGTAGCCAGTTAGAGGTTTGCTTTAGAATCTTCTTCTTGGTAGACACGCCATCGTCTATGGGGTTGGGGATTGGGCTTGACCCCTTAGTTCCAGTGAAGGGAACTCCTAAGACACCAGCATACCATCGTCTATGGCCAGCCTTATTGTGTTGAGCAAGTAGCCAGTTAAAGATTTGCTTTGGAATCTCATATCTTATTGGTAGACACGCCATCTTTTATTTTTTTTCCAATAGCATTGTCTCTACAACTTTGTTTGTTTTTTCCTTGCAAATTCAGCATTGTAGTTGTAGAAGCTTTCATTGTGTCCATAACTGGGTTAATCACCTTTCTGTCTGAAAGTGATGATCTGAGATCTGTCTCTTTGTTGTCTTCATTGTGCTTGTGGCCAACACGCCCATTGGCCCAGCACTCCTGTGCTCAGTACTACGGATTTGGCCCTTTCCAAATTCTTCATTGCTACTACTGAACTCCTGTCCTTCGCTGTCTACACCGCTGGCCTTGTGCTCACACAGCCAACTTCTACCTTTCTCTTTGTTGATTTCTAGGGAAGCAGAAATGATTGAGACTTTTAGCACCTTCCACCTTCAATTCCTTGGTGACAGGTGGGCTCAGCTGTGACATGCAATCTGGCCCTGATGCCAATTTGTGAGACCTGCTGAGGGATCTGTTGGTGAAGGAGTGTGATTGGGATAAGGAGGCAGTAATTGCAGAATCTTGTACTGTATCTGTGTTTGGCTTCGTACTAAACGCTCAGAGGTCCTGGCTAAGTCACCCAAAAGGGAATCCACTTTAACATTTGACTGCTCTTAGCAGTGATATCATTACTCTTTCACAGGAAACCCAAACAGAATGGACCAGTTACTGGTGCCTACAGACATCACAGAATTTTTACCTGCCTCAGACTTTTTCAGCCGGATCAGGTTGCATTTATAGACTATATTACCAAAAGTATTGGGACACCTGCCTTTACACAGACATGAACTTTAATGGCCCCCCAGTCTTAGTCCGTAGGGTTCAATATTGAGTTGGCCCACCCTTTGCAGCTATAACAGCTTCAACTCTTCTGGGAAGGCCGTCCACAAGGTTTAGGAGTGTGTCTATGGGAATGTTTGACCATTCTTCCAGAAGTGCATTTGTGAGGTCAGGCACTGATGTTAGACGAGAAGGCCTGGCTTGCAGTCTCCGCTCTAATTCATCCCAAAGGTGTTCTATTGGGTTGAGGTCCGGACTTGAGGTGAAGGCCAGTCAAGTTCCTCCACCCCAAACTCGCTCATCCATGTCTTTATGGACCTTGCTTTGTGCACTGGTCCAAATCATTTGGTGGAGGGGGGATTATGGTGTGGGGTTGTTTTTCAGGGGTTGGGATTGGACCCTTAGTTTCGGTGAAGGGAACTCTTAAGGCGTCAGCATAACAAGACATTTTGGACCATTTCATGCTCCCAACTTTGTGGGAACAGTTTGGGGACGGCCCCTTCCTGTTATTATTATTATTATACAGGATTTATATAGCGCCAACAGTTTACGCAGCACTTTACAATATATAAAAGAGACAATACAGTTATAATACAATAAAATACAAGAGGATTAGGAGGGGCCTGCTCAGAAGAGCTTACAATCTAATAGGGTGGGGCAGGTGGTACAGAAGGTTGTAACTGTGGGGAATGATCTGATGGAAGTGGTAGAAGATTAGTTGGAGACGTGATAGACTTTCCTGAAGAGATGGGTTTTCAGGGATCGCCTGAAGGTAGTAAGAGTAGGGGATAGCCGGACAGGTTGAGGCAGAGAGTTCCAGAGGATGGGAGAGGCTCTGGAGAAATCTTGGAGACGAGCATGGGAGGAGGAGACAAGTGAGCTTGAGAGTAGGAGGTCTTGAGAAGAGTGGAGAACAACATGTTCCAACATGACTGCACACCAGTGCACAAAGCAAGGTCCATAAAGACATGGATGAGCGATTTTGGGGTGGAGGAACTTCGATCTGCAGATTTTTATTAAATGTTTCTCTATTTAACCTCTTATTAACCCTTAATTTACATTAATCAGCCTTAAATAACTCCTTAATCTCCTTCTCCATTTAAACATTATTTTCCTGCTGATGTATTTTTTTTCACTTCTATTTTATACCTATTAATAATTTAAACTTCTTTTGCTACTGTTTGCTTTGTTTCATTAATATTTGTACACCTTTAACATATATTTTACACGTTTCACATTGAAAAAAGCTATAAAAAAAATGCATTTAATTTGTAAATAAACTTTTCAATTCTTTGTACCGTTGCTGCGAGCTGGTGGAGCGGTACTAGCACAACTGCCCCTACCCACCCCACAACTGCCCCTATCCCCCCTCCCCACGTGGCACAAGATTGAATCCCCCAGCAAATCCATCCCCGCCCCAACCCGATGTCCTTACCCTGGATGCGGGCGGTGAGAGCAGCGGTTGGATCTGATGCGGCCATCTTCTAGCCCTGTCCTTAATAGTGGCGGGCTCTGGGAAAGCTGCTCCGGTGTCCTCCCCTCTCTCCTCTCTGGTGCGTCTCCTCTCTGCTCCTCCCGGTGCTAGGCATCCATTAGGAGTTTAAGAACAGTGCCAACCTACCACAACTTTCTTTTCCTATATTTTTGCTTGACCTTGGTGACGGTAAATGAGTAGGGGCAGCAGTTCCAAAAATCATTAGGAATATCATCATTTGCTTCCTTCTTTGTTTCTTAATTTCCTTTGCGCGGATCAAACCCCAACTTTTTTCATCCATTAGGATCGCCTGATGCCAAACGGGAAACGGGTTTCATACCTGCTTCCCGATTGGCCGGGAGGAGGATCGGTGTTGCAAAAGCAAATATTCATTCGCTGTTGCAACACACCTGTCGCATCCTCCGTGACCCGAGCCCACCCTATTTTGAAGCCTATTGGACCCTCTGGCTCTAATCAGGTGCTTCATAAAAAAAACCCTGGCCGCTGTAAATCATGCACCCAGTGCCCTAAATGGGGGCGGCCGTGGATAGATTAATGCAATGCAATGCATATAGGGGGTGGCGAGGAGAGAGGGGGCGGCGCCCGGGTGCCCCCAATGGACAGACCGCTACTGGCTGAAGTGTAAGGCCCCTTTCACACTGGGGCGGTTTGCAGGCGCTATTGCGCTAAAAATAGCGCCTGCAAACCGACCCGAAACAGCTGTTGCTGTGTCTTCAGTGTGAAAGCCCGAGGGCTTTCACACTGGAGCGGTGCGCTTGCAGGACGCTGGAAAATGTCCTGCAAGCCGCATCTTTGGCTCGCTATAGGAGCGGTATATTTACCGCTCCTATAGCGCCTGTTCCCATTGGAAACAATGGGGCAGCGCTCCGAACCATTGACGTATTGACCCTTTTTCGGCCGCTCGCGGGGGGTAAAACCACTCCGCTAGTGGCCGAAATGCGCCGCTAAAACGCCGGTAAAGCGGCGCTAATTATAGCGCCGCTTTACCGCCAGCGCCCCCACCGCTCCAGTGTGAAAGTAGCCTAAACAACAGTTGCGGTCGGTGTCGGTAGATGGTATCAACAAGTACTTAAAAAAAAAAAAAAAAGTTTCTGTACTCGTAAAAAAAAAAATGATATTGGTGCATCCCTACCCAGAACTCTCTCTGCTGTATACTGTACCGTGATATGCTGTGATTATTCATACCCCGCTCTACAATTACCAGAAATTCATAGTCCTGGGCAAAGGGGGATTCTATTTCTGTAAACAGATTCTCTTCGAACAATTGGTGTTTTTTTTTTTCCCCAATAAATAGGACCATTTGCTAATGGGAAGTAATTTGCTTTTTATTTAGCCCTAATTGACCCCGGCATGTCAGGAGGTCTCAGATCGCACATGTAGGATTTGGCAGAGTTCACTAAGCACTTCTCATCTCTGGCAAGCGAATACAGTCCCAGGGTCAGCAAATGGCATTTTCAGAAAGCCTTATTGAAATGCTGTGTGCATTAATCATCTCGCCGCCCGCTCAACCAGGCCCACCTGACTGCTACAATCAGACACCGCGCTGCCCTTGGGACTCCATGCATATTCTTAATTGTTTCTAGGCCTTGATGGTCTTTTAATCCAAGATTAATTTATGCAATTTTAAATAACTCTTCTTATGATTAATAAGCTTGAAAATTAAAAGGAGTTGGAAGCAATTATAATAAGCGGTTGGTCATAACCTCATTAAGAAGAGGAGGAAGAGTGGTTACTTAAAATACACAGTCTAAGTTTTTTGAGAATTCTGCAGACGGAGACAATACTGCGACTGAAAAGGTCAGGAAATCCTTCCGAGACAAGATGATGGAGTCAAGAGATGGCTACATGACACCGATCTTTCATCTTCTATAAGAGAAAGTAACATCACTATTCAGTGTTGTAAATACACAACATGTAAACTCTGCATCACTGACAAAACAAGGGCCTTGTGTAGATAGGGGGTTGTTGTCAGATGTTGTCTTTTGCATTTGAACGCAGCTCCATTGCAGCACAAAACTGGTCAAAAGGTTTGACCTGCTCCAATCTGAATAGGGCAATTTGGTTGGTTGCAGACTGGTCGGTAAGTTGAGCTGGGAATTTTCTTTGGTTTTGTTTGACATTCGTCGCCCTCCCATGTATTTCTTGCTTCAAAGGCCAGTTATACAGTGCTATGAAAAAGTATTTGCCCCTTCCTGATTTTTTATTTTTTTTTGCATATTTGTCACACTTAGGCCCCTTTCACACTGGGGCGCTATGCAAGCGCTACAGCGCTAAAACTAGCGCCTGAAAAGCGCCCTGAAACAGCCGCTGCTGTGTCTCCCTTGGGCTTTCACACTGGAGCGGTTCGCTTGCAGGACGGTCCAAAAAGTCCTGCAAGCCGCATCTTTGGATCGCTGTAGGAGCCGTGTATTTACCGCTCCTAAAGCGCCCCTTCCCATTGAAAACAATGGGGCAGCGCTGCAAACCTATCTGCAAAGCACCGCTACAGTGGGCAGTTTTAACCCTTTTCCGGGCCGCTAGCGGGGGTTAAAACTGCCCTGCTAGCGGCCGAATAGCGCCACTAAAACAACGGTAAAGCGACGCTAAATATAGCACCGCTTTACCGCCAACACCCGCGACGCTCCAGTGTGAAAGTAGCCTTAGGCTACTTTCACACTGGGGCGCTGGCGGTAAAGCGGCGCTATATTTAGCGCCTCTTTACTGTCGTTTTAGCGGCGCATTTTCGGACGCTAGCGGGGTGGTTTTACCCCCGCGAGCGGCCAAAAAAGGGTTAATACCGCCCGCAAACCGCCGCTGCAGCAGCATTTTGGGGGCGGGTTCGGAGCGCTGCCCCATTGTTTTCAATGGGAACGGGCGCTATAGGAGCGGTAAATATACCGCTCCTACAGCGAGTCAAAGATGCGGCTTGCAGGACATTTTCTAGCGTTCTGCAAGCGCACCACTTCAGTGTGAAAGCCCTCGGGGCTTTCACACTGAAGACACAGCAACAGCTGTTTCGGGTCGGTTTGCAGGCGCTATTTTTAGCACAATAACGCCTGCAAACCGCCCCAGTGTGAAAGGGGCCTTAAAGCTGAGTTTTTTAAAAGTCAGCAACTACAAATACTGCTGACTTAAAATATGGACACTTACCTGTCCAGGGAGTCCGCCATGTCGGCACCTGAGGCCGATCTGGCCCTCGGCTCCCGGGTGGAGGCACCGCCATCTTTGGTAAGGGAAGGGGATCACCGCTCCAGGTGGATATATGGATGTGAGACTTTCCTCGGAATTGAAGCACCAGGTGCAGGCTAAGCTTGTAGCAAAATGAAGCAAAAAGGAAGTTCTGGACAGCCACACTCCGGAATATAACCTTTATTGTAAACTATATGCAGCTTGTCACTTGCCACTGTAGCCTGCCACACAGATGCAACTGTGTCAGGGCTTTCAATTACTCAAGAAAGTAAAACCTCTATGGCTCTATGGAAGGACATTGGAGGAGCAAAACAGTCAAGGTTCACCAGAAGCAAAAATACAAAGTGAGGTTTCTAAGGAATCGTCAGGGAGCTGTCCAGCATCTAAGGTGACACAGCAAAAGGAGCCGAGCCGACACTACTGGGGTCCAGTGTTCAGTTCTAGATCCTGAAAACAAAGTCATTCAGGAGCGCCACATGTTAGCTCCAAGGTCACAAGAACACCAGGCATAGCGGTGAAAAACAGTTTGTTTATCCAAATGGTGTGTTCAATATATTGCACATAAAAAGGTTAAAAGAAATTGCCAGCTTGCCAAATCGGAACAAAGAAATCCCATACTCTTATTCAGCAGAGACAAGGGGTGTATTCAGACCTGGTCTCATAGTATGGGGAAATAATCCTGGATGTCACCTCTGTGACTGCTGGAGGAAGTGTCTGCCAGGGCTTGGACCGCAGATAACCATTGACCGGAGGTGGCGCGGGTGGTGACCCGGATGTGACCTCACAGGCTGGCAGAAACACTCCAAGAGAAAACCACCGGAAGGGCAAATCGCTGGATGGTCTGGCAGCAATCAATCACAAGTAGATGGAACTATAAGAA
The DNA here is from genome assembly GCA_028564925.1 of Lithobates sylvaticus. Classification (NCBI taxonomy): domain Eukaryota; kingdom Metazoa; phylum Chordata; class Amphibia; order Anura; family Ranidae; genus Lithobates; species Lithobates sylvaticus. Next base: position 597,387,687 of record CM053029.1, read on the forward strand.
AAGCCATTAGTCGTAACTACATGTTTTGGGCACGCCCCTTCGTCAGGTCATGTGACAGGAACCAGCTTGGGAGGTTATATAGGAGACCGTAAAATTGGATCAACCCTTGACCCACCCACTAAATTTTACCCATTGTGACGTGACTCCTATTAATAAAAATAAACCTTAAGGAGGCTGTGAAGGTTAAATGCACCTATTACAAAAATTGTTGGCTAGAATGGAAGTCAATGTTCATGTGGGATACAATGTAAAGCAAACTCATGTCAAGTGAGGCCCACATATAGTGGCTTTCCCATCTGTAATTACATAATGTACTAATCACATGACCCGAATCACGGATATAGGATGGTAGTTGAACCACAATTGGTTGTAGGAAATTATCAATGTATTGGGATAATCCACTGATAAAACCATTTGTCCCCGCAACAATTAGCCTACCGGGGGTGCTCACTGTAGACTTTGTATCTTTGGTAAGTGGTAGAAATATGGGCTGCTGCATTGGGGCCCTAAACGACCCCCTTTATCAGCTTGTTTGATTACAATTTCTTGATCCTTCTTTAAGTTCCTTAACGCTAGAAATTCAGCGGGGGATAGATTGGGCTTAGTTCCATGTGATTTGTTGTCACACACTTTCAGCAAGTCCCTATAGGTGACCTGATAGTAAGCTTCAAGATATGGACCTTTCAACTGGGAAGGGAAAAAGGTGGATTTAGGACAAAAATTTGTGTGTTCCACAGGAGGATCACACCAATTTTCTAAGAATTGAGTGTCAGGGTGGCCTTCGTCCCATGCATGAGATTCATCTATTGGAGAGGGATCTGGTGAATTCAAAGGTCCATCAGTCACACTATCTCTATTGTAGTCCTTAAGAAAATTTAGTTTATCAGTTAAATTCCGGTTGAACTGCTTGAGATCTTTAACCAGTAGCTGACCGCCCACTGTCAAATGAAGGCGGAGCGGTGCAGCTAGTGTGGCGGGCCGCCGTCATATGACGGCGCTCGCTTTTTGGCCACTAGGGGGCACGCGTAGCTGGGGACCTGATGCGCGTGCCCGGCGGTCGCGATGACCGCCAGGCCCCCGCGATTGCCCGGTAAGTGAGCAGGACGTGGATCGGTGTGTGTAAACACACCGATCCACGTCCTGTCAGAGGAGAGGAGACCGATGGTGTGTCCCTTGTACATAGGGACACCGATCGGTCTCCTCCCCCAGTCCGTCCCCTCCCCCAACAGTTAGAATCACTCATATAGGGAACATATTAACCCCTGCAGCGCCCCCTAGTGTTAACCCCTTCCCTGCCAGTCACATTTATACAGTAATCAATGCATTTTTATAGCACGGATCGCTGTATAAATGTGAATGGTCCCAAAAATGTGTCAAAAGTGTCCGATATGTCCGCCGCAATGTCACAGTCACGATAAAAATCGCAGATCGCCGCCATTACTAGTAAAAAAAAAAATAATAATAAAAATGCTAAAAATCTATCCCCTATTTTGAAGACGCTATAACTTTTGCGCAAACCAATCAATAGACGCTTATTGCGATTTTTTTTACCAAAAATATGTAGAAGAATACGTATCGACCTAAACTGAGGTAAAAATTTGTTTAAAAAAAAAAAAAAATGGATATTAATTATAAGAAAAAGTAAAAAAATATTATTTTTTCAAACTTGTCCCTCTTCTTTTGTTTATAGCGCAAGAAATAAAAACCGCAGAGGTGATCAAATACCACCAAAATAAAGCTCTATCTGTGGGGAAAAAATTATAAAAATTTTATTTGGGTACAGCGTTGCATGGCCGCGCAATTGTCATTCAAAATGCGACAGCGCTGAAAGCTGAAAAATGGCTTGGTCAGGAAGGGGGTGTTTGTGCCTGGTAGGCAAGTAGTTAAAAAAGTGATATGGTGGTATGAGGGACAAAACTAAGGCCTTTCACCAGTAAGGACCACCACCCGCGCCACCCTTGGTCCACGGTTTTCTGCTGTCTAAGCCCTGGCAATACTTTTTATGTACAATATATTGACTATACAATTTGGATAAATAAACATTTTTTTACTGCTATGCCTGAGGTTCTTGTGACCTTGAAGATAATACTTGGCGCTCCTGAATTACTTTGTTTTCAGGATCTGGAACCTGAACACTGGACCCCAATGGTGTCTGGCTTGGCTTTTCTCGCTGTGCCACCTGAGATGCTGGACAGCTCCTTGCCTGATTCCTTGGAAACCTCACTTTGTATTTTTCTCCTGGTGAACCTTGAATTCTTTGCTCGTCCAATGACCTTCCTGTTTAAAGTGGAGGTCCGCCGATTTTTATTTTTATTTTTTTCTTACAAATAATATTTTTTTTCTACAAATACTGCAGCCGCTGACTTTTAAAATAAGGACACTCACCTGTCCAGGGTGGCCACGATGTCGGCACCCGAAGCCAATCTATCCCTCGGCTGTCGGGTGCTGCCGCCGCCATGTTTGGTAACCAGTGCGGCTTCACTTCCTGGTTCCATACTGCGCATGCGCAACTCACGCTGCGCTATACCACTGCTCCCTGCTGTCTTCTGGGACCTGTGTGTCTCCCAGAAGACAGCGGGGGGGGGGGGGGACGGAGAAGGCATCGGAAGTGGCGTAGATACCCGCGGGTGGCTCGGGTATCTATGCCCAGAAGTGGGAGCAAAAACCTGTATTAGACAGGTATCTGCTCCCCCCTCCCCCCTGAAAGGTGCCAAATGTGACACCAGAGGGGGGAGGAACCGGAAAAACGGAAGTTCCATTTTTGGGTGGAACTCCGCTTTAAGCCATGTCTCTGCACTTTCTGTTTGCTAGAATATTGTGCTCTCTCCAGCTGATATATTTTTCCTTTGCATACCTGCTGCTGTCCTTATCTTCGCTACCACTTGTTATTGACCCTTGACTTCTTCATCGACTACGCTTCCTCTTGATCCCATCCAGCTACTACGCAATACTGGCCTTTTTTGGCTTGTTCATCAACTATGCATCTGCTTGTTCCAATTTGCTTCATCCACTGCCTGACCTCCCCGCTTGCTCTCTTCCTGCTGGGAAAATCCAGAGGACCTGGCATTAGCACGCATCAAAATCCATCTTTACCATCAGGAGCTCTAGTGAAGACCGGCTAGTGCTTAGACCCCATGCCTCAGATGAGCCCACGTCATCTACTAGAGCAGTGGTCTTCAAACTGCAGCCCTTTGCTTGCCTTTATCCAGCCCTTGAGGCATTATTCCTGCCACTGACACCAACAATGGGGCATTATTCCTGCCACTGACACCAACAATGGGGCATAATTCCCGCTACTGACACCAACAATGGGGCATAATTCCTGCCACTGACGCCAACAATGGGGCATAATTCCTGCCACTGACACCAACAATGGGGCATAATTCCCGCTACTGACACCAACGATGAGGCTCTATTGCTTCTACTGACACCAACGATGGGCAAGCTGGCAATACTTGTTAACCTTTTATGTGCAATATATTGACCACACCAGTTAGATAAATAAACTGTTTTTTACCGTTATGCCTGGTTTTCTTGTGACCTTGGAGATGTGGCACACCTAAATGACTTCTGTGGATTCCTCATACACGTTTATATGAGTAGTGAGCTGCCTGTTGTGGATCTTCTCATAAACCATCATTCAATTTGTGACCCTTGCGCCCCTGCTATGTGTTTGCTTTGTTGAGTTGCGGATCCTGACGCCACTTTACATAATCTATCAAGAAAAAACGATATTGTCTGTACAAGGCACCAGGGGGTTTATTTCTAATTGCTATGGAATGCGATTGCCATCCTACCTAGAAGGTAACCTTTGTAATGCCAAAGAGAAATGGGAGCAAGATGTGGGTCTGCTAGATGATGAGCTGTGGGATAATGTCCTCAAGTCAATATAACGTTGCTTACTGGACACTGCGCAAAGACTCTCCCAACTGTATATTGTGCTTCATGCGCATTATACTCCCCTAAAACGACAGCGCATGCAGGGGCGGCCCCTCTATTAAGGGCGCACGGGTGCCGCCCCTCCTTCCATGGGTGCCCTCCCCCCCCCCCCCCATCCATACATTTGGCCCCTTTCAGGATGCCAGGCGCATGGATTTCAATGCAGGGTGGGTGTTTTTTTTTTTAAGCACCTGATTAGAGCCAGAGGCTCTAATAGGCTTCAAAATCGGGTGGGCTCGGGGGCCCATAGAATGCGAACGGAGCCCACCCAGGTGTGTTACAACAGCAAATGAACATTCGCTGTTGTAACACTGATTCTCCACCCAGCTAATCAGGAAGCAGGTTTTGAGACATGTCATCTGCTTGGCTGAAAGAACAGGCGATCTTATTGGATGCCTAGGAGGAGGAGAGGAGATGCACGGCCGCCGAGATGGAGGAGATGCCCTATGCCTTCTGCCAATGCCCGATCCCACTGCTGATGCCCGCTGGCCGATACCCGCCACCTAGGTGGGGTAAGATAGTGTGCGGGGGCTGGTGGGTTTGAGGTGCCACTGGGGGGTGTATGTTGTTAGCGCGCCCCCACCCCCAAAAAAAAAACACCAGCCGCCACTGACCGCATGGGTATACTACAAACTCCACTGTGCACTAAGTGCACTAAGTGCACTACTATGAATGGGGATCTTGTGCTGCCCCGAATCACATTGTTACTGGGAGTTTTTCAAGTTACAATACCTCTTGAGCCCTTAAGATGCGTACTATGGATCCTGGACGATCCGGAAGTTATAAAAATAGCTATTAACAGAGCCATGTTTCAGGCCCATAGGCTTCTTCCGTTACAATGGAAGAGTGATAAAGCCCCTACTCATAAAGAATGGGTCTTGAGTATGGGATATACTCTTATGCCGCGTACACGTGATCGGACTTTCCGTCTGAAATATCTTGGATGTTTTTTCCGACGGAATTCCGCTCAAGCTTGGCTTGCATACACACGGCCACACAAAAGTTCTCTGAACGTTCGACCGTTAAGAACGCGGTGACGTACAACACTACGATGAGCCGAGAAAATTAAGTTCAATGCTTCCTTGCATGCGTCGAATTGTTTCCGAGCATGCGTAGGAATTTTGCGCGTCGGAATTGCATTCAGACGATCGGAATTTCCGGTAGAAACTTTTTCCGTCGGAAAAAAATTGAGACCCTGCTCTCAATCTTTTGCTGGCCGAAATGCCGCCAGCAAAAGTCTGATGGAGCCTACACACGGTCGCATTTTCCGACCAAAAGCTTACATCAGACTTTTTTTGCCGCATTTCCGATCGTGTGTATGCAGCATAATGCCCCGTACACACGGTCGGAGAATCCGACCACAAAATCCATCGGATTTTTTCCGACGGATTTTGTCCGACACTGGTGTTGCATACACACGGTCGGACAAAGTTGTCGGAAAATCCGATCATTCTGAATGTGGTAACTTTGTTGACTACGTAGAGGCTAGTAGCCAATAGCTTTGGTCTTGTAATATGATCTGAGCATGCATGGCACTTTGTCCGTCGGAATTCGCTACACACGATCGGAAAAAGTCCGATAGGACTTTGTTGTCGGAAAATTTGAGAGCAGGAGATAAAACTTTGTCCGTCGGAAAATCCCACGGAAAAAGTCCGATGGTGCCCACACACGGTCGGAATTTCAGACAACATTGTCCGATAGGACATTTTCCATAGGAAAATCCGATCGTGTGTACGCAGCATAAGAGTTGAAAATTTTATATTCAAGCATCGTGGCCGGTCCACACAGGTTTGATAGGTTGTGGGATGACTGGCTAGCAGTACCGGGTCTTACACTCGTGGATTTAGTAATGGATAGAATATTGGGTTGACTTTTACCCTACAGCAATCAGGGGTATTGTTGGGGCTATTCTCCTGTGTTTCTTACCGATTGTGGGAAAACTCCTCTATCTCTACCATCAAGTTAGATGACTCTGTAATGTTTTTCTGTCTATGCCTTACGAGTGCCCACTCTTCTCTGATTATGGTGGGCTGTATCTGGCACATAGACGCTCTAATATTCCTTTATTGTCATGCATTCTGGCTGTGTATGTTATGTTTGTTTAAGTTTAATCAACTTTATTCCTGATTAAAAAAAAAAAAAAAAAAAAGAAGAGAAACAATTGTGTGGTTTCCAACATTGTAGTTACCGTATATACTCGAGTATAAGCCGACCCGAATATAAGCCGAGGCACCTAATTTTATAATTTTACCACAAAAAACTGGGAAAACGTATTGACTCAAGTATAAGCCTAGGGTGAGAAATGCACAGCTAATGTAAGTGGAAAAGAGGGTCAACAATGCCCATTTGTGCCCATTTGCAGCCTCACTGTGCCCATTTGCAGCCATAGGTCCCCCGAACTTCAAACTTGGTAGTTAAGGGTTCCTAGATGCCCCCTAACTGCAGCCAAAAATGAAGGTCTCTGGACCCAAAGGGGTCCCAAAATGACATTGCTGCAGATGGACACAGTTGACCGAATTTGGGGCCCCGGATCTCAGGGTCACTTGGTGCTAGGAACCCCAAATTAGGTATGCAAACCCAGTGGAACCAGCACTACAACAAATCCAAATGTGGTGTTCTCATGGCCATGAGATACGGGGGCCCCAAAGTCGGGTCGGAAAATGTTAAGCACTTTTCTGCAGCAGAGAATGACATTTTCCGACCCGACTTTGGGGCCCCGTATCTCGGGGCCACTTGGTGCTAGGAACCCCAAATTTGGTGTGCAAACCCAGTGGAACCACCACTACAACATAACCAAATTTGTCACTAAGTGGCCCCGAGATACGGGTCCCCAAAGTCGGGTCGGAAAATGTAATTCTCTGTGCTTGACTCAAGTATAAGCCGAGGGGGGCATTTTTAACAAAAATGTGCTGAAAAACTCGGCTTATACTCGAGTATATACGGTATATTTCTTGTGGAATTTGCTGTAGTAACAAAGAAAATCTGGAATACACTGAATGTGCTCCCAGGATAATATGATCTTCTGTCTCTTACAGGGCCATCCATTTATTGTCCAGTTCGATGACGGGAACATGGAGGTTGTGTCCATGTGGGTGTGTAGAGCGTTGGAGGAGCGTCGGGCACAGAACAGCCAAGAGTGAGAATAAACCGATCATATGAACTAATTCATTCAGTAGAGCCTCTGCCCTATCTACAGTGCAGTTTGTTTACACGTTCAGTGCCAGAAGTGGTCATGCCATGTAGGCATGTTCTCAGTAGTAACCTATTCCAGCTTCATATGGCATATCGGAAGAAGAATGTCAAGGAGCATTAAGATGTGTCTCACTGTTACGCATGTCTCTTGCAAGAACATCTTAATAATTTATGTGGTAGAGAGGGCTTAAGGAGGGTGTACTCTCTCTGCCTAGCCGGAAACCGTTGGGCTGTATGGGTCAACTTTTACTCATGGCGATCTTCAGTTTGTGCGTTGTCTTCCGGATTCTGCTACTTATACAAGTGCCATATTGATATTGGAATTTGGAGGCTTTTGCTCGCTTGGACATTTCGATAGTTGTGGTTTGAAGATGACTGGGTGACATTGTAATCTTAAACTTGCTGACACTCAGGTTTACCCGCTTCCCACCGAAAAAAGTGACTTCCTTTTATGAAATCCATATGTTACTATTGTGGATTTTGATGGTATGTCTTGCACAAATATTTGCTTTCTCTAATAAACTTTTTATACAAATAAAATGTTGTGTGTGTTTAATTTTGATAAAACTTGTCTCTTCAAAAAAAAAAAAAAAAAAGTAGTACTAGTCTAAAAGTAGTACTAGTACTAGTCATCAAATCACTCTCTGCAGCTATTACCTTTTGTACCACCACCCCCTCCTTTAGAATGTAAGCTCTACGAGCCGGGCCCTCCTGTCCCTTCTGTATTGAACTGTACTGTAATTGTGTTGTCCCCCCTATACATTGTAAAGTGCTGCGTAAACTGTTGGCGCTATATAAACCGTGTATAATAATAAAAATAATAATAATAGTCTTCTAATATAATGGGTGTAACAAGGGTTTAAATAGAACTATGACATGCCAAACAGAAATATCGGGACTGGTCGAACCAGTCGTTTGTATTTTATTATTTGATTAAATACTAAATTATTATTTTATTTTATACAGGATTTATATAGCGCCAACAGTTTACGCAGCGTTTTACAATAATAAAGGGAGACAATACAGTTATAATACAATAAAATACAAGAGGATTAAGAGGGCCCTGCTCAGAAGAGCTTACAATCTAATAGGGTGGGGCAGGTGGTACAGAAGGTTGTAACTGTGGGGAATGAGCTGATGGAAGTGGTAGGAGATTAGACGTGATCGGCTTTCCTGAAGAGATGAGTTTTCAGGGATCGCCTGAAGGTAGCTAGAGTAGGGGATAGCTGGACAGGTTGAGGTAGCGAGTTCCAGAGGATGTAAATCTGACATATATTTAGGTTTTTCAGTCCCAAACAGATCTCCTAGGCCTCATATCTCCAATGGCTAGTGTTCTGATGAATTCCAGTCTCCACTGCATGGTGTCTAGCAAACATCCAATCTCTGATTACTCATGTTTTTTGTACTTTATGGGACCCCTTTTCTTTTCTTCTTCTCTTCCCCCTTTCTTATTACTTCCATTGTTTCCTTGACTCCTTCCAACCTTGGCTTTATGTTCTCTTAGCCCAAATTTTATTTTCCCTTTTTGTTACGTAGCGCCATAACCCCTGGGGGGGCGGCTATGTTTTTCTGGGCTTACCGATTACCTCCTCCGTCTTGGGGAGTTCCCAGGGTTAGTACCCAGTAACTGTGGAGATTGACACTTAAACTCCTTTTTTAGGATTTTTATTTGCATGAAACGTTGAACAAAACACAGTCTCTCAGTTGGGAATAGAGGATAAGGGGTATAGAAGCTCAGGCACTTGGAACTTGCTGACACTTAAATGTCTCTCTTTATCTGATCCAGGGAGTAGCCACTCGCAACTGGATAACTCACTGTTGGATAAACCCTTGTTTGTAGATCTAGCAGCCAACAAGTGATTTTAGCTTAGTAAAGTCTCTGCCACAGACTTGGTTGCAAAACTTTAGATGAACACACAAAAGTCTCTCTCAAGAACTTAATTGCAACTGAAGGATAGGTTAGGAACTTTTCTTACAGTACCTGTATCTCTCAGCCGATCCGGCGATGCCATAAGAAATGCGGATTCAATTAGTGTCCATACATCTCAGCTTCCAGGCTCTTACCGAGCAGCCAGCCTCGTGCGTGGCCCTCCTCCGAAGAGTCCTCCCTTGGTCGCATGTCGAGTTTCTGGGCCTCTCCAATCCTGAGACAGCACCGGAACACTTCAGAATCCTCCAGTTACTGCGCTTCGAACTAGCCAGTTCCGAGGATCGGAAACTGATGGATCCCCACCCCAGACCATGAGGGCCTCTGGGGCTGGTCAGAAGGACCAAGACCATGGAGTCAGCAGACACTCTAGAGCCAGGCTGGAACCTGGAACGCCACTACGAACCACGTGACTTCAGCACCTTAAGTACCCCCTCCCGGAATACACAGCGGGGCAAGACACGCCCACTGATTGGCTCCGAGAGGAGATTGTTACCCAATGCGTCCAACCAGACTGCGTTCTAATCCTGTCACAGGTGCTCACCTATGAGCAGGCAGAACCTTAACACAGCCCAGCCAAACTGATGCCAAAGCATAACCTAGAATAATTAACCCCAAAACTCAGTTATAGTCTTGAGCAAAAACTAAATTTAAATGCATAGCGGGTACTTAGAAAAAGTACCGGCGCTACATTTATTTTCTTTCTTATTCAATGTCTACATTCGGGGACTTGAAGTCCCTCTTGTGGGACCGTAATAATGCTTGGTAACAAATGATCCTTTGTGTACCGTCAGCGATCGCTGGACGTGGGCTTCTCTACCTAGGGAGCCTACTCCCAGAGATTACACTTTATGGTGGTCTCGACCTCGAAAAAAACTTGGGTTTATTGACTCACATTATGACTTGGGGTGATTGTGTGGAGACCACCCCTCAATGTTCATAAGATACAAGTCGTTTCTATATCCATGTTATAGCACAAAACATATTATTCCTGTTCTTTTATGTTGGTGACTAAAAGCTCACCTGTAGAGAAGACCTCACTTAATTGCCGAGATATTCTGTAACTTTGTTTTCCCCTACTCATGTACCATCTCCTATTGTCTATACGGAGCATGCAAGGATTGTTCGCTGCTCTGCACAATGTTCATATTGCTTTTACTCTTTATAAAAAAAAATTATAAAAAACGATTGAAACAATATTGTGGTTGTACGTAACACACTCCTGAACCCTACACTCTGTACTTAGCGCACTCCTGAACTCTTCACTCTGCACGTAGCGCATTCCTGAACCCTGTACTCTGCATGTAGCACATTCCTGAACCCTGTACTCTGCACGTAGCGCACTACTGAACCCTGTATTCTGCACGTAGCATACTCCTGAACCCTGTACTCTGCACGTAGCGCATTCCTGAACCCTGTACTCTGCACGTAGCGCACTCCTGAACCCTGTACTCTGCACGTAGCGCATTACTGAATTCTGCACTCGGTACATAATGCACTCCTAAATGCTGCACACGTTGCACACCCTGGAACCCTGCGCTCTGTACGTAGCACACTCCTGAACTCTGCACCAGTGGCGGCCTGTCCATTAGGGGCGCACAGGTGCCACCGCCCCCCATCCATGCGTCCGGCCCCCTAATCTACATGCAGGCTGCCGGACGCATGGATTCCAATGTTTTTTTTTTTTTTCTTAAACAAATATGTGAAGGAAAAAGTTGCACTACTAATATCCAAAAAAACAACAAAAACCAGCAGCCAGCATCAACAATAAGACAAATTGTGTGCAAAATAAAAACATAAAATAAAATAAAAAATAAACGCTACATTTTTTTTTTTTTTTTTAAGCACGTGATTAGAGCTAGAGACTCTAATAGGCTTCAAAAAAGGATGGGCTCGCTATTGTCACACTGATTCTCCTCCCGGCCAATCAGGAAACGGATCCTGAGACCCATCACCCGATTGGCTGAAAGGACGGTTGATCCTATTGGGCAACAAGGAGGAGATGCATGGCCGCCGCGAGGAGACGCATGCAAAGCCATCGTTGCCCAGAGGGAAGCGCTGCCCGCTTGATGGGGCAAGTGCGGGGCTGACCAACCGACGGGGAGGGGGTGGCTGTGGGTGCATTGTTGTGCATCTAGGTCGCAGGCAGTACTTCCTCCGGGCCATTAGGTCTGTTAAGAATTGTACCAGAATCTCTAGTGCAAAATTGCCAATAATGTTTATCCTAGAGGATTTTTTATTAGGCAAATTGGAATTATTTTTATCATATTTCTAATTGATAGCCAGGAGGAGGAAAAATGTTTACACTCGGTTTTTTTTACATGGTTGTGCTGGGTAAAGCAACCACCTATGGCTAAAGGACATGTTGACCAGTATGCAGGCAGTAGTTTGGTAACAGCCACCAGTGGCGCCTGGTGGTTGTATATTTTATTGGGGGGGGGGGGCAGTAAACAATCCACCCAAAGCCACCCAACCCCCCCCCCCCCCCCCCCGATTGGTCGGGTCACGGCACCCCATCACCAGCCCCGCACTTACTTCCATCTAGGTTGCGGCCAGCGCCTCCTCCAGGCACCAGAGCCCACCCTTTTTTTAAGCCAATTAGTGCCTCAGGCTCTAATCATGTACGTCTAAAAAAAAAAAAAAACCCCATTGGAATCCATGTGTCCGGCACCCTGCATGTAGTATAGGGGCCGGACGCATGGATTAGGGAGGCGGCACTCCGTATGGACGGGCTGCCACTGTTCCTTATGTAGTACAATCCTGAACCCTATACTCTACACATAGCACACTATGAAACGCTGCTCTCTGTACATAGCAAACGCCTAAACCCTGTACTCTGTACATAGCACACTCCTGAACTCTGCACATAGCACACTCCTGAACTCTGCACATAGCACACTCCTGAACTCTGCACGTAACACACTCCTGAACCCTGCACTCTGTATGTAGCACACTCCTGAACCCTGCACTCTGCACGTAACACACTCCTGAACCCTGCAGTCTGTATGTGGCACACCCCTGAACCCTGCACTCTGTATGTAGCACACTCCTGAACCCTGCACTCTGTACGTAACACACTCCTGAACCCTGCACTCTGTACGTAGAATACTCCTAAACCCTGCATTCTGTATGTAGCACACCCCTGAACCCTGCACTCTGTACGTAGAACACTTCTGAACCCGGCACTCTGTACATAGCACACTCCTGAACCCTGCACTCTGTACGTAGCACACTCCTGAACCCTGCACTCTGTACGTAGCACACTCCTGAACCCTGCACTCTGTATATAGCACACTCCTGAACCCTTCACTCTGTACGTAGCACACTCCTCAACCCTGCACTCTGTACATAGCACACTCCTCAACCCTGCACTATGTATGTAGCACACTCCACCCAAAGCCACCCAACCCCCCCCCCCCCGATTGGTCGGGTCATGGCACCCCATCACCAGCCCCGCACCTACTTCCATCTATGTTGCAGCCTGCGCTTCCTGCGCATTGGAATCCATGTGTCCGGCACCCTGCATGTAGTATAGGGGCCGGACGCATGGATTAAGAAGGCGGCGCTCCGTATGGACGGGCTGCCACTGTTCCTTATGTAGTACAATCCTGAACCCTATACTCTACACATAGCACACTATGAAACGCTGCTCTCTGTACATAGCAAACGCCTAAACCCTGTACTCTGTACATAGCACACTCCTGAACTCTGCACATAGCACACTCCTGAACCCTGTACTCTGCACATAGCACACTCCTGAACTCTGCACATAGCACACTCCTGAACCCTGTACTCTGCACATAGCACACTCCTGAACTCTGCACGTAACACACTCCTGAACCCTGCACTCTGTATGTAGCACACTCCTGAACTCTGCACTCTGTACGTAGCACACTCCTGAACCCTGCAGTCTGTATGTAGCACACCCTTGAACCCTGCACTCTGTATGTAGCACACTCCTCAACCCTGCACTCTGTACGTAGCACATGCCTGAACCCTGCACTCTGTACATAACACACTCCTAAACCCTGCACTATGTATGTAGCACACTCCCGAACCTTGCACTCTGTACATAGCACACTCCTGAACCCTGCACTCTGTACGTAACACAGTCCTGAACCCTGCACTCTGTACGTAGAATACTCCTAAAGCCTGCACTCTGTATGTAGCACACCCCTGCACTCTGTACGTAACACAGTCCTGAACCCTGCACTCTGTACGTAGAATACTCCTAAACCCTGCACTCTGTATGTACACACCCCTGAACCCTGCACTCTGTACGTAGAACACTTCTGAACCCTGCACTCTGTACATAGCACACTCCTGAACCCTGCACTCTGTACGTAGCACACTCCTGAACCCTGCACTCTGTACGTAGCACACTCCTGAACCCTGCACTCTGTATATAGCACACTCCTGAACCCTTCACTCTGTACGTAGCACACTCCTCAACCCTGCACTCTGTACATAGCACACTCCTCAACCCTGCACTATGTATGTAGCACACTCCACCCAAAGCCACCCAACCCCCCCCCCCCCGATTGGTCGGGTCATGGCACCCCATCACCAGCCCCGCACCTACTTCCATCTATGTTGCAGCCTGCGCTTCCTGCGCATTGGAATCCATGTGTCCGGCACCCTGCATGTAGTATAGGGGCCGGACGCATGGATTAAGAAGGCGGCGCTCCGTATGGACGGGCTGCCACTGTTCCTTATGTAGTACAATCCTGAACCCTATACTCTACACATAGCACACTATGAAACGCTGCTCTCTGTACATAGCAAACGCCTAAACCCTGTACTCTGTACATAGCACACTCCTGAACTCTGCACATAGCACACTCCTGAACCCTGTACTCTGCACATAGCACACTCCTGAACTCTGCACATAGCACACTCCTGAACCCTGTACTCTGCACATAGCACACTCCTGAACTCTGCACGTAACACACTCCTGAACCCTGCACTCTGTATGTAGCACACTCCTGAACTCTGCACTCTGTACGTAGCACACTCCTGAACCCTGCAGTCTGTATGTAGCACACCCTTGAACCCTGCACTCTGTATGTAGCACACTCCTCAACCCTGCACTCTGTACGTAGCACATGCCTGAACCCTGCACTCTGTACATAACACACTCCTAAACCCTGCACTATGTATGTAGCACACTCCCGAACCTTGCACTCTGTACATAGCACACTCCTGAACCCTGCACTCTGTACGTAACACAGTCCTGAACCCTGCACTCTGTAGGTAGAATACTCCTAAAGCCTGCACTCTGTATGTAGCACACCCCTGCACTCTGTACGTAACACAGTCCTGAACCCTGCACTCTGTACGTAGAATACTCCTAAACCCTGCACTCTGTATGTACACACCCCTGAACCCTGCACTCTGTACGTAGAACACTCCTGAACCCTGCACTCTGTACGTAGCACACTCCTGAACCCTGCACTCTGTACGTAGCACACTCCTCAACCCTGCACTCTGTACATAGCACACTCCTCAACCCTGCACTCTGTACATAGCACACTCCTCAACCCTGCACTCTGTATGTAGCACACTCCTAAACCCTGCACTCTGTATTTAGCACACTCCTAAACCCTGCACTCTGTATGTAGCACACCTCTTAACCCTGCACTCTGTATGTAGCACACTCCTAAACCCTTCACTCTGGTTGTAATGGGCTCCTGGCATTTACCAATGCCCCTTTAAGACTCTCCTATCACTTTATGTGGTCCCCCTTCCTCCTTGCGCCTATTCTCTGATAACAAAAAAAAGCTTTGAGTGACATTATCATATTAAATGTCAATTTATATAACATTATAAAAATAATAATAATATAACATTTTCATTAAAATAATATCTGTGAGCAATGTCATTGTCCTGCCTAAATAGTATGGCTATAGTATAAATACATTTCCACGGGACTCTGGGAAGAGTAAATAAAGAGAGTTTACAACTGAAGAGATCAAAGGTCACAGAACTTGAACAGTAAAAATGTGTATAATATACATATCAAAAGCCGGAGACACAAAACAAAAATCGATAAATCAATAACCTCATTTAATTCTACAGCAGTAAGTACATTTTATTTATACATTTAATATTACATGTTTCATAAACCTGTCTGAGCGGAGTTTTAAGGTAATGCGTTCCATACCAATATTCTGATTGCGTTGGGGGATAAAAGCCACATGTTTAATTACACGGCTTGACACATGCTGGGATTTAAGTGTTTGGACTTGGGACTCTGACACTGCGCAAAGGGAGGGTAATGCTACCGTCTGACATTTAGTAACAATTCAAATAATAATATATTCAAAAGTATAGGGGAAGCAATGTACCTTTGAAGAAATACATAAAAAGGGAAGTTTTCATACATATACAGCATTTAAATTAACAATAATGATAAAAACTCCAGGGAAGCAAAACACACTTCATTTAACCACGTCAAGTCCGGGGCTAACTTTGACATTTCTCACATATATGTAAAAATCTGTTTTTTTTTTCTTAGAACCCCCAAACATATATTTTCTGAAAGCATTCATGAAAGTCCCTGGAGAATAAAATGATGGTTGTTGCATTTTTTTATTTCACACTGTATCTGCGCAGCCATTTATCAAACACAGATTTTAAGGAAAAAAATACATTTTCGTGCACACAAAGACAATATACTACCAATTTCTTTATCAATAAATTACCCCTTCCGATGTTTGAAATAACAACCTGCCAAATCAATTATAGCAGCTGTGTATCAATCTCTTGGCACCAGCGCCCCCCGGCCCTTTAAGGGGTTCAGGATGCCGAGAGGTGGGGCGAGTTTATGATCGTTTGTGTGTAAAATATATAAATCGTTAAGGTAATTATATATACCTATATCAGTAATGGCGAACCTATGGCACGTGTGCCACAGCTGGCACGCAGAGCCATCTCTGTGGGCACACGAGAGGGTCCAGGACAGAGCTAGATGTCTCTCTCTCCTCTCAGCCCCCCATCCCTCTCTTTCAGCCCCCCTCTTTGTGTCCCCTTCCCTCTGTTCCCCCTCTCTCTTAGCATCTCTCTCGCACCCCTCTCTCTCTGTCCCTCCTCTCTCTCTGTCCCCCCTCCCTATCTCTGTCCCCCCTCCCTATCTCTGTCCCCCCTCCCTCTCTCTGTCCCCCCTCCCTCTCTCTGTCCCCCCTCTCTCTGTTCCCCCTCCCTCTCTCTGTTCCTCCTCTCTCTCAGCTCACCTCTCTCTCAGCCCCTCTCCCTCTCTTTTGCCCCTCTCTCTCAGCATCTCTCACACCCCTCTCTCTCACACACCCCCCTCCCTCTCTCTCTCACACCCCCCTCCCTCTCTCTCTCACACCCACCTCCCTCTCTCTCACACCCCCCTCCCTCTCTCTCACACCCCCTCCTTCTCTCTGTTCCCTCTCTCTTTTAGCATATCTCTCACACCCCCCTCTCTCTCTCAGCCCCTCTCTCTCAGCCCCCCCTCTTTCTCTTGCGAATTGCCGTGTTGGCACTTTGGTTTTGTGTTGCAATGTATTTATTTCAGTTTGGGCACTCGGGCTCAAAAAGGTTTGCCATCACTGACCTATATCATCGAGTGTCCATGTAGATTACAGTATGTAGGTAAAACCACTAGGCCTCCTATTCGTTAGGATTAGGGAAACACATTAATAACATCAAAAAAAGGTTTTCTCAAACATACCGTAGTCTTTCTAGACATTTTAACCACTTAAAGTGGTGTTTTCCCCAAAATGACAACTTTATTTATTTCTGCATTAAATCTGCTAATAAAAAAAATTTGGATAAAAAAAAGAATTTTCACTTACCTATTTCTCCCTGTTGCTAGGTGGTCCCACGAAATCTGCCTCTTCCATAGCCCGGGCTAAAAACGTCACTTCCCCTCGGCAGTCAGTCATCTGGGACACGTGACAGGTCCCAGATGACTGTGCGGCGTATCACGGTGTGCGGTGCCGCTCGCGCATGCGCAGTGGGTGCCCGGCTGTGAAGCCACAGCTAGGTGCCCACAGTAAGGATGCCGAGCGGAGCGGGGAACGAGGGGGGGCTTCATTCCCCTGCATCGCTGGACCCTGGGACAGGTAAGTGTCCGATTCTTAAAAGTCAGCAGCTGCAGTATTTGTAGCTGCTGACTTTTAAAACAATTTTTTTTAAGTGGAAGTAAACCCATCGATTTAACAGTTTAAAAAAAAAAGGAATGCCGGGAATGCTAACTGCACATTGGCTGTGCTCTCAACCAAAAAGTCATACCATCCAATGGCTGGTGTCATAACGGATCACATGTGCAGCACTGTGGCAGTTGTAGATTAAACAGAGGCAAAGATGGCAGCTTCCTTGGCTGAAAACGATAGGGGGGTTTACTTCCACTTTAAGGGGCACACCTCTTTAAGGACCTCTTTCTGAGGTTTGTTGTTTACAAGTTAAAAACAGTTTTTTTTTTGCTATAAAATTTCTTAGAATCCCCAAACATTATAAAAAAAATTTTCTAACACCCTAGAGAATAAAATGGCGGTCGTTGCAATACTTTCCGTCACACCGTATTTGTGCAGCGGTCTTACAAGCGCACTTTTTTGTGGGAAAAAAGAAACATTTTTGAATTAAAAAAATAAGACAACAGTAAATTTAGCCCAATTTTTTTTTTTTATTATTGTGAAAGATAATGTTACGCCGCATAAATTGATACCCAACATGTCACGCCGCTTCAAAATTGCGCCCGCTCGTGCAATGGCGACAAACTTTTACCCTTAAAAATCTCCATGGGCTACGTTTAAAAAATTCTACAGGTTGCATGTTTTGAGTTACAGAGGAGATCTAGGGCTATAGAATTATTGCTCTCGCTCTACCGATCGCGGCGATACCTCACGTGTGGTTTGACCACCGCTTTCATATGCGGGCGCTACTCATGTATGCGTTCGCTTCTGCACGCGAGCTCTGCGTCACTTTTATTCCTATTACAAGGAATGTAAACATCCCTTGTAATAGAAAAAAAGCATGACAGGACCTCTTAAATATGAGATCTGGGGGGTCAAAAAGACCTCACAACTCATATTTACACTAAAATGCAATAAAAAACTAAAAATAAAGAAATGTGTAATTAAAAAAAAAATTGTCCCTTTAAGAGCGGTGGGCGAAAGTGACGTCGCTTCCGCCTTGCAATGTTATGGAGACGGGTGGGGGCCATCTTTTCCTCACTCGTCTCCATGCCCAGCAAGGGTGAAGATCCGATCGCCTCCGCCGTTGCCGACGGGTCCGGTAAGCAGCGGAGGGCACCCTAACGCGGCGGGAGCGGGCCCCTCTCCCGCCGCCGATAAAAGTGATCTTGTGCAAATCCGCCACAGAGATCACTATTATCTTAAACCGGACCGCTCACTGAAGAAGAGGATACCGGGGTTATGGAAGCTAGCAGCTGCCATAACAACGATAGTCCTCTTCAAACAGCCGACATATAACAACGGAGGGCGGTCCAGAAGTGGTTAAAGGGGTACACCAAAGGGATCCTAAGGGACTCGTATTTTATGGGATAGATGAGATTAACCACTTCAGCATCGGGCCATTTTACACCCTTCCTTACCAGAGCACTTTTTGCGATTCGGCACTGCGTCGCTTTAACAATTGCGCGGTCGTGCGACGTTACACCCAAACAAAATTGGCGTCCTTTTTTTCCCACAAATAGAGCTTTCTTTTGGTGGTATTTGATCGCCTCTGCGGTTTTTATTTTTTGCGCTATAAACAAAAGAAGAGCTACAATTTAAAAAAAAAACACAATATTTTTTACTTTTTGCTATAATAAATATCCCATTTTTTTTTTAAAAAAACTATTTTTTTCCTCAGTTTAGGCTGATATGTATTCTTCTACATATTTTTGGTAAAAAAAATCGCAATAAGCGTATATAGATCGGTTTGCGCAAAAGTTATAGCGTCTACAAAATAGGGGATAGATTTATTGCATTTTTTTTTTTTTTTTTTTACTAGTAATGGTGGCGATCTGCGATTTTATTTTCGTGACTGCGACATTGCGGCGGACACTTCAGACACTTTTGACACATTTTTGGGACCATTCACATTTACACAGCGATCGTTGCTATAAAATTGCAGTGATTACTGTGTAAATGTGACTGGCAGAGAAGGGGTTAACACTAGGGGGCGCTGCAGGGGTTAATGTGTTCCCTATGGGAGTGATTCTAACTGTGGGGGGAGGGGACTCACAAGGGGAGGAGACCGATCGGTGTTCCTCCGTACTGGGATCACATGATCGGTCTCCTCTCCACTGACAGGACGTGGAGCTGTGTGTTTACACACACAGCTCCACGGTCCCGCTGTTTTCACGGGCAATCGCGGGTGCCCGGCGTCATATGACGCCCACCCAGGATGGGAGATCCACCTTGTGGGCGTCATATGACTATGGGCGGGATGGGAAGTGGTTAGAAATGCCCCTTTAAGAGCTAAGGGCGGAAGTGAAGTTTTGACGTCGCTTTCGCCCTGCAATGGTATGGAGACGGGTGGGGGCCATCTTCCTCTCACTCGTCTTCATACCTAGCAAGGGAAAAGATCAGATCCAGAGCCGTCGGTGGAGGGCTCCGGAGCACAGCGGGAGGGGGGGCACTCTCCCGCCGCCGATAAAAGTGATCTTGCGGCAAATCCGCCATAGAGACCACTATTATCGGAAAGCGGACCGTCGGCCGAATCTGCTGCCATAACAGCGATATTCCTCTTCAAAGTTAGGATGTACATCGGCGCGCGGCGGTCTGTAAATGGTTAAACACATATTTCATCTCTGGTGGCGTCCAGAAATTACATTTATCATTTAGAGGAGGCAGTCTTCAGAGAAGAAGTAATTCACACCTGGGATCGCCTTCCCCCTCCCCCCACTCCCCGGATTCAGCCACCTGCACTTCTCCGAGACTTGCATTAAACTTTGGGAGACAATGGTGCTTGTCTTCTAAATGGTAATTATATGAAATATCAGAGCCAGAGTCAAATGGCCCATAAAACCGCAGACCCGCGGCTGGCCTGTCCCTGAGCTCCGGGCTCACAGTCCATTTACTGAGAGATGATTGAGAGAGCACTAAAGCTGCGATTTATAGGGGTCGCTTTATTGGATAGACGGAGCATTCCCTCTCCTCCCCAGTCGCTGTCCATCCGCAGAGCCCCCTCTAAGTTCAAGGTTTATAATCCTGTCTAAGACAAGACAGTTTTAATGGAAACGGGTGTCTGGGGACACGAGGAGGAATGAAACAATGTGACAAGTGTTACATCTTGGTCTGGCTAAATGTCACCAAGACTCCTCATTCTACACCCCCCCCCCCCCCCGACACACGGCCAGCAAAATGTAATGGAGTCTAACCATCCACCACCCCTGCACCACCGCGTCTCACACCGCCCCACGCAGCGTGGATTACTATAGAGATGTTACTCGGAAACTTTCTGTGGTTTGAAGATCGGGTACAGTATATATTACAACGTACAACGTACACATCCTTGGAGTTATGGGGAATGTTTAAAGCCAAACTTCATTTTATTTTGGATATAGGGAAGAATGATTAGAACGTACACCGACCAGCCATAACACTGTAAGCCACCCATCTAGTATTAGGTAGGTCCCCCCTTTTGCCACCAAAACAGCCCTGGCCCATCAAGGCATGGTCTCCACTAGACCTCTGAAGGTAGGCGGTGGTATCTGCCTCTGCCAGCTTGCCTTCTTCCTATACAGCATCAGGGAATACAGTTTCCATGAAGGGGTGTTCTTGGTGAGCAACAGTGTTTATGTGGGTGCCAAGAAACATCCACATGAATGGCAGGACCCAAGGTTTCCCAGCAGAACATTGCCCAAAGGATCATACTGCCTCTGCCAGCTTGCCTTCTTCCTATACAGCATCAGGGAATACAGTTTCCATGAAGGGGTGTACTTGGTCAGCAACATTGTTTTATGTGGGGGCCAAGTAACATCCACAACCCAAGGTTTCCCAGCAGAACATTGCTCAAGGGATCATACTGCCTCTGCCAGCTTGCCCTCTTCCCATACAGCAGGGGTGCCAAACCAGTGGCCCGGGGGCCACTTGTGGCCCGCGGAGCCCTCTGATGTGGCCCGCGACCTTGTGCTCTGGAATGGCGGGTTGACAAGCCAAGATCGCGGGTTGCTGACCCGCCATTCCAGAGCATCAATGTTGTGAATGAAGCCGGTGGTAGAGGAAGCAAGCCACATAAGCCAATGTTTCCTGTATAGTGCCAACTCCTGTCACAGGCGAAGTGATACCAAATGCATTCTGTCTGGGGCAGCAACAGCTGGCGATACTTGAATGGAAGACAGTTATTAAAGGTAAGTTTATTACTAAAACTGCAGTGTATGTATTGGGCATATCTGTTCTGCAGAGGTTACTGGGCTTCTTCCGAACTGATCCGTTGAGTTACCGGCGCTGAGCCAAAGACTTCTGTTATTACCTGCGGGTTTGGTGCGCTTTCAGAAAGTGCACTACACCAGCAGGATATAATAGAAATCTGTGGCAAAGTGCAGCTAACCCACAGGAAAGCCACAGGTGCACTGCACTGCACCTGAGTTGTGGGCAAACCACAGCGCATCAGTGTGAAAGCAGCCTAATGCAGCGTACACACGGTCGGAATTTCCGATGGAAACAGTCTGATGGGAGCTGTTCATCGGATTTTCCGACCGTGTGTATCAGTCTTTTTCTGTCGTAATTTCCGACGAACTTTGGATTGAGAACCTGTTCTCAATTTTTCCGACGGAAAACCTTTCTATCGGATTTTCTGATCGTGTGTATGCAATTCCGACACGCAAAATTCCGACGCATGCTCGGAAACAATTCGACGCATGCTCGGAAGCATTAAACTTCCCTTTTATAGTGCTGTCGAACGTGTTTTATGCCGCTGTGTTACTGACCGTCGGAATTTGGTGTGACCGTGTGTAGGCAAAACAGTTTGAGCGAAAACCATCAGAGCTTTTTCCGACGAGAATTCCGACATTAGGCCCCTTTCACACGATCGGTCTGACCCAATTGGACCATTCACCTCTATGGAGCGGCAGATGTAAACAAACTCGTGTCCATTTACACCCACCCACCTACCACTGATCTGCTTAAAAAAACAGAAGGGGGGGGGGCCCGTCCCCTTCCATCACGGTGGATCGGATCGAAGGGCCCATAGAGTAGAGTGTCCATGTCTGCTCTGAATATGCAGAGTGGACACGGGCCTGTTACCTGCCTGCTCCGCTCATTGTGGCCCGCGACCGGTTACCAAGTCACTTAAGTGGCCCTCGCTCTTTAAAAGGTTGGACACCCTTGCCATACAGCATCCTGATGGCATCTCTTCCCTAGGTAGGTGACGCACCCGGCAATCTACATGATGTAAAATGTGAAGTGATTCATCAGACCAGGCCACCTTCTTCCATTGCTTTGTGGTCCAGTTCTGATGCTCACGTGCCCATTGAAGACACTTTTGGCTGTGGACACGGGCCGGCATGGGCACCCTGACCGCTCTGCGGCTACACAGCCCCCTACACTACAAACTGCAATGCTCTGTGTGTACTCAACACCCTTCTATCAAAACCAGCAATCATTTTTCACTAATTTGAGCTCTTCTATTGGATTGTAGTCATGGGCGGCCTGTCCATTATGGGCGCCCCCCCCCCATCCATTCGGCATCTCTCGCAGGACACTGGATGTATAAATTCCAATGGGGGGGTTGAAGCACCTGATTGGAGCCACAGGCTCTAATAGGCTTCAAAATAAGGTGGGCTCAGGACGCAAAGAACCAAGCCCACCCAGGTGTGTTACAATAGCGAATGAATATGAATATGAACAATGATCCTTCTCCCGGCTAATTTGGAATCAGGTCTTAAGACCCAGCGCCTGATTGGCTGAAAGGACAGGCGATCCTATTGGATGCCTAGGAGGAGGAGAGGAGACGCATGGCGGAAATGAGGATGTCAGGGCTGGGCTCAGCCCTTCCTTCTCTGGGCTGGCTGCTCAGCTGTCCGCTAATTGCCAGCTCCTATCTCTCCACAGTTACTCAGCTGTTGATGATATCCTGCTCGTCAGTCCTGCCTACTTAAGCCGTCCAGTCCAGAGGATCTCTGCCTTCGCCTTGATCAATATCACAGAAACTATCTCCTGCCATCTTGTTCAAGACTTGCTTTGCTGACATCCCTTCTGGCTCCAGATCCTGCTTGCTGTTCCACTACATTGATTCCTGGCTTCTGGCTTGGCTGACTATCCATTCCGGTTACTGAACTTTGGCTATGTTTTGACAACGTTTGTTCTTTTTACTTTTATTATTAAACAAGTGTGACTTAACTGTACTTCTGTCTCAGCCTGATTTCATGGTTTCTGACAGAGGAGGAGGAGGGGACACAGGAGCCGCTGCCCGCTACCTGCCACCTAGATGGGGTAAGTGCCAGACCGACCAGCAGACAGAGGGCGGGGGGTGCTAGAGGTGTCACTGGCCTCTAGGTTTGGGGGGTTGTTTGCTGCCCCCCCCCAAAAAAAACACCAACCGCCACTGATCAGACTACATATGTAGGCAGGTGCAGTCTACTTTCTCCACTGCAGGTGGGGCTCTTCCGCAGTGGCACTGCAGTTGGAGAGGAAGTCAAGAATAACAGGGTTTCTCTATGGTATTTTGGGTCACTGCCGCCCCATGTGACCCTAGCAGTCATCTTGGGTCAGGCAGAGTCTTTTTAAGGCCCTGACTCTCAGTTTTCGACACCTATTTTGCGAGTTGGTAGAGTAGGGACCCCACCTGGTAGGGACACAACTAGCGTCAGGGAAAGGTTCCTGACGAGAGAAAGTGTAGGGCTCCTAACCTCCCTGGACATCCTCCTGCTTGGGCAAAAGAGTGCCAGGCTGCTGCATTCTGCCCCTCCCAGTAGGCGCTGTCAGTTCGGCTGAATCCTGCTCTCTACATGCTGCTGGAACTGTGAGTGTTCCTGGCTGGGCTTCCTTCCCACCTGGTTATTTGTGAACTGTCTTTGCATTATTTCAATACAAGCTTTTTTCATTGCACTGGGCTCGTTTTTGCCGCTGCACCACGCTGCAACCCACCTACACACAGGCCAGCCTTCACTCCCCATATCCATTAATGAGCCTTGGACGTCAATGACCCTGTCATCAGTCCCCCAGTTCTCCTTCCTTGGCCTACTTTTGGTTGGTTCTGACCACTGCAGACAGGGAACATCCCACAAGAGCTGCAGTTTTGGAGTTGTACTGACCCAGTCGTCTAGACATTACAATTTGGTCCTTGTCAGAGTCGCTCAAATCCTTACACTTGCCCATTTTTGTTGCTTTCAACACAACTTCAGGGACAACATGTTCACTTGCTGCTGTAACTCTTCAAGGGGTTCCTTGAAGAGTTACAGTCTGACCTCCCATCTGATGGTGTTGCATATTTAAAGGCACTTCCCCACTTGGCAGAATTAATAGCATGACGCCAATGGCCTTTTTAGCTAAATGGTGGCATTCCAACCACTTACCACCAATGTAAGGGGCAATGTCCTTGAAGGACCAGTCTTAGCAAGGGTTCCCTGGGACCTGAAATTTATTTGAAGTGTTGCTCTGGGGTAAAAAATTTGAAGAAGTCTGGTTTAGACATTCCCTCCATGGCGATACCTGGATGGGCCCAAGCAATCCATCATGCTTGATGGCAGATCTCGATGCCATAGAAAGGTTTTGAGGGACTGTAGTTTTGACCTCACAAAAGGTGATATGGGACAATGTCCATTGAATTTTTCTATCTCTCCATCCTTTAGGCACCTTAACCCCTTTTTATTGTTGTTTTCTTGATTGTCTCTCTTTCTTGTTATCGTGTTGATATGCACATATGCATATGACTCCCATGTGGCTATATGGATCGCAAATTTGTATATGTTGTGCTTTCTCTTCTTGTTAATTGTACTTTAGTACAAAAACCAAATAAAACTTTATAAAACCAAAAGTGCAACAGGCAGCAATGGAGACACTGGGGTAAGTAAGCAACCAGGAGGGGAGGTTGCATAGTACCTGTAGCGCCCTGCTCCTAATGAGCAGACGCTATTATTTTTGAAAATGTAAGTTTGTCTGAAGCTGCAGTTTGGCTCAGACTAATTGTGTCAAAGTTCTGGTGTCTGTACCAGTTTAGCTGGGTTGTGCTAGTTTCCACTTGGCCGTGGGTGTCGCTGTCACCACCGGTAAGTGTTGGAAATGCAACAGGCTAAATGAATTGGGTACCCCTTTTACTCAGAAACCGCCCGGTGGGAGTGGTTTACCCGCTGTGCATTCTGGGTAAGGGTATTTAAGGTACAGACGCCATTTTTTGGGGTTCGTTACCCCGACCTAATGGCCCTCCTGGCCTAACTCTATGTCTCGGGGCCGGCTAGCCCGAGGCTTCGCAACTGAAGGGTGGGCCCAGAAGCTCTGGGGCCTACCAATCCAGGGGTGGTCCTGGTGCTGTCTTGCCTGCGGGGAGAAGCCAAGCGACTGGAGGATCCAGGGGAGGACTTTTTCAGGAGAGGACCGAGCAAGGTATCTCTGGAAGAGCCTGGAGACTCAGTTGGAGGACGCATCCCGGGTCATCTACCACACAGTACAGCCGGACTGGCTGAAAGAAACTGGTACTGTGTGACAGTTCTTTTGATTTTTGCAACAAGTTGCTGGTTGTGCCTTCCTGTGGCAGAGGATTGTACAACGATTCCGTTAAGTTGACAGAGTCTGTGGCAGAGACTTTGACCATCTCATTGGCTGCTAGGTCAGTGAGAGAGGCCTATCCGGTAAGTGCTGGATCCAGTTTGTGGAGGCTGTTTGTCCTCTGGATCAAGGAAATACCGCTAACCCACAAATTACAAGGTACCTGAATCCCCCTCAACCCTCTATTGCAAAATTGATGTTCTTTAATAAAGCTTTGTAAAAGAAACTAAGTGTCGGAGCCAATGTTCTTTAATCAACTCTACAACGGGACCCTTTGGACGGACACAGTGAAAAGGTGAGGTGACGGTAAGCCCAACAAAAACAAGCAGCTCCTTCGGGGGTCAGTGCTACATACATTAAGCGCACTTAACCAATTACGTAGAACAGGGGTAGGCAACTTTTGAGAGGTGGAGATCTACCTGAACAAAAGGAAAGAGATCAAAGATCACGGGGGTTTGGTGCCCTTATTTTTGTTTAAGAAATTAACTAGCAAAGCCTAACTGAATAGTAAGAAAAGCTTAGAAATATATAATAAAACAAATGTCACTGTAAAAAAAAAAACTTAGACTACCTTAAAAGTGATCAGGGTCAGTCAGTAGAGCAGTGGATGGTGTCAGTGGATCAATGGATTTGTCAATAGGACAGTGGATTTTGTCAGCAAGGCAGTGGCGGAGTTAGTAGTTTTTTATTTTATTGAATTTTTTTTACAATATTTTCTTTCACATTTTTAGGATCCCCATTGGGGGAATTTGGTGAAATATCAGGGATCTAAACAGACCCTTGAAAGGGACTAAGGACAGAGATTCCACAGTCCCTTCCTCTGCAGCCTCGCCTGCACTAGACATTGAATGAATGGGAAGTACTCTGTGCTGAGTGGCTTCCTATTCATTCACAAATGGAAGCATAGTAGGTTCAGGGGGATGGCAAGGAAGGATCATGGTCTACCTGTCACCTACCCACGATCAATGGGTTGCTGACCCCCAATGTAGAAGATATTCTGACAGATGGAAATACCCAAATTTGCTGCCAACAACATTGGAGTTGGTGAGAATCAGATGTGGTTCATAACCTGGAGGCAACTACTAACCTGTTAAACTGGACATTGTCATTTAAATTCAACAGAAAGCAACTGAGCATGTCAGCCTTATGAAATCACAAAATAAGATAGTTGTACTTCCAGTAAAATCTTTTTTTCTTGTAGTCCATCGAGGGACACAGAGACATTGACGTGTCGGACATCCAAAAGTTGTCCAACTGAAGTTTGGGCAACAGCCACTGATAGATCCAATGGATGTGACATCTCAGTAGAAGAGTATCCGAAGAAATAATTGGCATGGGAGAGTAATATGGGAATTTCTACGATAAGTGATGGCACCGAGGATGAATTTGGTGTTCCAGAACAGGACAGGTGGCACCACAAGGCGAAGACTGGAATCTGAAAGAATATTTGACCTTACTAGTAAATTGAAGGACAACCCAGCAACCACCAAAAGGAAACAACAAGTAAGGGAAAATTTCCAAAAGTGTTTCCTGAGGACACAAAATCCTTGACCTCAGAGAAGGAAATTCAAAGTAATTTTCAACCAAAGATCTACCAGGGGTTAAAGCAGAATAGACAAAAACGGCAACTGCCCCAACCCATGACTGGCCTTAACAGCAAGGAGCACATGAAAGGGCGATGCATGTCAAACGAAAACAAAGAAAAATTCCCATCTCAACTTACCAAAACCAGCCCTGCAACAAACCAAATTGTCCTGTCGAACAGGGGTTTAGTTTGCACAGGGCTGCTGTTAAAAATCATGCGGCCCCGTACAGCCTTCCTGACAGAGCCCCCCAACCCCCCGCCTACACCCCCCCCCCTGGGGTGCAGCGGAACAGTGGCACTGACTTTATCCACACACACCCCAAAAATAAAAATAAAAATCCCTCTTCTGTTCACACCTCCTGGGCCCATCGGTTGACCTGATGGGGCTCAGGAAATGTAATTTAAGCCCTGGTAAGCAAGTAGCAGTGGGGGTGTGGTCTAGTAAAAATCCATTTATTAATTTAGGCAGAAATTAACAATAAAGCTACCCTGGGCCCCCCTGTTTAGCTGATGGGGCCTGTGCCATATCAGCGGCCCTGAGTTTGCACACATTTGCAAATACTTGCGTAAGCTGCAGAGGCAACATCACGGAACCCCAGTGTACTGCAGTCCTAACTCTCCATAGAGAGTCTCCATAGTGGAAGCGCATCTAATAATGGATAGATTGAGAGCAGTTATGCCTGTGGGAAACCCACTCCTCCTTAAAGGCACAGGGTGGCGCACCGAACACCCAGCAAATAGCACAATGGCAGCAAAGATGTCCAGTGCACCCCCCCCCCCCCCCCCCCCCCCCCCCCCCCCCCCCCACCAAATAACCACCAGTACAAAGTAACGGCAACTGCCCCAACCCATAACTGTTTGTAATCCTTGACCTCAGGGAAGGAATGTCCAACAAAGTAATTTTCAACCAAAGATCAACCAGGGGTTGGAGCAGAATACCCTTATGCTGCGTACACACGGTTGGAATTTCCGGCGGAAACAGTCCGATGGGAGCTTTTCAACTGATTTTCCGACCGTGTGTATGCCCATTGGTCTTTTTCTGTCGGAATTTCCGATGGACTTTGGATTGAGAACCTGTTCTCAATTTTTCCGACGGAAAACCTTTCTATCGGATTTTCCGATCGTGTGTATGCAATTCCGACACGCAAAATTCCGACGCATGCTCGGAAACAATTCGACGCATGCTCGGAAGCATTAAACTTCCCTTTTATAGTGCTGTCGAACGTGTTTTACGCCGATATGTTACAGACCGTCGGAATTTGGTGTGACCGTGTGTAGGCAAGACAGTTTGAGCGAAATTCCGACGGGAAAACCATCAGAGCTTTTTCCGACGTGAATTCCGACCGTGTGCACGCGGCATTAGGCCCAGTTCATATCTCACACAGCGGGATTGAGCGTTCCCACTCGCAAATCTTAAAGTGCGATTTGCATGCATTTCCACATGTGGTACACAGGGCACTTTGCTGTATGTGCCTTTGTCACCCAAAAGAAGCTCCTGCTCCTTTTTAGGTGAAAGCTTTATGCCACGTGCGATTCTGTCGCCCGACTATCAAGGAGAAATTCGCAGCGCGTTTGGGATGGCATTAAAAATCATGGGCATGCGCATTTTACTATGGATTGGAATCAAGGGCAAAATAATAGTGAAGTATGAATGCAAAATTTAAAAAAAATGGCTTGAGGTTCAACTAATATTCATAGCTGACCCTTAGAAAAGGGTCTGGTGTGAGTTTTTAGGGTGGACCCCACACAGACCTTCCTCCCTCATGATAAGGGTCTGCTATGGATTATAAGTGGTCTGCCACATGCTTTTTCTATCTTTTGCACGACATGTAGCCTCGTAGGGGCCATGCACACTGTCCCATCCTTTCTTAGCCACACAGGCTGTGTTCCTGTATAAGGGTCTGGTATAGATTTTTAAGAGGGACTCCACGCAAAAAAAATGAAAAATGGCTTGAGGTCCCCCTAATATTCATACCTGACCCTTTTTCTAGATAAGGGTCTGGTATGGGTTTTTAGGGTGGACCCCACACAAACCTTCCCCCCTCATGATAAGGGTCTGCTATGGATTATAAGGGGTCTGCCACATGTTTTTTCTATCTTTTGAACGGCATGTAGCCTGGTAGGGGCCATGCTCGCTGTCCCATCCTTTCTTAGCCACACAGGCTGTATACCTGAATAAGGGTCTGATATGGATTTTTAAGAGGGACTCCACGCAAAAAAAAAAAATGGTTTGGGGCCCCCCTTATATTCATTCCTGACCCTTATTCTAGATAAGGGTTAGGAATGGGTACTTAGAGGGGACCCTACACAGACCCCCCCCCCCCCCGCCCGTGATAATTGGCTACTATGTATTCTAGGGACCACCACATGTTTTTTCTATCATTTGCACGGCTTGTAGCTTGTATGACCCGGTTCACACCGGGGCGACTCGTTAGGCGACTTAGCCGCCTGACAAGTCGCGTCCCGTTCTGTAGTATGGAACCATTCTAATAGGAGCGACACAAGTCGCTCCGACTTAGAAAAAGGTTCTTGTACTACTTTGGGGGCGACTTCAGGCGACTTGCATTGACTTCTATACAGAAGTTATTTTGCAAGCCCCCGCTGAAGTCGGATGCCGGTCGCCTGAGGCAGTCGCGCTCCAAGTCGTGCTGCCTCAGTGTGAACCGGCTCTTAGGGGCCATGCTCATTGTCCCATCCTTTCTTAGCCACACAGGCTGCATAAGTGTGGATTTTTAAGAGGGACTCCACAAAAAAATATGGATGGGGTCCTCTTAATATTCATACCTGACCCTTATTCTAGATAAGGGTCTGCTATGGGTTTTTTAAGGGGGACCTCACACAACCCCCTCATGATAGGGGTCTGCTGTGCATTATAAGGGGGCCCGCATGTTTTTTTTCTCTGTTTTGCACATCATGTAGCCTGGTAAGCTTCAGGAAGAGCGACCATGCTTGTTGCCCCTCATTTATTAGCCACCCACGCAGTATCCCTGAGGGTTTGGATTTTTAATAGGGATCCCACACACAAAAAGAAAAAAAAATGGCTTGGATCCCCCAAATATTACCTGAGCCTTATTCTAGGTAGGGGGCCTGGTATATATTTCTTTTAAGGGGGACCCCCCCCCCCCATGTAAAGGTGAACTTATCCTTTAAATTTAGAGTATATACTTATTGAGTATGTACTCAAAATAATGGTTGGACGTGGTAATGTTGGCATGAGCCCTACTTCATTTGAAGTGTAAACTTTAATCAAATATCCAATTTCAGGCAGTTTTAAAAATTCTGCTTAATGTGAATTCCTTCTGATCAATTAATCAGCAACTAACCCCCCCCCTCCCCCCTCCATGCTCCACATCAGTCCTCCTCTGTCATCCCCATTTCTTCCTGCTCATTCAACCATCTCCAACTGTCATGTCACCCAAATTTAGTCCTTTTAATGTCACCGCTTAACTGGATGACTTAATTGTTCCTCTTCTCTCATTTTCTCTGGCTGTTTTAACCTAATCAATAAAGTCTTGTCTATCGATCGTGTAAATTTCATTTTGCAACCTCTCTTACCAGCAAACAGCTTGGCAATTGATAGAAATTAGGCAGATCTCGGCCAACCCTGAAAAGGCGGAATGACTCTTTTTTGATTAAGCCATAAACTGGCAGGGGGGCAGCTACAAGGGTCATTGAGACGCGGGGACCGCCCAGGACTCGGATCCTGCCGGGCAATCTGATTTCAGGTTTCTGGACTGTGACCCCCCCCCCCCCCCCGGACACCACGACCCCCTCCCTCCTTTTCTGGGAACATAAAACAAAGTAAAGTGCGGCTCAGGGCTCGTTTTAGATGTGTTTTGAAATTTTAGATACAATGGACACTCACTAACGCGCCTATAGCTGTTAAGAGATGCTATTGATGCATTTTGCATGTGTTTTTTTTTTTATGCATTCTTTATTTAAAGTCGTTTTTATTATTGTTCATTGATATTTTTTTTGCATGCATTTTTTACGTGTTTGCGTTGCGTTAACGCTTTCCAGACACCTCCTCTGTGTATGGATTCTTCTACTATTGTCTTGAAAGGATGAATAACCAATAAGAGATTTTAATGATGTCACTTGTTTACAATAAACAAAAAACATCCATTTTATGTGCTCATATAAAACAAGGTAAAAATAAAAGCAAATTACCGTGTAGCGTGCACAACCAAGCACATGTACTGTCGTTCATCTCACAGGTTAACCCCATAAACTACCCTTTACAATAGAACTGTTCAGATTAGGTATTTTATGGGTAGATCTTCCAGATTAGGGGTCTCCAAACTACAGCCCACGGGCCACATGCAGGCCACTACAAGGTTTCTTTATGGGGGGACTGATGGGGATCTCGATGTAAGGGGGTCTCTAATGGGGTTCCTGATGTAAGGGGAAGAAATGTCTTCAGCCCACCAAGGATTCCTCTCAAGTGTCCAAAGGTTTATTTTCGTGGTCGCATGGTAAACATACGTCAACATTTCGAAGCCAAGGAGAGCCCTTACGTCAGGCAAGTTTCACAGCCTGATGAAGGGGCCCTGCGTGGCTCCGAAACGTTGCCCTATGTTAACCATGCAACCATAAAAATAAAGCTTTGGACCCTTTTGAGGAATCCTTGGTGTGCTATTAACATTTCTTCACTTTGATCATCTTTGGTTTCCAGCCTATGGTCATTGCAGCACCCAGCATTACTCAACAGCCATTTTCTTGAATGTGTGTGCGGGGAGTATTGCGTTTGGAACCTGATGTAAGGAGAAGAAATGTCTTCAGCACACCAAGGATTCCTCTCAAGTGTCCAAAGGTTTATTTTCGTGGTCGCATGGTAAACATACGGCAACATTTCGAAGCCAAGGAGAGCCCTTACGTCAGGCAAGTTTCACAGCCTGATGAAGGGGCCCTGCGTGGCTCCGAAACGTTGCCCTATGTTAACCATGCAACCATAAAAATAAAGCTTTGGACCCTTTTGAGGAATCCTTGGTGTGCTATTAACATTTCTTTACTTTGATCATCTTTGGTTTCCAGCCTATGGTCATTGCAGCACCCAGCATTACTCAACAGCCATTTTCTTGAATGTGTGTGCGGGGAGTATTGCGTTTGGAACCTGATGTAAGGGGAAGAAATGTCTTCAGCACACCAAGGATTCCTCTCAATTGTCCAAAGGTTTATTTTCGTGGTCACATGGTAAACATACGGCAACATTTCGAAGCCAAGGAGAGCCCTTACGTCAGGCAAGTGTCAAAGCCTGACGAAGGGGCCTTGCGTGGCTCCGAAACGTTGCCCTATGTTTATCATGCGACCATAAAAAATAAAGCTTTGGACACTTTTGAGGAATCCTTGGTGTGCTATTAACATTTCTTCACTTTGATCATCTTTGGTTTCCAGCCAATGGTCATTACAGCACCCAGCATTACTCAACAGCCATTTTCTTGAACGTGTGTGCGGGGAGTATTGCGTTTGGACCTGATGTAAGGGGACTCCTATTTATTGGGAGACTGAAAGGGGACCCTGATGTAAGGGAGACTCTAATTTATGGGGGACTGGTGGTGACCGTGATGTAAGGGGATGTATGGGGTTCCTGATGTAAGGGGGGACTCTGATGAGGATATTTTTCAGCCCACGAGTGTTTGTAAAATATATGATGTGGCCCTCATACTGCAAATGTGTGGAGATCCCTGTTCTAGATTGTAGACCTAGTCAAAGGTGGAAGGGTTGTAGCTCTTTTACATTCTTTAGTTTTTCGTGATTTTCTGTAAACTAGCCACATCAATAAAGTCCCCAATTGGTTATTGATCCTACTTGTCATAAGAGAAGACAAAACCTCAAAACCTGACTTTCCATAAGACTCATTTCAGGGGAAAGCTGTAATACACATCATTCAGCTTTTCCATTATCAGTCAAGACCAATATAGTAAATACAGTGCCTTGAGAAAGTATTCATACCCCTTGGAATTTTCCACATTTCGTTATGTTACAACCAAAAACGTAAATGTATTTTACTGGGTTTTTATGTGATAGACCAACACAAAGTGGTACATGATTGTGAAGTGGAAGCAAAATGATAAATGTGTGGGGGGGGGGGGCATTTGTATTCAGCCCCCCTTTATTCTGATTCCGCTAACTAAAATCTAGTGGATCTAATTGCCTTCAGAAGTCACCTAATTAGTAAATAGAGTCCACCTGTGTGTAATTTAATCTTAGTATAAATATAGCTGTTTTGTGAAGCCCTCAAAGGTTTGTTAGAGAACCTTAGTGAACAAACAGCATCATGAAGGGCAAATAACACACCAGACAGGTCAGGGATAAAGTTGTGGAGAAGTATAAAGCAGGGTTAGGTTATAAAAAATCTCCCAAGCTTTGAACATCTCACGGAGCTCTGTTCAATCCATCATCTGAAAATGGAAAGAGTATGGCACAACTGCAAACCTACCAAGACATGGCCGTCACCCTAAACTGACCGGCCGGGCAAGGAGAGCATTCATCAGATAAGAGCCAAGAGGTCCATGGGAACTCTGGAGGAGCTGCAGAGATCCACAGCTCAGGTGGGAGAATCTGTCCACAGGACAACTATTAGTCGTGTTCTCCACAAATCTGCCCTTTATGGAAGAGTGACAAGAAGAAAGACATTGGTGAAAGAAAGCCATAAGAAGTCCTGTTTGCAGTTTCTGAGAAGCCATGTGGGGGACACAGCAAACATGTGGAAGAAGGTGATCTGGTCAGATAAGACAAAAATGTAACTTTTTGGCCTAAAGGCAAAACGCTATGTGTGGCAGAAAACTAACACTGCACATCACCCTGAACACACCATCCCCACCGTGAAACATGGTGGTGGCAGCATCATGTTTTGGGGATGCTATTCTTCAGCAGGGACAGGGAAGCTGGTCAGAGTTGACGGGAAGATGGATGGAGCCAAATACAGGACAATCTTAGAAGCAAACCTGTTAGAGTCTGCAAAAGACTTGAGACTGGGGCGGAGGTTCACCTTCCAGCAGGACAACGACCCGAAACATACAGCCAGAGCTACAATGGAATGGTTTACATCAAAGCATATTCATGTGTTATGCCGTGTACACACGAGCGGAATTTCCGACAGAAAAAGTCAGACGGGAGCTTTGCATCGTATATTCCGATCGTGTGTATGCCCCATCGGACTTTTTTCATCGATGATGGACCTAGAAAGAGAACATGTTCTAAATATTTCCGATGGAACCAATTCCTGTTGGAAAAAACGCTCGTCTGTATGCTGTTCCAACGTACCAAAAACGACGCATTGCTCTGAAGCAAGTACAAAACGGAAGCTATTGGCTACTGGCTATTGAACTTCCTTTTTTCTAGTCCCGTCGTACGTGTTGTACGTCACCGCATTCTTGACATTTGGACTTTGGTGTGACCGTGTGTAGGAATTCCGACGGAGAAACCTTCAGAGTTTAAACCGCTGGTGTGTACACGGTATTAGAATGGCCCAGTCACAATCCAGACCTAAATCTAATTGAGAATCTGTGACAAGACATGAAAATTGCTCTCCATCCAATCTGACAGAGCTTGAGATATTTTTGCAAAGAAGAATGGGCAAAAATGTCCCTCTCTAGATGTGCAAAGCTGGTAGAGACATCCCCAAAAAGACTGTAATTGCAGCGAAAGGGGGTTCTACAAAGGATTGACTCAGGGGGGCGCCATACAAATGCTCCCCCACACTTTTCACATATTTATTCGTAAAAAAATGTTCAAAACCTTTCATCATTTTCCTTCCACTTCACAATTATGTGCCACTTTGTGTTGGTCTATCACATAAAATCCCAATAAAATACATTTACGTTTTTAGTTGTAAAATGAAATTTCAAGGGGTGTTAATTCTTTCTCAAGGCACTGTATCTCATTGGATGTTGGGGTGTCATATATATTAGTGCCAGCATGAAACATTAGTTCATTCTGCTATGGAGAGGGCTTCATATGTTGAGCAGCAGGGTCATTAGTACCTATAAGGCTCTATAGGTTGATTGAACCTTCTTTTTCTGATCTGGTACATGTACAGTACATCCAGGACTTTGCTTAAGTATGTGGCAGTTCTATCCTATCTATATATTTCATACATAATTGAGTGTCTCTAGGCCGTGTTTGCTTGCAATTCTAAGTAGTGATTAGTTGGGGGTAAATGGTCTATTGATGGGGTGGGGAAGCCTGAAGGAGATGCTCTCTCTGAAAGGCATCATCAGATATCTTATTAAGGGAGGAATGGGACAGAACGCCCCAGAGAGGTGTCACACTTAGATGTAAATGGCTCCTTTGTATTGCTCGTCTATTGAGTGAATGGCTGGTTGCGGATTGATCGGTTGGGTTTCATTAATACAGAATGACAACTTGTATTACTACGGTGCGTGGAGCAGAGATCTCGGATAATGCTTGTAGAGGAAATATCACTCCACCCATTTAACAGCAGCCATCTCCTAGCGTAGCCAGTGGCTAATTAAGAATAAAACCAAGTCATAAAAAGGTTTCTCTTTAACAAGCTGCCGGCTAAAATAGGCCAGCAGTGGGGTTCCTGGAGCTGTAGATGTACTTTTACGACATCCCACCCAGGCATGGCCGGGCCCTACACAAACGAGAATTACTGCTGCCATTTCAACTGGTCGTATTAGCTAAAGAAGGCATCTCAACTTGTCAATGACTAAAACTGGAGAGCGCAAAATCTGGTGTAGCTGTGCATGGTAGCCAATTGGCTTCTTACTTCAATTTTTGTTGCCGACGAGCTGCCGCCGCTGTTATACGGCGGTAGGTTGAATGAATGAATGATTTGTATAGCGCTGCAAATGCGAACTGAATCGCCTCAAGGCGCTTGGTCTGTCCTTGTTGTCCTGCTATATTAGAAGAGGTAGGTCTTGAGTTTT
The DNA here is from genome assembly GCA_028564925.1 of Lithobates sylvaticus. Lineage (NCBI taxonomy): Eukaryota > Metazoa > Chordata > Amphibia > Anura > Ranidae > Lithobates > Lithobates sylvaticus. Next base: position 597,423,903 of record CM053029.1, read on the forward strand.
TTCCTGAAGGCCCGATGGTTTTCTTCCAAGCGGATGTTGTTTGGTAGAGCGTTCCATAGCCGAGGTCCCTGTACTGCAAAGCCGTATGTGTACGTCCGAAGCTTTAAGAGCTGTGGGAGGCGTGCGCGGCGCGAGGCCGGAGCCTATGCGTGTGGCCGGCGGCCGCGATATCCGCAGGCCCCCCACAATCGCTCCACAGAGAGCCAGATCTATTAATGTAAACAGACAAATCCCCGTTCTGACAGGGGAGGAGAGAGAGATCTGCTGTTCCTAGTGATCAGGAACAGCGATCTGTCTCCTCCTCCAGTCAGTCCCATCCCCCCCACAGTTAAGCCCCATACACACGGTCGGATTTTCCGATGGATTCTGTCCTATCGGACAATGTTGTCGGAAATTCCGACCGTGTGTAGGCACCATTGGACAGTTTCCATCGGATTGTCCGACGGACAAAGTTCTATCTCCTGCTCTATAAATATTCCGACAACAAAGTCCGATCACACCAATTCCGATTGTGTGTAGCGTAGTCCGACGGACAAAGTGCTACGCATGCTCAGATCACATTACAAGACCAAAGCTATTGGCTACTAGCCTCTACGTAGTCCCGTCGTAGGCAACAAACGTCACCACATTCAGAATGATCGGATTTTCCGACAACTTTGTCCGACCGTGTGTATGCAACACCAGTGTCGGACTAAATCCGTCGGACCAAATCCGATGGATTTGGTGGTCGGATTTTCCGACCGTGTGTATGGGGCTTTAGAAACACCTCCCTAGGGAACACATTTAACCCCTTGGTCCCACCCATAGTATTAACCCCTTCCCTGCCAGTGACATTTACACAGTAATCAGTGCATTTTTATAGCACTGATCGCTGTATAAATGTCGATGGTCGCAAAAAGGTGTTACAAGTGTCCGATCTGTCCGCAGCAATGTCGCAGTCCTGCTAAAAATCGCTGATCACCGCCATTGCTAGTAAAAAAAAAATAATAATAATAATAATAAAAATGCCGTAAATATATCCCCTATTTTGTAGACGCTATAAATTTTGCGCAAACCAATCAATATACGCTTATTGCGTTTTTTTTTTTAACCAAGAATATGTAGAATACATATTGGCCTAAACTAATTGTTGGATAGCAACATGGTCTAATATCATATTTCTGGAGTTTCTCTGTTAATGTTACTGCGTTTATGGGTAACAGTATTTTGGTATTATCCAAAGTTTGAATTGGATCTGTGATAAATCCGTTTCCTATTCCCAAAGATCACCCAGGCTGATCCTTGCAATTCCATGGTTTTAAAAGGGTTTCTTCCTGGTGCGATTTTTTTTTTTTTTTACCAAAAATATGTATAATACATATTGGCCTAAACTAATGAAGACATTTATTTATTTTTTGTATTATTATTTATTATAGCAAAAAGTAAAAAATATAGTTATTTTTTTCAAAAATGTTTATAGCGCAAAAAAATAAAAACTGCAGAATTGATCAAATACCACCAAAAAAAAAGCTCTATATGTGAGAAAGAAAGTACATCAATTTTGTTTGTGTACAAGGTCGCGCAACTGCGCAATTGTCAGTTAAAGCGACGCAGTGCCGTATCGCAAAAAAATGGCGTGGTCAGGAAGTGGGTAAATCCTTCCCGGGGCTGAAGTGGTTAAGCTTTGACAATAAAACCTGGAAGCTAATTGGTTTCTATCCAGAGCTGCGCCAGATTTTCACTCTCCGGGTTTTAGTAAACCAACCCCAGTGTGAATGCCATTGGACTGGATGGAGCTGGCCATGGTGCTGGAAAACACCTCTTACTTCATACACCAGGCGAATGAGCAACCGACTACAACTAATACATCTACATTCCAACAGACTCAATGTAGAATTACCAAAAACTATGGGTTGCAGAGGAGGAAAACTTATTTTTCAAATTCAAATATTTTATTGGTTACTGAACATGCCAGCGCATACAAACAGGAAGAATCACAAAATTGTGTAAAAAAAAAATAAAAAATGCGCAATCACAATATGGATCTGGATTTGGGTCCCTCACTGAGGGATCAACATTTAGAGTCCAATATGAAACCGAAAGGCGGTGACATTGACCAAAGTTTAAACACAGTAGAAAGAAAGAATGTAAAATAGGGAAGGGAATATGACCGCTCCAGGTAGGTCAGCCAAGACTAGGATAAAACCTCTCCTCCAGTTTAGAAGCCACCGGTGCTGGCAATGCATATAGCAATAAAATAGGTAGAAATTCTGGACAGCCGCACTCCAAAAATTGCCTTTTATTCAAAAAACAGGATCAAAAATACATGCCACAGCAGAGCGAACAGAAACCTGACACGTTTCACACTATAAACAGTGCTTAATCATATGATTAACCACTTCAGCCCCGGACCAATTTGCAGCCAAAGGACCAGGCCCCTTTTTGCGATTCGGCACTGCGTCGCTTTAACTGACAATTGCGCGGTCGTGCGACAATATAGGGGATAGTTTTATAGCATTTTTATTAATTTTTTTTTTTACTAGTAATGGCGGTGATCAGCAACTTTTATTGTGACTGTGACATTATGGCGGACCCATCGGACATGTTTGACACATTTTTGGGACCATTGTCATTTATACAGCAATCAATGCTATTTAAATGCACTGATTCCTGTATAAATGACACTGGCAGTGAAAGAGTTAACCACTAGGGGACGGGGAGGGGTTAAGTGTGTGACGTGTGTGGTTTTTTTTTACAGTAGGGGGCGTGGCTTTACGCCTGACGTCACTGATCGGCTTTCCCGATGACAGGGAACAGCCGATCAGTGACAGGCAGTTTAGGAAGCACGGGGAGAGGATTGTTTACACAGACCTCTCCCCGTTCTTCAGCTCTGTGACCCGATCGCGGTCCGCTGGTCCCGCGGCCGTGGTCACAGAGCTCCCGACCGGGTCGCGAGCACGAACCACGGCTGGGCAATTAAAGGGGACGTACCTGTACGTGCTTTTGCCCAGCCGTGCCATTCTGCCAACGTAAATGTGCAGGAGGCGGTCGGGAAGCGGTCAAACACTGTTCATAGTGTGAAACGCGTCAGTTTTTCTGTCCGCTCTGCTGTGGCATGTATTTTTGATCCTGTTTTTTGAATAAAAAGGCAATTTTTGGAGTGCGGCTGTCCAGAATTTCTACCTATTTTAAAGAATGTAAAATAGTCGGCATTTGAGTTGTCCACCCCGGCCATAGCTCGGGGAATAGTAAGGAACAAAACAGTGCCGGGGAAGTATACAGTAAATGGCAGGGGGTTCAAAAGAGAGGAAAAAAGAGAAGAAGGAAATGAGAGAGAAGAGAGGAAAAAAGGGGGATGGTTCTGGGGACTGTACTGTAGGGCAAACCTGAGGGTAATAGATTATGACAAGATTTTAAGGCGAGTTCAGGCTCCAAGAAGGTTGCCCCGATGTCAAGGGGCAAGTATTTGTCTATCCAGGAATGCCAGACTTCAGTATATTGAAAAAGAATTCCAAGACCCATGGAGTCATTAGTTCTAGGTCACCACATCCCAAGATTGATAGAAAGAACATGAAACCCCCATTGGTGGGTGGGACTTTAAAAGTGACCAAGAACAATATTTTATATCAAAACATTTTAATTTATTACAAAAAACATATATTGAATAAAAGACTTACGTCGTCAAAGACAGAAGAGTACATCAATATCGATTTATTTGATTGAATTTCCATAATAAGTGCAGACATATATAGGCTTATTGGATGAACCCGACGTTTCCGGCTTGATGCCCTTCTTCAGGGTTTTTTTTAACATCCAGAGCCCGGTGTTTATTGAAAAAATGTATATATACACATCATTAAGTAAATAATTCGTACAAACAGTATATATCTTCTCTTTATATCTCAAAAGAGTAAAATTACATAGAAGCATACAGAGGCGGCTCTCTAATTAGGCAAATTAGGCGGTAGCCTTAGGCCTCGCACTCCCAGGGGCCTCGCAGCCACCTAATTTGCCTGACGTGTGTGGGAGTTGGAGGGGATGTCCCCCAGTCGGTGTCCCCAGGGCCGTCTCTCTGCCCGCTACTACTTTTACCCCTGCCAGGGGCAGACTGTTCAATTCAGCACTGCCAGGGGTGACGTCCCAGGGTCAGTGGGTGGCTCCATGTACTCCCCCCCTCCCGACTCCTCCCCTTCTGCCAGGCTCTGTGGATCTCCTGCCATTTGCAGAGCCCAGCTAATGCCAGCAGCGGCCGAGCAGCTCTCACTCTGCTCCACCCTCCAGGATGAATGTCTGTAATGGAGGACCTGCCAATATCAGACCAGGCGCCCGGCGATCATCGGGGAGACTGTCTGCCGCCGGAGATTCCAGGTACAGAATGATGACTGTCCTGCCCGATACTGACACATCCCGTGACGTCACCCCTGACCGAGGGGGCTCCGATAATCACTACTGCCAGCTGCCCCACATACAGCCCAGATGATATATATGCCATCTGGCATATCATGGCACCTACTGACCCCCTGTCATCGCCAAAATTCTAGAAACTGTGACTTCATAGTTCATAGGATTTAAGGCTCTTAATATATGCAATTTGTACTGTTATTTTTTTATCGCTTGAATAATTTTTCCGATTTTGGGCGTGAGTGGGGCCTCATGTTTAAGATTTGCCTAAGGCCTCACAAAGCCTACAGCCGCCTCTGGAAGCATACATAGTGAGTAGCACCGGTAACATACCAGATAGTTGCCCCCCCCCCATGTCAAGGAGGCAGGGAAGGTCCCAAGGAATAAAACAATAGGAAAAGCTGTCTAAGGCCGCGTACACACGATCAGAATTCTCCTCGGAAAAAGCTCTGATGGTTTTCCTCGCCGGAATTTCGCTCAAACTGTCTTGCCTACACACGGTCACACCAAGTTCCGACCGTCAAGAACGCGGTGACTTACAACACTACGACGAGCCGAGAAAAAATGAAGTTCAATGCTTCCGAGCATGCGTCAAATTGTTTCCGAGCACGCGTAGGAATTCCGCGCGTCGGAATTGCTACAGACGATCGGAATTTCCGATAGAAACCTTTTTCCACCGGAAAAATTGAGAACATGCTCTCAAATTTTTGCCGGCGGGAATTCGGCCAGCAAAATTCCGATGGAGCATACACACGGTGGCATTTTCCGATGAAAAGCTCTCATCGGTCTTTTGCTGGCCGAAATTCCGATCGTGTGTACGCGCCATTAGCGTGACCCCAAAATGCTCCACATAGATCCCCCCTGTACTCTTCTGTCTTTGAAGACTTAAGTCTTTTATTCAATGTATTTTTTTTTGTAATAAATGTACTATTTTTGATATAAAATATTGTTCTTGGTCAACTTTTAACTGCTTAAGGACCGCCTCCTGCACACGTACGTCAGCAGAATGGCACGGCCGGGCACATCAACGTACAGGTATGTTGTCCTTTAGGAGCCGTGGGTCGCGCGCGTGCCGCCGGCGGTGCGCTCGCGACCCGGTCCTGAGCTCCGGGACCGCGGCCGCGGGACCAGCGCACCCGATCGCCGCTGGTGTCCCGCGATCGGGTCACAGAGCTGAAGAACGGGGAGAGGTATGTGTAAACAAACCTCTCCCCGTGCTTTTTAGTGATGCTGTCACTGTTCGCCTGTTCCCTATCATAGGGAAAGACGATCAGTGACGTCACACGCCAAGCCACGCCCCCAGACAGTTAGAAAACACACACAGGGCTCACTTAACTCCTCCCCGCCCCCTAGTAGTTAACCCCTTCACTGCCAGTGTCATTTACATAGGAATCAGTGCATTTAAATAGCACTGATTGCTGTATAAATGACAGTGGTCCCAAAAATGTGTCAAAAATGTCCAATGTGTCCGCCATAATGTTGCAGTCACAATAAAAATCGATGATCGCTGCGATTACTAGTAAAAAAAAATTATTAATTAAAATGCTATAAAACTACCCTCTATTTTGTAAACGCTATAACTTTTGCGCAAACCAATCAATAATCGCTAAACTGAGGAAGAAAAAAAATTTTTTAGATATTTTTTGGGGATATTTATTATAGCAAAAAGTAAAAAAATATTGCATTTTTTTCAAAATTGTCGCTCTATTTTTTTTTATAGCGCAAAAAAATAAAAACCGCAGGGGCGATCAAATACCACCAAAAGAAAGCTCTATTTGTGGGGAAAAAAGGACGCCAATTTTGTTTGGGAGCCACGTCGCACGACCGCGCAATTGTCAGTTAAAGCGACGCAGTGCCGAATCTCAAAAAGGGGCCTGGTCCTTTGGCTGCAAATTGGTCCGGGGCTGAAGTGGTTAAAGTCCCACCCACCAATGGGGGTTTCATGTTCTGACTTCAGTATATTAACAGACCCGGTCCTGGAGTGTAGCCTCAATCTTTGCATGTTACCATCTCCTGAGTAACTCTGTTTTTGGTGGCAATTGTACAAAATGCTGGTGTCTTCCAAGGCCTAGCAAGTTTTGGTTTTGTGGCTGTTGTGATGTTAAAAGAGGTAGACGTGCACAACAAAACAATTTGTTTATTTTCGTTTCGTTTTTTTTCGTTTCCGTTGATTCGTACCGATTCGTAAATTTGTAAGTCGTGGGTGTTAGTATTTGTAACGATTCATATTTTCGTAAGAGTTATTTTTTCGTTAATTCGTTTTTCTGTTAGTTTAATTTTCGTTTATTCGAAATTCGGACGCATTCCTATTTTCGTAGATTTAGTTACATTCCTACTTTCGTTAGATTAATTTATTCGTACTTTCGTAACATTGTTTTCGTAGATTCGTAATCGGAGCATAATTCATAATTTTATGTAATGTGTATGCTATTATTACATTTTAAGAGACACGGAAAATTACGAATCGAAAAAAAAAGTTACGAATGTACGAATTTTTTCGTTCATTCCATTCGAAGCACGTTAAGCAGCGCCATTGTAAGGGACACGGAAAATTACGAATCGAAAAAAAAAAAAAAAAAAAAAGTTACGAATTTACGAATTTTTTCGTTCAATCCATTCGAGGCACGTTAAGCAGCGCCATTGTAAGAGACACGGAAAATTACGAATCGAAAAAAAAAAAAGTAAGTTACGAATCGAAAAAAAAGTGGTGAGCTGTGTCCCTTTGACAGAGCACATCATCAATCAGGGTAAAGAGCCAATAACACAGGCTCTTTACCATGTGATCGGCTGTGTCTAATCACAGCTGATCACATCTAAACAAATATCAGTTATCAGCATTTCCTTTCCTCAGCGTTGTCAGTGTCTGAGGAAAGGAAAGCCGATGACCAGCTATCCCGTGACAGGGGACATTTACACTGATCATTAGTGCCCTGATCATCAGTGCAGCCACATCTGTGCAGCATATCAGTACTGCCTATAAGTGCCAATCAGTGCAGCCTCATCAGTGCCCATCAATGCAGCCAATCAGTGGCCATCATTGCAGCCTCATCGGTGCCCATTAATGCAGCCAATCAGTGCCCATCAGGTGCAGCCTCATCAGTGCCAATTAATGCAGCCAATCAGTGCAGCCTCTGCAGTGCCCATGAATGCAGCCTCATCATGCCCATCAATGCAGCCAATCAGTGCCCATCAGTGCAACCTCATCAGTGCCCATTAATGCAGCCAATCAGTGCCTATCAGTGCAGCCTCATCGGTGCCCATTAATTCAGCCAATCATTGCAGCCTCATCAGTGCCCATTAATGCAGCCATTCAGTGCCAATCAGTGCAGCCTCATCAGTGCCCAAGAATGCAGCCAATCAGTGTCCATCAGTGCAGCCAATCAGTGCCCATCAGTGCAGCCAATCAGTGCCCATCAGTGTAGCCTCATCCGTGTCCAATAATGCAGCCACTCAGTGCCCATCAGTGCAGTCTCATCAGTGCCCATCAATGCAGCCAATCAGTGTCCATCAATGCAGCCAATCAGTGCCCATCAATGCGGTCTCATCAGTGCCCATCAATACAGCCAATCAGTGCAACCTCAGCAGTGCCCATGAATGCAGCCTCATCAGTGCCCATCAATGCAGCCACTCAGTGCTCATTAGTGCAGCCTCGTCAGTGCCCATCAATGCAGCCAATCAGTGCCCATCAATACAGTCTCATCGGTGCCCATCAATACAGCCAATCAGTGCCCATCAGTGCAACCTCAACAGTGCCCATCAATGCAGCCAATCGGTACCCATCAGTGCAACCTCATCAATGCACATCAGTGAAAAAAAAAATTACATATTTGCAAAATTGTATAACAGAAACAAAGAAAAAGGTTTCTTTTTACAACATTTTCTGTCTTTTTTCCTTTGTTTCGCAAAAAAAAAAAAAAAAACCAATGGTGATTAAATACCACCAAAAGAAAGCTCTACCTGTCTCAGAAAAAAATATAACAATTTCATATGAGTACAGTGCTGCATGACCGCGCAATTGTCATTCAACGTGCGACGGCGCTGAAAGCTGAAAAAGATTCCAACATCTCTTTGTGAATTAAAGATGACCTCAGAAAATCTGACGCCTGCTCCCCTGTGTGGCCCCTATTGGGTCGTGTATGGGTAGCCTTAGTACCGCACCAAATCAAACTATCCATCCCTCCCATTGCATTCCTTTATCAATGTCCAGTAATTAAAATGTCACCGTTTAATTATCTCTCTGCGCTGATCCTCTTGGAACAATCTTTTCCTAATAAAGGATCTAATCGAAATGCTATTTCTATCCAGAAAGTGTTACAAGGAGAGGCTGTGCGCGGCAGATCAATAGGGAGGAGGGATTGATCTGCCTGTAAACAGGGATTTATTGGGGTCATGCTTTTATATGGTGCTGATACAACTGTTAAATGGAGAACATTCATTTTCAATAGGAGCGTTTATTAAACTTGCGCTGAATTAGTCTGGGCTGATTTATAGGGCAATCTCCCCGGGAGGAGAAGGTTCTCATTTTATAGGACACGGATCTGTAGCTTTTAACCGAAAAATGACTCTCTAGTCTGCTTCAAAAGGAAACTGCTGATATTTTTTTCTGGGGGCCCTAAATGTTTGGAAAATAGACGCTGGAAATTCAATCTTTTCTTCCACACACTGCGGTTTTATCCGTCCCCTACAGAAATAAAGCCACTTACACATACTTTATGTCTGTGCCGGAGAACAAGGTGGAGATCACACCAGAGCTGGTAAATCAGAGGGCTCCAAAGACACTTTATAGGAGGGCGGCCTGGAAAATGGTCACACAGGGACATACAGGGACATGGAGATCCAAGGACATAGTCTCACAGGGACATCCAGGGACATGGAGATCCAAGGACATAGTCTTACAGGGACATCGAGGGACATGGACATCCAATGACATAGTCACACAGGGACATACAGGGACATGGAGATCCAAGGACATAGTCACACAGGGACATCCAGGGACGTGGACATCCAAGGACATAGTCACACAGGGACATCCAGGGACATGGAGATCCAAGGACATAGTCACACAGGGACATCCAGGGACGTGGAAACCCAAGGACATAGTCACACAGGGACATCCAGGGACGTGGACATCCAATGACATAGTCACACAGGGACATCCAGGGACGTGGAAACCCAAGGACATAGTCACACAGGGACATCCAGGGACATGGAGATCCAAGGACATAGTCTTACAGGGACATGGAGATCCAAGGACATAGTCACACAGGGACATGGAGATCCAAGGACATAGGCACACAGGGACATCCAGGGATATGGAGATCCAAGGACATAGTCTTACAGGGACATCGAGGGACATGGAGATCCAAGGACATAGTCACACAGGGACATCGAGGGATGTGGACATCCAATGACATAGTCACACAGGGACATCCAGGGACATGGAGATCCAAGGACATAGTCACACAGGGACATCCAGGGACGTGGACATCCAAGGACATAGTCACACAGGGACATACAGGGACATGGAGATCCAAGGACATAGTCTCACAGGGACATCCAGGGACATGGAGATCCAAGGGCATAGTCACACAGGGACATCCAGGGACATGGAGATCCAAGGACATAGTCACACATGGACTTTGAGGGACCTGGGGATCCAAGAGCATAGTCACACAGGGACATCCAGGGGAATGGAGATCCAAGGACATAGTCACACAGGAACTTTGAGGGACATGTAGATCCAAGGAAATAGTCACACAGGGACATTAAGGGACATGGAGATCCAGGGACATTGAGGGACATGGAGATCCAGGGAAATAGTCTTTTAGGAACATTCAGGGGCTTGGAAATCCTCAGACATAGTCACACAGGGACATTGAGGGACATTTAGATCTAAGGACATAGTCATACAGGGACATTGAGGGACATGTAGATCCAAGGACATAGTCACACAGGGACATCAAAGGACATGGAGATCCAAGGGCATAGTCACACATGGACATCCAGGGGCATGATAATCCAAGGACATAGTCACACAGGGACATTGCGATATAAGGACATAGTCACACAGGGACATTGAGGGACATTGAGGTCCAAGGACATAGTCACACAGGGACATCCATGGGCATGGAAATCCAAGGGCATAGTCACACAGAGACATTCAGGGACATGGAGATCCAAGGACATAGTCACACATGGACTTTGAGGGACCTGGGGATCCAAGAGCATAGTCACACAGGGACATCCAGGGGAATGGAGATCCAGGGACATAGTAATTCGGGGACATCCAGGGGCATGGAAATCCAAGGACACAGGGACTTTGAGGGACATGTAGATCCAAGGACATAGTCACGCCGGGACATTAAGGGACATGGAGATCCAGGGGCATGGAAATCCAAGGACATACTCACACAGGGACATTGAGGGACACGGAGATCCAGGAAAATAGTCTTTTAGGAACGTTCAGGGGCTTGGAAATCCTCAAACATAGTCACACAGGGACATTGAGGGACATGTAGATCCAAGGACATAGTCATACAGGGACATTGAGGGACATGGAGAACTAAGGACATAGTCACACAGGGACTTTGAGCGACATGGAGATTCAAGGACATAGTCATACAGGGACATTGGGGGACATGGAGATCCAAAAACATAGTCACACAGGGACTTTGAGGGACATGGAGATCAAGGGACATAGTCATTCAGGGACATCCAGGGGCATGGAAATCCAAGGACATGGTCACACAACACATAACAACAGACATGGAGATCCAGGGACCTAATGGCACATGGACATCCAGATATATGAAAGTCCAGGGAGATCAATACACATGGAGATCCAGGGACTTAGTCTCGCACAACACTCGGACAACACTACTTGAGATTTTTATGCCAGCCACAACATCAGCTGGTAAATCGCACCCCCTTGGATGGTACTCTAGGGTGGTGCCTTGTAAATCTACAACTACTGAGAAAGGACTGCATAACATATCCTTTATTTAAAGCAGTGGGGGCGGCGCCGTCGCATTTTGTTATTAAAGTCATTTGAAAATGGACAGGCGTGATTCTAACACTTGAGGGTTGGACAGAACACAAACCCCGCTATTCCCCTGAGGAGGCCCTTTTAGGGCGAAACGCGTTGGAAATAATTCTATGATATGTCTGTGTTTCTATCAACACTCTATGGACCAAGTTGAGAGAACTACAGATTTGGTGCCATATTACAAGTGTTACTAATGAGTATTGTTCAAAATATTATTTATTGAGGGGTTGATATTCTCTACATAAACAGGCACAGACGTGTGTTTTGCTTTTACTATAGGAAAGGGGTTAGAATATCCCCATATATAGGAAAGGGGTTGGTATATCCTTGTATATAGGAAAGGGGTTAGTATATCGTTGTATATAGGAAAGGGGTTAGTATATCGTTGTATATAGGAAAGGGGTTGGTATATCCCCATATATAGGAAAGGGGTTGGTATATCTCCATATATAGGAAAGGGGTTAGTATATCCTTGTATACAGGAAAGGGGTTGGTATATCCATGTATATAGGAAAGGGGTTAGTATATCATTGTATATAGGAAAGGGGTTGGTATATCCTTGTATATAGGAAAGGGGTTGGTATATCCTTGTATATAGGAAAGGGGTTGGTATATCCTTGTATATAGGAAAGGGGTTAGTATATCATTGTATATAGGAAAGGGGTTGGTATATCCTTGTATATAGGATAGGGGTTGGTATATCCTTGTATATAGGAAAGGGGTTAGTATATCGTTGTATATAGGAAAGGGGTTGGTATATCGTTGTATATAGGAAAGGGGTTGGTATATCCCCATATATAGGAAAGGGGTTGGTATATCCCCATATATAGGAAAGGGGTTGGTATATCCCCATATATAGGAAAGGGGTTAGTATATCCTTGTATATAGGAAAAGGGGTTGGTATATCCATGTATATAGGAAAGGGGTTAGTATATCATTGTATATAGGAAAGGGGTTGGTAATTCCTTGTATATAGGAAAGGGGTTGGTATATCCTTGTATATAGGAAAGGGGTTGGTATATCCTTGTATATAGGAAAGGGGTTAGTATATCATTGTATATAGGAAAGGGGTTGGTATATCCTTGTATATAGGAAAGGGGTTGGTATATCCTTGTATATAGGAAAGGGGTTGGTATATCCTTGTATATAGGAAAGGGGTTGGTTATATCCTTGTATATAGGAAAGGGGTAGGTATATCCTTGTATATAGGAAAGGGGTTGGTTATATTCTTGTATATAGGAAATGGGTTGGTATATCCTTGTATATAGGAAAGGGGTTAGTATATCCTTGTATTTAGGGAAGGGGTTGGTATATCCTTGTATTTAGGAAAGGGGTTGGTATATCCTCCTCATATAAGTTTTAATATATCTATGGAATAAAATTGTCTTTTTTTTTTTTTGTTGGTTGTGGTGTTTTTCTGAGAGACCACCTACCTTTAAAGTCCACCATTTTGAGTATCACGGGTTGCCCTGAAAACAAGGTATTTTTGTACTATTTTGGGTGTGGTGGATTATCCCGGTTCTATACTCACAATGACATCCACAGACATGGAGATCCCGGGACCTAGTGACACAAGGAAATCAAGATACATGAAGATCCAGGAACACCAAGAGACCCGGGGGACATAGCCTTACAGGAATATCTAATGACATAAAGATCCAGGGCTCTTATAACACATGAACATCCAGACAAAGGAAGGTCCAGGAACATCAACAGACATGTAAAACATAGACAGGGAGATCCGACGACATGGAGATGCTGGTATATAGTCACACAGGGACATCCACAGACATGGAGAACCAGGGAAGTATTCACACGGGGACATCCACAGACATGGAAATCAAGGGACATACTGATGTTGGGACATCCATAGACATGGAAATCAAGGGACATACTGATGTTGGGACATCCATAGACATGGAAATCAAGGGACATACTGATGTTGGGACATCCATAGACATGGAAATCAAGGGACATACTGATGTTGGGACATCCACAGACATGGAAATCAAGGGACATACTGATGTTGGGACATCCACAGACATGGAAATCAAGGGACCTACTGATGTGGGGACATCCACAGACATGGTGAACTGGGGCAAAGTCGCAAAGGAACATCAACGGACGTGGAGAGCTAGGGACATAATCATACAGGGATATCCACAGACATGGAAATCCAGGGACATATCCTCACTGGGTCATCCACAGACATTGAAATTCAGGGACCTAATGACACATGGACATCCAGATAAATGAAGGTTCAGAGACATCAACAGACATGAAAATCCAAGGAAATAGTCACACAAAGACATCCAGAGACATGGAGATCCAGGGACATAGCAACACAAGCATAATTAAAGACATGGAGTTTCAGGGACCTAATGACACATGGACATGATCCACACTTGTGGAAATCAAGAAGAGACATACTGATTTTGGGACATCCACAGACATTGAGAACCAGGGACATAGTAACAAAGGAACATCAACGGACATGGAATGCCAGGGACATAATCACACAGGGACATCCGAAGGTAAGGGCATCCAGGGACCTAATGATACATAGACAGACATCCACGGACATGGAGATCCAGGGACATGCTGATATGGGATCATCCACAGACATGGAGATCCAGGGACCTATTCACACAGAGATATCCACGGACATGGAGATCCAGGTACAATGTCTCACAGGGAGAGACACAGATTCAGGGACATAATCATACAGAGACTTCATTAACCATAAAGATCCAGGAACATATTTTTAGAGACATCCACAGATATGGAGATCCAGGGACACATTCACACATGGATATCAATATACATGGTAGATGCAGAGAGATAGTAACACATGGACATCAAGATACATGTAGATCCAGGAACGCCACAAACATGGAGATCCAGGGACATAGTCATACAGGGACATCAACAGACATGGAGATACAGGGACAAAGTCACATAGGGATATTCAGAGACATAGAGACCTAGTGACATAGCCATAAGGAGGCATGCACAGACATGGAGATCCAGGGACATAGCTATAAGGGAACATCCACAGACAAGGAGATCCAGGGACATACCCATAAGCAGATCATCCACAGACATGGAGATCTAGGGACATGGCCATAAGGGAGCATCCACAGACATAGAGATCCAGGGACATAGCCATAAGCAGATCATCCACAGACATGGAGATCCAGGGACATAGCCATAAGGGAGCATCCACAAACATAGAGATCCAGGGACATAGCTTTAAGGGGAGCATCCACAGACATGGAGATCTAGGGACATAGCCATAAGGGAGCATCCACAAACATAGAGATCCAGGGACATAGCCATTAGCAGATCATCCACAGACATGGAGATCTAGGGACATAGCCTTAAGGGGGCATCCACAGACGTGTAGAACCAGGGACATAGCCATAAAGGAGCATCCACAGACATGGAGATCTAGGGACATAGCCATAAGCAGATCATCCACAGACATAGAGATCCAGGGACATAGCCATAAGCAGATCATCCACAGACATGGAGATCCAGGGACATAGCCATAAGCAGATCATCCACAGACATGGAGATCCAGGGACATAGCCATAAGGGAGCATCCACAGACATGGAGATCCAGGGACATAGCCATAAGCAGATCATCCACAGACATGGAGATCCAGGGACATAGCCATAAGCAGATCATCCACAGACATGGAGATCCAGGGACATAGCCATAAGGGAGCATCCACAGACATGGAGATACAGGGACATAGCCATAAGGGAGCATCCACAGACATGGAGATCCAGGGATATAGCCATAAGGGAGCATCCACAGACATGGAGATCCAGGGACATAGCCATAAGGGAGCATCCACAGACATGGAGATCCAGGGACATAGCCATAAGGGAGCATCCACAGACATGGAGATCCAGGGACATAGCCATAAGGGGAGCATCCACAGACATGGAGATCCAGGGACATAGCCATAAGGGAGCATCCACAGACATGGAGATACAGGGACATAGCCATAAGGGAGCATCCACAGACATGGAGATCCAGGGACATAGCCATAAGGGAGCATCCACAGACATGGAGATCCAGGGATATAGCCATAAGGGAGCATCCACAGACATGGAGATCCAGGGATATAGCCATAAGGGAGCATCCACAGACATGGAGATCCAGGGACATAGCCATAAGGGGAGCATCCACAGACCTTTTTCATAGCATGTGGAATAAAACTCACAAATAAAGTGTATGGGCAGAGATGTACTTACAAGTTATAGCAAGGGAACGCCTAAATGATGATCTAAATTTATTCTCCCTGGAGAAGAGACACTTGAGAGGAGATTTTTTTATTTTTTTAAAGTATGAACACACTCCAAAAATTCCACTGCAAAAAAACAGTGCACACCAAAAAGTGAACACAAAAAGTGCACATAGGGTGTACATATGGCCCTCCAAAATCAAAGGACCTTGCCTTGATCCCCCAGGACGTTAGGCTCCAGACAGGGACTGGGGAACTTTCACATGGTCCATCTGGCTGAAGCCAGACGGACCCTGTTCTCTGGGGTGTCTGCCAAAACACACCACCCCAAATACTAGGGGGGGCTCCTCTGAAGAGAGACACCATGAGAAGGGGCGAACCAAGCCAGAAGGCCATGTCCACCCCCTCCCAAGACTTTCAGGGCAGGCTTGAGGACCTACACCCTACTCATCAAACGTGAAACAAAGTGTACATACCCAACAACCAAAAAAAAATACATAAAATGAAGCAGAAGACAAATAATATAAAGGAGAACATAAATGGGGAAAAGGGAAGTGGAGAAGGTGCAATTGTGTGGTACAATGGCCGACCTTCCGGCCAGGAATAAAACTTTCTCTGGTCCTAGCCAAAAGGCCCGGCCCAAGAGACAGGTGTGAAAAAAAGTGTGTAGTGCCCTTGGTTCCGGAACACACAGTGACCCTCACTCACAGTGAGATTACGACACCCCAGGACTGCCACTCCAGGGGCACATACACCACAGGCTTTCGGACCCAGCCTTCCGCCAGACCCAGTGCCTCTCCATCCTCACCAGGGGTACTCTTTTCGGCTTTCTGGGGGGAATCTACTGCCAGCCTCCAAGTTCGTTAGGACGCTCCGGACTTGACTCGCCCCAATTCTAACCTAGACACCATTCCATATACCATTCTAGTGCGGGGAAAGAACCTAGAGGTCGTCACGTGGTGCCCTGACCACTGAGCTGGTGACGTCAGTAGTCATTGCAGCAATAAGTTCTTTGGCCGTCCAGCCTGGCTTTCAATGCCTGAGTTCCAGCCTTGGTGTTCCTCATGTCCGAGTTCTAGTTTGGCAGTTACATGCACATCCCTTGGAGTCGTGTTTGAAGGTCTTTGGTTTCCTTGGAGATCTGCCGATTTGCCGATCTTGGCACCCCACACTTGACTGACTCGTTGTCGCTGACATTCGAGTCCACCTTCTCCGGTAAGAGTAGATATACTTCTCCCTTTGAAGATGTACCATCCTTGATGCTCTACATGCCGGACAGTGCCAGTGTATTCCATCCCTGAGTAACGTCCATCCGGTGGTGGACTTACACCGGTCCTCTCCAGGACCTTTCCACTTATTGGACTTTTTTACTCACATTTTTTATTCATTTTTGATTTTTTGTGTGATTGATTTCCCATTACCCAGTTATTATGAGTATATTGTCATACATGTTTACTGTTTAGCGCTACCTTTTTCATAATTTCAACTATGTAACTATGACTGTGTAATGTTTCTATTTCTTCTTTTATTGCAAAAAATTTCAATAAAATTTTTGTAAAAAGGAAAAACTTAGCAGGTGTTCTAATCCCTCCCCACTCTATCCAAAGCTTAAAAAAAAGTTTTGCCTTTAGTTATACATTAAGCCAATACTGCAGCACACGCCCATACAGTACAATGTTTCATATCCTAGTTGGTGTGTTCTAGATAAAGAGAACATGACACTTTATAAATAAATGATAATGAAGGGAATGCAGGCATTGTGCTATTGGATGACACAGAATACAATGGAATGTGCAGACAAAGGCGTGCTCTTCTAGGTGACCCTACTCATGGATTTTAAAGCAGAACTCCAGACACAGCCCAATACACAGTTCAGATGTATAAGTGATCTAAACGTTTTGTAATCCCCAATTATCAGGTTATGTAAGTGATACCTACTTACCTCACTATATAGCCTGAAGCGTGATACCGCTAGTAAGAGCTTCCAGCATAACAGCTTCTTGTGTCATTTCAACACTCAGCCTTCAAACAAAATATATATACAGTATCTCACAAAAGTAAGTACACCCCTCACATTTTTGTAATTATTTTCTTCTTTTTCCTGTGACAACACTGAAGAAATGACACTTTGCTACAATGTAAAGTAGTGAGTGTACAGCTTGTATAACAGTGTAAATTTGCTGTCCCCTCACAATAACTCAACACACAGCCATTAATGTCTAAACCGCTGGCAACAAAAGTGAGTACACCCCTAAGTGAAAATGTCCAAATTGGGCCCAATTAGCCATTTTCCCTCCCCGGTGTCATGCGACTCATTAGTGTTACAAGGTCTCAGGTGTGAATGGGCCGCAGGTGGGTTAAATTTGGTTTTATCGCTCTCACTGGAAGTTCAACATGGCACCTCATGGCAAAGAACTCTCTGAGGATCTGAAAAAAATAATTGTTGCTCTACATAAAGATGGCCTAGGCTATAAGAAGATTGCCAATACCCTGAAACTGAGCTGCAGCACGGTGGCCAAGACCATACAGTGGTTTAACAGGACAGGTTCCACTCAGAACAGGCCTCGCCATGGTGGATCATAGAAGTTGAGTGCACATGCTCAGCGTCATATCCAGAGGTTGTCTTTGGGAAATAGACATATGAGTCCTGCCAGCATTGCTGCAGAGGTTGAAGGGGTGGGGGGGTCAGCCTGTCAGTGCTCAGACCATACGCCGCACACTGCATCAAATTGGTCTGCATGGCTGTCGTCCCAGAAGGAAGCCTCTTCTAAAGATGATGCACAAGAAAGTCTGCAAACAGTTTGCTGAAGACAAGCAGACTAAGGACATGGATTGCTGGAACCATGTCCTGTGGTCTGATGAGACCAAGATAAACTTATCTCACAGACCCCGACGGTCTGTGAGATGTGCATACTTGACCGCTGCATTCTGTGTCTCATGCACTCCTACACCCTGCGCTCTGTGAGATGTGCATACCTGACTCCTGCACTGTGTCTATTATACACAGATATGCGTTGTACTGTATATGGTATATTATTTTTTTATTTGCTATATTTTTTCCTCAAAAGTGGAGTTACTCTTTAAAAAAAATACTTTACTGTTCTAAGCGCACAGTTAAGTTCTTTTTGATTGCTTTAATCCCTTCTCACCATAACCTGGACCATAGTTGAACAGCCCCAATTCCTCTAGCAAATCAGCTGCAATATGCCTATGATATTTACAGGGCCATGTGAAGCTGAGTGTTTTATAGCTTTACCTCCCCATCAACTCATATAAAATCATGGTGAGTACCATCCTGAGCATGCTGCATACCAGATATTCTAAGCCCATTTTTGAGCTGAGGGACCTTTATCTGACCTCAGGTTACATCATACAAAACAGGAGCCTTTCTAATAAAGAAGGGGGTACCTCTGGGCGCACAGGGTAAAGTGTTGAGGGGATGGTAGGATACCATGATGATCACTTTGGTCTAAAAACAGTAATATCACATTTTATGATGACAAAAAGTAGTTAAAATCTACAATGATCCAAAACTCTACAATGCATAGAATGTATTATCTCCATATCTTAAAAACAGGAGCACTCAGTAGAAGACTGGGGAACTCACCAGAAGACTTGGAAAATGCAATAGAACACCTGGAGTACTCACCAGAAGACTTGGGGCATTCAGTAGAAGACCTGGGGCACTCAGTAGTAGACCAGGGGCATTCAGTAGAAGACTTGGGCACACATTAAAAGACCCAGGACACTCAGTAGAAGACTTGGGACACTAAGTAGGAAATGTTGGACATTCAGTAAAAGACTTAGGTCACTGAATGGAAGACCTATGGCACTCAGTAGAAGACCTGGTGCACTCACTAGAAATCTCAGGGCACTCAGTAGAAGACCAGGGGCATTCAGTAGAAGACTTGGGAAGACCGCAAAAGACCCGGACACTCAGTAGAAATCTCAGTAGAAAATGTAGGGCACTAAGTGGAAGACCTGTGGCACTCAGTAGAAGACCTGGTGCACTGACTAGAAATTTTGGGGAACTCAGTAGAAGACCTGGGGCATTCAGTAGAAGACTTGGGCACACAGTAAAAAGACACTCAGTAGAAGACTTGGGGCATTGGGTAGAAAACATAAGGCACTCAGTTGAAGACCCATGGCACTTACTAGAAGACCTGGGGTATTCAGTAGAAGACTTTAGCACACAGTAAAAGTCCCAGGACACTCAGTAGAAGACTTAAGGCATTCAGTAGAAAATGTAGGACACTCAGTTGAAGACCCAGGGCACTCAGTAGAAGACCTGGGGCACTTAATAGAAATCTTGGACCACTCAGTAGAAGACCGGGGGCACTCACTAGACATTTCAGGGCACTCAGTAGAAGACCTGGGGCATTCAGTAGAAGACTTGGGCACACAGTAAAAAGACACTCAGTAGAAGACTTGGGGCATTGGGTAGAAAACGTAAGGCACTCAGTTAAAGAACCAGGGCACTTAGTAGAAGACATGGGGCATTCAGTAGAAGACCTGGGGCACTCAGTAGAAGACCTGGGGCACTCAATAGAAATCTTGGGCAACTCCTCAGTAGAAGACCTGGGGTGCTCACTAGAAATCTTGGAGCACTCAGTAGAAGACCTGGGGGATTCAGTAGAAAATGTAGGGCACTCAGTTGAAGACCCAGGGCACTCATTAGATGACCTGGGGCATCCAGTAGAAGACCTGAGGCACTAATTAGAAGACCTTGGGCATCCAGTAGAAGACCTGGGGCATCCAGTAGAAGACCTGGGTCACTCAGTAGAACACTTGGGGCTCATGGCGCAGATGTCAAGGTCTAGCAATGCTCCTGCTGCGAAGAGTGTTCTGTACTTGGAATATAAAACTTCAATGACAGCCTCACTTTAGAGGGGATTACACACCTGAACAATTTCCCCTGATGCTGAATGAACTGAACATCAGTGAACAAGGGTAGAATTTTTTTTTTCTTTTTTTTTTTTAAGGGCCCATCTTTACAAAGTGTCTAGATAGAAACATTTCTGTTGCCCTTGGCAATCATTTAGGATTTTTATTTAACTTTTCCCTTTCTGCACTACAGAAATGACAGTTGGAAGTCAATAGGTTGTTACGAGTTTCAGTACATTCTCTGGTTACCACTCCTTTCATAAATCGGCTCCTTTATCTTGTACAATGGTTAAAGATCATTTGGAGACGTTGGTGTAATGGTGGCCATACATGATTGTCTTGTCTGGGAGAAATGCGCCGTGCACTTACCGATCGTATCCTTCCATCTACTTTCCTAGAGTTGGATTTTCCTATCCAGACTGATCATTATCATTTTGATGGAGTTGGTTGGTTTTGCTCTTTCTGATAATTCAGAGAGTCATTCAAATTGTCAGATTCTGCGAAGAATTGTTTGATCGTATCTTTTTGTGTCTGGCCACCATAAAGGCAGGTGGACATGTTTCATTGGTAACCTGGGAGAAGCCAGGTGTTGTTTTCAGGTTGGATGAAAACAGTTGTTTGCTATGGAAATCTCAGTGATATTTAAAGGGGTCCAGTGTCTATCTCTGAAGCCAGTGTGGATGAGCCAGTGACAGCGCTGTTCCAGGACTAGTCGGTGTGTGCAGGGTCCTTCTATTGGATTAATAAGCTCAGTAAATCAGACTGCGCTATTAAAAGTGACACTTTAGGCAGAAGTGAGTAAGCCCATGTGCTTGACCTCTGAGCCCCGACAGATAAATAATTCTCTCTCCTGAATTATTAAATGGCGATTTTTGTCGCTAATCTCCCACTCTGTGACAAAAGGGAGGTCAATGGCATTTCCCAGAGCTCCCAGTATGTCCCAGCATCAACCCAGCATGTCCCCAGGAAAGAGACTGGCAGAGATGGATGGTCTTCACTATAGGAACAATATAGCTGGTACCCTTGCCTGATTAACCCCTTGTGATCATCTCTCCTAATGTCTCCCAAATCTGAGGTGCTGGGAGGACATAGCTGAGCCTTGCCTCCTTGTGTACACTTCTACTTTATTACCACCAGCAAGAGACGCCTGGAAATGAATATTAAGAAACAAATATTCTATGACATAATTACAATTTAATAGCATTTCATATCATATGATCCTATTAGTTCCAAAAACCTCAAGCGTCTGCTGAAGTTCAAGGCTTGGATACTATAGTAGTAGAAACTTCTGTACCCATCATTAACACAGATAAGGCTGCTATAAAGTATATAATAAAAACTAAAACATCATTCTGAAAAAACATAAACTTATTATAATATAATTGACCATGTACTTCATCACATAGTTTTATATAATATTTTGTATTCTTTTATGCTTCACCACCTTGTGTTATATACTATTTTATATTATATTATATTCCTTCACATTCTGTTATATTGCATTTTTTATTCTATTGTGTTTCACCACATTGTGTTATATACTATTTTATATTATATTATATACCTTCACATTCTGTTATATAGCATTTTATATTCTATTGTGTTTTACCACCTTGTGTTATATACTATTTTATATTATATTATATACCTTCACATTCTGTTATATAGCATTTTATATTCTATTGTGTTTCACCACATTGTGTTATATACTATTTTATATTATATTATTTATTATTATTATTATTATTGGATTTATATAGCGCCAACAGTTTACGCAGCGCTTTACAATATAAAAGGGAGACAATACAGTTATAATACAATAAAATACAAGAGGATTAAGAGGGCCCTGCTCAGAAGAGCTTACAATCTAATAGGGTGGGGGAGGTGGTACAAAAGGTTGTAACTGTGGGGAATGAGCTGATGGAAGTGGTAAAATATTAGTTGGAGACGTGATAGGCTTTCCTGAAGAGATGAGTTTTCAGGGATCGCCTGAAGGTAGCAAGAGTAGGAGATAGCCGGACAGGTTGAGGTAGCGAGTTCCAGAGGATGGGAGAGGCTCTGGAGAAATCCTGGAGATGAGCATTGGAGGAGGAAACTAGAGAGGTTGACAGTAGGAGGTCTTGAGAAGAGCAGAGAGGACGGTTTGGGATATGTTTAGAGACAAGATTGGTGATGTAGCTCGGGGCAGAGATATTATATTATATTATATTCCTTCACATTCTGTTATATAGCATTTTATATTCTATTGTGTTTCACCACATCGTGTTATATACTATTTTATATTATATTCCTTCGCATTCTGTTATATAGCATTTTATATTCTATTGTGTTTCACCACATCGTGTTCTATACTATTTTATATTATATTATATACCTTCACATTCTGTTATATAGCATTTTATATTCTATTGTGTTTCACCACATTGTGTTATATATTATTTCATTACGTTTCAGTGGGGGTTGATTTACTAAAAAAGTGGAGAGTGCAAAATCTGGTGTAGTTCTGCATAGAAACCAATCATCTTCCAGGTTTTTTTTTTTTTTTTTTTTTTTGGTCAAAGCTTAATTGAACAAACTGAAGTTAGAAGCTGATTGGCTGCCACGCAGAGCTGCACCGGATTTTGCAATCTCCAGTTTTAGTAAATCGACCTCTATGTTTTATATATTACGTAACTTGTATTCTATTATGTTTTATCACAAGGTGTTATATATTATTTTGTTGGCACTGGCATTGATTTTCTAATGGGATAGTTGGCTGTTCATTTTGTAAATTGAATGTTAATATGTAAGCTGAACCTGTGTTCAATCTGAACACCCAATTGAGGGCAAATAAAAAAAAGGGGAGGGGGGGGGGTTGCTAGCATATGATTGGCTGTTGAAAGTGCATAAAGAGTCACCTTATTTACTAAGCTCAATGAACACTTACTTTTCACTCTGCTACTCTTTTAACTGAACCCCATTGTATTATTATATAATTATATAATATTACATTCCAACAGATACACAAATATTATTTTTATTGTCATTGTTGTTATTATTACCATTATTTTCATACAGTATATATAATATAATATATTATAATATATTATGTTATATTCCAACAGTTGAGTTATACTGTATACCCCATTGTGATATATCTATTGTTATATTTATCATTATATTATATATATTGATATATTGATTGATATATTACATATTATTATTTGTATTATTTTTATTGTTGCTATTATTACCATTATTTTCATACAGTATATATAATATTATATATTATGTTATATTCCAACAGTTGAGTTATACTGTATACCCCATTGCGATATATCTATTGTTATATTTATCATTATATTATATATATTGATTTATTGATTGATATATTACATATTATTATTTATTTTTTGTTTTTATTGTTGTTATTATTACCATTTTTTCATACAGTATATATAATATAATATATTATAATATATTATGTTATATTTCAACAGTTGAGTTATACTGTATACCCCATTGTGATATATCTATTGTTATATTTATCATTACATTATATAAATATTGATATATTGATGGATATATTACATATTATTATTTTTATTATTTTTATTGTTGCTATTATTACCATTATTTTCATA